>CM076578.1:989459963-990059963 GCA_034641835.2 Pinus albicaulis | reverse complement strand
TAGAAAAGTTACCCGAAGGCTTTGAATTAGAAATGAATTATCAACTAAGAGAGAAAGACCCCCCTACCTTAGATGAAATGAAAAAAGTGGCCATAATTGCAGAAGCCATCCTAGTCGAAAAGAGAGCTAGGACTAGATCAGAAAGGAAAGTCACATACCGGGATGAGGTCTCCACTTCAGCCCCTTCCTTATATCATAGAATAGATTACTTGGTTAGTTCCATGGCCAAAATGTGGGAAAGTATTAGTGAAAATACCCCTCTTAGGGAAAACCAACGAAACCCTCCAAACAGAAACTAGAACCAAAATTTTAGGAGGGAACAACCTCAACACAAACCAAGGAAAAATGACCAACAAATTAGGCCACCCTTTAATGAAAATTATGTGGAAGAAGATGATAGGGATATAGAACCCATTGATGAAAATAATTTGAAGCTCATAGGTTCTGATAACGAGAGTGAGGTTTATCTCACAGAAGAAGAACAAGCGTTCTTCTCTCCAAATCAAGATGAAACCAACTATGAAGATCCTAAAGATCCTACCATAGATTTTTAGAATGCGATAGTAGAAGCTCACAGGAATTATGACCTTAGAAGCAGAAAAAACCAAGACAACTCCAAGAAAGGTAACTTAGACATTGTTAGAACCCCTGACACCATCCTTAAAAAAGCAGTGGATAGCAACAAAATCATGATCAAGACAACTGACCAAAACAAAGATAAAGTTATTCAAACAAGTCTTGGCTCAGATACTCCTAGTACCTCCACAAATATTACTGAGATGGTTGTGTAAAACAAAATCTCAAAACAAAGTCAGCAAACTCGGAACATAGAGAATGTCATGGCTAAAAAAACTAAAGCAAACTTGTCTAAACTACAAACACCTTTCAGTTTTGAGGGAGAAATCACCAAAATAAATATTACCACTACCCTCACTAAACTTATTGCCCAAAGCTCTTATAAATCTCAAGTTTTAAAGGTCTTGAATATAGGAAATGATGCAAACACCCTTAATCTAGCTGATGACACTCCTGAAGTATTGTTTGGTCCAAAAATAGAAGGGAAATTCCAAGAAGGAACCACTCTTCCCTTTTATAACAGTCTGAATATCTATGACCAAATCCTACACAATGCCATGCTAGATTTCGGGGCCTCGCATAATCTCATGCCGAAGGTTGTAATGGAAAGACTGGGCCTAGAAATCACAAGACCATATAAAGACTTATATTCATTTGATTCGAGTAGAGTTAAATGTCTAGGCTTAATCAAAGATCTTTATTAAAGTTTGGCCCAAGTACATGCAAAATATCTAATCATAGACATAGTGGTAGCAGACATCCCTCCCAAGTATGGAATGCTTTTATCTAGATCTTGGGGAGCCAAGCTTCAAGGAAATATTCAACTTGATATGTCTTACCCCACTATTCCTATGTTTGACCAAACTAGAATACTCTATCGAGAATCACACATGAAATATACGATCAGCAACCAAGAGAGGCCAGATAACATCCCGATGTACTCCTTGCATTTTGATCTGAACTCTTTCATTTTACACACTGTTGAGGACATTGAAGAACAGTCAGAAGGATTTAAAACAAACTCAGACCCACCACATCATCTACCCCAAGTTCTCTATGATGAACTAGACACTCAAAATTATCATGATCATGAGCATCTATGTCTTGAGGAAAGAAATTTTGTTCCTTTTGAAACAGGGATAAATCAAGAAGCATAAACCATTATGTACTATCAAGAAAATTGTTCAAACCTTAGGCAAACATCAGCAATAACATCAGGAAACATTTTCAGAACAAAGGCAATAGAAGACTTGCATATCACAAACCTCTTTGGAACTCAAGGGCAGGGAAGCTTAATGTTCTTACCATACCTTAAGGATTTTCCACCACTTAAATCTACCCTTTCAAATGAAACCTTTATTGTAGCCATAAAAGCTCAAAATCTAGAAAAAATGCTTGATAAACTTCTTATGAAAGGATATGATGACCGCAGTCCAAATATACCAGAGTTACTTGAACTGGCTAACTTTCTGTCACTCCACCAAAGACTTAGAACTACTAGAATTTGCAATATTATTCAAAATAATACTTCATACAGAGAAAATATTGAGAGACACTATGCCACTACCATCACTCCAAGAAACAACTTCAACAAAAGAAAATACAAAAATGTTAACAAAACAGTAATAGTCAAAGATAAAATAGTTGGCCATAGCATATTTTTTTATTTTAGAAGTACTAATACACACCCTTGTGACAAAAATTTTATCCTTCCTGCCCAAGACCATGACATACTAATGATAAGTGCTTTTAATCATATGTCTTTGCAAGATGATGCTTCAGGTTATAGCCAAATGATTCCTTTGCAAAGCAGACAACTCAAAGAATTTTTTCAGTATGCTCGAAGTAGTTCCATTTTCAAATCCAGAATTGCAAAACCACCGGATATCAAAAATATGCTCCTAAAATCCATGTTTCCAGTTTTGAATTTTTGCATTCTAACATACCTTGATGATGTCATCATATACTTCTAAAATGACAAACAATATATGCACTATTTGAAAAAGATGTACAACAAAAGGAGGAGTGGAAATTAGAGGTATAAAGAGGTACAGCGGGAAGATACAGGGTTGTTTAGATATTCATGCATGAATCCTTATGTCATGCTTGAAAGAGATAATTTTTCAAATTTTTCTTTCCAAAAGCTAAGTGGACCAAGAGTGGTAGGAGATCCTTATGAGGATAAGATGCTTAAGTTTCGCTATTTCCAATATTTCTGAGTCAAAAAATTTTCAATCATTGTATATACCATTGTTTGAAAAATAAATAAAAAATAGAAAATTCAAAAAAAAATAGAAAAACAGAAAAAGAGGGCGGTTTGAAAAATAGAAAGAAAGCCCCATGTTCTAAAAAATAGTTATTATGAAAGCGCGCAAGTCTAAATGCTGCTACTAGTGCTCAAATGTCGTGTTCAGTTATCTAGCCTAATCATAACTGAACATGTTTTAAATTTATTTACTGATAAGTTAGTGAGTAGTAAAGATGGTCAACATTGTGTAAGATTGACTTATCAAAGAGAGTAGATTAGGAAAAGATATTGGTTCCACATGCTCAAAACACAACCAAAGAGGAAAGTGGGGATGAAAAAGAAATTGTGTATCCTAGCCCTACTTTTCTAGATTTCATTTTATGCAAAATAATATTTGTGTGCAGCTTATCTTTCATGCCACAAGTACATGAAAAATCATATTTTCTAATCCTGATTTGGTCATTTTTCAATTTCATGTTTTAGATTAGAGAATAAAATCCTGTCAAACAGCTTAACCTTGACAGTCGATCTAGCATAGGTAGAGAATAAAAGGAGTTCATTAGCTTAATCTAAACTCCCGGCAGATATAAGTGTAGAGCTAGATAGTTTAACTTTTCAAAAATACTATTTCAAAGGGTTGCCAATCCAAATGCACCCAAAACAAGAAAAAATGTTAGGAAATATAGTGGGGTAGGTAGAAATATCGTTGATGCTAATCATGCTGTCAATTTTTCAGAAATAACAACAAGGAAGAAAGATATTTGCGTGAATGGCTAAAGGAACTCGTCTCCAAAGAACCAAGATCTGAAATTCTAGACACCTCCTGAAAGGAGCTTCCCTCCCCAAATGGAGCCACTGTTAGTCATCAATAATTTTCACCCGTTGATGATGACTAGTTTTTAAAAACCAAGTTTTCTAGCAGTTGATCTCAAATTTGTCAAATTTTCCAGCTGGGAAACACCCATAAACATTTTTTCCCTCCTAACCTTTTCAATTAGCCAATGACAAGACAAAACCTCTTTGTCAAGCCCTATCTAGCCTTAGCCATACTAGCTTGTCCATCAGCCCCAAAGAGAATAATCCAAATCTATCCAAGAAGTCTCCTCGAAGTTTGGTAGTGGCGCTTTAGGCATTTGTCCCTTGGCAAACTATCCTAAAGCTAAAGAACCTCTGTCTAATATGAACTAGTCTAAGAATACCTTCCTATTCTGCAAATAAATTTTGGTTACACCCTTAAGTCGCACCACTAACAAACCTTGAAGTCTTAGCAATACATATGCCACAGGTCAAGTTGATATTAGATAGATGTACAATGTTTCAATGTCTTTTTCAAAGAGAAAAAGTATACTAGTGTTACAGAAAACATTATTAAATTCAACATGAGAAGACAGCTACTTCTGATGTGGTTTTGAGCCTGGAACGCAACTACAAGACAGAGATTTATTTCAGTAAGCCCCTACAAACACAGTCAAGGGTTAGTCACTTATGAACAATAAGAAATGCTCTGCAGATACTGGCCAGGCTACCTCTGATTATATAAATATGCACAAAGGTATTTGAACAACAAAATTATATGTCTTAGAGAAGCGCCCATCATGGCACATTGTCACTTTGTCATTTTCATTTTCTTAAGTATGAATAGGCAGTGAAAGGAAAGATAACACTATTTGAAAGCTGATGAAATGGCATCACTGAGAAAACCTCCTCCATACATGAGCAGAGGGTTGAAAGACTGATAAAACCTCCTTCATTTTACAAAAAGAGGGTTTGGCACTGTGATAAAGGCCTTCTTCATCTAATAAGTAGAGGGCCAAGAATAGAGGCAGGGTTTTAAGTGCAGTAGGAAAGCAGCTGAAGGCTTATGGATAGAAGAGTGGTGTTCAAAACAAAAGGAAAGCAGTGGTACTATGATAATCCAAGAGGTTTGATTTTTCTTCTATCGGGGTTTTCCTTCAAATTCAATCTAAGGACATATGAACAAGCTCTGCTGAGGTATGAAATTTCATCAAAAGTTTCCATTTTTTCTCCTTGATCAACAGGCATGAAATCTAGCCAGTATTTCCCTTTAAAAATAGAGTTGAAATTAGTAGAGATCCATTCAAGGTTTATAAGTTGAAGAGCTGGGTTAAACATAGGCCAAAGAGTGTTGTTGATATTCCAGAAGGTTTTCTCTTCCTATTCAAGAATATATTTTTCAAAAAACTCATCAAAATTTACAAGAAGGTGACCTAGGCCTTGTTTTCTCAAGGGGACTTTGCAAATAAACAACACAGAGACACTAGGTGTGAAAAAGGATATGGAAAGCGTTTTAAACTCACAGACCACACTCAAAGAAAATACAACATGCCACTATCATAGTCAAATGCCTCTTTATGGACATGTGAAAATGACCTTGTTGTTGCATATGAGTCCCAAGGATCTTTAAAGGCCTTTTTCCTTGATAAACAGGTATGGGTAAAATCTAGGGAGTACAAATGAGTTTATTCACCCACATTCAAAAGAAAGGCTCAAAGAGAACCTGACAGTTCAATCAATTTCACAGAAGGCATGATCATCATCAAAACACCAGGAGCATAAAATGTCAAAATAAGTTTTAAAGTGGTGATTTACTTCCTTGAAAGAATGGCAAAGAATGCCTCACAAATCATTGGTATGTCTTTGAGTAGATTTTTTCCTTTAGAGGGACAAAAATAGGAAAATAGTGAAAAGGGTATTGCCTTAATGAGAAAAACATTAAGAGATATTTTGGCTTTCAAGATGTTTTCTTCACTTTGAAAAAGGGTCAAGTATACGAAGATCTTCAAAAATGTCATCCACGTCACTTTAAAGAGTCCTAGTCGAATATTGGATTTTTTGATGTTTTAAAACTAATAAAATGTCAAATTAGTGCTTCGTGTTTTGTTTTGCAACCAAAAGCTCTTTCAAAAGGCATTCAAAACCCTCACAAGTCAAATTCAAAAGGTCTCTGTCTTTAAGAGAATAAAGAACCATTGCAAAGCTCTCATATGCATTTCAAAACGCAAGTGATATCTCCCTTGGTTGCTCACTAGAACGAAGAGGGATTTCAAGTACATTTGTAGAGTTTTTCAAGCCTTAAATCTTGTCTGGCATGCCTGGAAAAGAGCGCGGTGCATTCAGACGAAGAATTACAAAGGCTTTACACTTCTGCATGGCGCACCTGTAGTGGCGGCACGCCTGTAGCACCGGTCACCACTGCCTGAAGGCCGACCCGACAGCTCACACAACGCGGTGCTCTTCCACCTGAATGTGCCACTCAATCAAAGGGCACTTGAAAAACATCTTTGAGGCTTCCCAATCGATTAAACAAGGCTCGTGAAGGATTTCCAAGGTATTTTCCACTTCTCCTCTTGGAAATTTTCAAAGACTCAAAAGGTGTTTTCTGTGTTTTTCCATGAGAAGGAAATAGTGCCTAAAGTACTTCATCTTCCAAAAAAGAAATGAGATAAATAGTGGAATTTCCAAATCAGCTTATCATATAAAGAACCGAGACCAAAACAGTGTTTAAAGGGTGGGATTTTGGTCCAAAATTAAAAAGTGTTATTGCTATGAATGCCAAGAGAGAGACAGTGATTAGAGGGCAGTATTTTTGAGCAAACTCAGAGTTTTTTGTTGCTGTGGTTGCTACACATTTTTATAGTGTTGGGTGAATGTTTTAACCATCTTAAAGAACCCTTACTGCCTTTGAGAAACAGTGATAGCCCACAGGAAAAACAAAAGCAGATTCTGTTTGAAGTCTCAAGGTGAAAACAGTGAGCCTAATTTAAAAAATAGTGGTCATAGTTTGAAATACTTTATCACTTCAAAAATTTCCTCTTTTAATGGTAAAACAATGAGAACTAGTGCTGCCTCCTTTGTTCCATAAAATAGAGTATGTTATGAAGATATTTTAAATCAATTTGAGGGTGTTTTTGTCTACCTGTGTATAAAAAACAGTGAATAACAAGAATATTTTTGTCGGGGAACGGTATCTTGCTTCTGTCAAAGCACAAGGAGGTCTCTGTTCTAACAAAAGGCCACAGATACCTCTTTTCATTACCTTGCCTAAACCCAGTAAAAAATTGACTTTGTGCTTTTTATTTTGACAAATACTTGTTGTTTGGCATAAAAAGACAAAATAGTGACTGACAAGGAGGAAAAAGGTGTGTGCTTGAGAAAAACATTCCAAAGGCGATTTGAGACAGCTTGGTATTGCAAAGAAAATTCAAAACAAAATGCCTCCAAGGCAAGATAGTAGGAGTTGCCTTCACAGGAGGTTTGAGACTGTTTCCACTGAAGAAGTGAATGCTCATCCATTGGTATTATTTAACTTTCACGATGTTGGGTGTCTAGAGTTTTGTCAAAGAGTGCAAGACGTGAAGAGCTATTCCCCTTTGACACATCTTTGTGATTTGAGATTTCAAGAGAAGCATTTTGAGCTGGCAGACCTAGATTTAAAATTCTCTCCAATGTCCATTTCCAAGGCCACCAAAATCCCTTATGTCGGGGAGAAGTGGTTTAAAGAAAGCCACCTAGACTCAGAGAAATACAAGCCTTTTCTGAAGGCTGAGCATAGAGATTTATTTCCATCCATTTTTCCCTTATCATATCTATTGACTAGTTATGCCCCCCTCATGAAGATAATCATGAAATACGTCCCTTGCAAGGGAAGATTATCCCGAGTCTATGCCTATCATATCCGATTGCTCATGCATTTCATGAGGGCCAAATTGTTAAATATCTGTTTTTTCCTACATAGAAGTAATGAGAAAATGGCCTCCCTTATTCAGAAAAACCCTCCTTCTCAGCAAACAGACTACCTCTTCCATCACTCCCTGATCAAGGTTATCATTCTTCATCAACTTGAGAAGAAATAAATCTCTTGGGATACGTTCATTACACATCCATATTTTACAATTGTCCCTTCATTTCATACATCTCCTTCACCTTCCACTCACCATCCTTCGCCTTTTTCCAACAAGCCTATTCGCAAGAAGCTAAAATTTCCCATTGAACAAGAAAAAGAGCATGATGAGGAAGAAGAGCATGAGCAAGAGGAGGAAGATGATGATGAGCAACATCATGATGAAATAGGGCAGCAAAGGGATGATGAGGAAGATGATGATGAGCAACCTCAAGAATAAGGGTAGCATGATGAATACGTACAACACAGTGAAGGTGAGCAGCATCATGATGAGGCAGAGCAGCAAGGGGAAGAAGGGCATGATGAAGAGGAAGATGATGATGAGGAACAAGTGCAGCATGATGAACAAAGGCAGCCACATGATGATAAACAACAGCCTAATGAAAAGGAACAACAGCCACATGATGATGAACAACAACCACATGAAAAATAACAGCAGCATGATGAAGAGATGCAACAGAGTGAGGAGGAAAGCCCTCAAAAATAAATGCCAAAGGAGAGTCAAGGCATCCATGGAGAAATCCAAGACAGTGGCAAGAATGATGAGAAAATTAGCAAAGGTAAAGAGCCAATGGAGCATGTGCTATATGCCTCTCCTAGGAAAGGGGCCATGCTCTCCTCACCAAAAGTGGCCAAGCCCCGGACATCAAGGAAAAGGGTGCCTAGAGTGGTAACTCCAAATGTGACTAGGGCCGTCCGAAGCAAGGAAAAATTTCCCAATAAGCCCATTGTCGAATTTCCCAAGAGGAGGAAGACTAAAAGAGCCACCCAAAGCAAAGGAAAGGAGAAAGAAGAAATAATTCATGAAAAGGAAAGGGATTTTGACATCATTCAAAACCAAAGTGATGATAGTGACAATGAAGCCCAAATCCTACAAAATCTCTTAATCAATAGATAAAACCAAATTGATGCTTCGAGGACTGATCTTGAGAGGGATAGAAACTTCAATCACTTTTTGCAAGTTCAAAACAAACAAATGAGTGTCCATATGGTGGTATATGAGACATGGGCCATCAAATAAAAAAAGGAGGCCTTGAAAGCACAAGTGATATTGGAAGAACTCATGGGTGAGTTTGATGAGAGAAAAGATGAAGATCAACCCCGAAGAAAGAGGCCAAGAACCATGGGGCTCAAAAAGGCCCTTGAGAAACAAAAGGAAGAAGAAGCTTCCCTTCTCCAAACTACCCTTCTCACTACATTGTTCACACAAGAGATAGAGAACAATCGAGAGGGTTAATGATCACTTGGAGAAGAATTTGGAGAAGGCAAATAGAGATTTTTACCTTCAACTGAGGGTGACTGGGCATTATAAGAAACTCAATCAGTTTGCCCGGCGGAAATTGAAGGTCACTCAGGAAAAACTCAAGGAGGCTAAAAGGAGGCGTCCGACACCAAAATCGAGGAGAGACACCTCAAAGCTCAAAATTTTGGCCTCATCTTCACAACATGTTTCTGAAAACCCTTGAGGGTCATGCTTGTCTAAATTTGGCGAAATTCGACAAATTTTGGTTTTTTGTCATTTTTAGGTTTTTTGGCTAAAACTCATGGGCATCGCCATTTTAGTTTGGGGCATCCTCAAAGGATGAAAATAGTATCATTGGATGCCATAATTTTAGGGGCATATACTCAGTGATTTTTAGATCATTCGAAGATCATTTTCTCCCCCAAAGTGGCGAAAAACACTCACTTTTTCTACACTCTGCCCCATTTATCAGCAAGGCCTATTTTTTGGGTTTTACACACAGGTTTATTTTTGGAGATTTATAGTGGTCAGTTGGGAGGAAAATAAATAGTTTCAGAGAACAGAAATTTAGTGCTTTCGAATGAGCTATCATGGGCCTTTTTTCGACATTGAGAAGGCCTCCAAAAGTTGTCGGCAAGTTAGGGGACTTTCTGCTAATGTTTTTTTTGAGTATTTTTGTAAAAATTGAACCTTTCAAAAGTGACGCTTCTTCATGTGCATTTACCTATTTTTGTACATGATTAGTTATGAAAAGTCAATATATTTCCATTTTTTAGCATTTTTGAGATATTTTATTAGATATTTTGTGCCTTGGGCTTTGCAAAGCCTCGAGAAAAAAATCAGATATTTTGGATAGGCCAATGAGATTGCAAGTTCAACTAAGAGGTTTTCCTCACTTTGGCCTATATATTCCAAAGGCTTTCATTGTAAACAAGGCCGAACTTGATGAATAGAAGCAATATATGGTCATACAAGATTGGAAGAAACACTTGTCTCATGCTTTTGGATATACTCTTGGATGTTTTTGGATGATGAAAGATAATTGTTATTGGATTCCATGACTTGGTAGAATGGTATAGTGTCTCTCTCTCTGTTTTGTTTCTTAGCTTTTATTCATAATTCCATGTTCTTTCTTGCTATAAGAAAATAGAGAACAGATTTGCGACATGCCCTGGGAGGCACCTCAAATTTCCTGTTTCTTTATAGCTTCCATGTTTTCTTCATTCCTAGTCATATTAAAGAATCCTTGATTACTCTTTAATCACTTAAGAATATTGTTTTCTTGTTTCACTTATGGTTTTATGCATGCTAAGAATGATTCATGGTATGCCCTGCTTACTCATGGCTAGTCATAGTTCCACCTTTGAAACCTCTCTTTGATTGATTAGATTGTCATTTTTTGAACCAAGGAAGTCTTGTACTGATCTTTCCCTTTGCCTAAAACTATGCAATCTTGCTTCAAATTTCCCAATAGCTTGGAATACTATTTTTAGGCATTCCTTCATAGTGATTTGAGTTTTTTTTTTTTGTCTTAAGTGTATTTCCCCAAAGTCTGATAGCCATTTCCCAAATTTAGCGAGTCATATATCTCTATGTATGGCTTGAATGTTTATTTATATGAATTGATCAGTTTAAAGTTACATTTCTCATGATTAACGGTTTTTCCTACCATGTTTATGTAAGGTATTAAACTATTTATGTTTGAAATCCTTTGTTCTTCACAAATTTAATGTCCATATAATTCCAGTTTGAGCAAAGATCCATTTTACCTCGAATCAAATCAACCCTTCAACAACCTTGTATCACCACCTGAAAGCTTTCTTGACCTTTTCGACCCCATAGCCTAGTTGATTTGACATCTTTTCACCTATCTTATGTCTTTGATCAGTTCATCCGTCACAACCTAAACACCAAAACCAAAAAACCTACTTCATAACTAGCCTAAAATCAAGAACACAATAAGAAAACGCACAGATATCCCTTACACAAATAGAGAGATCCCTCTCTGAGTCTAAGAAGGCTAGGTCCTTGGGCTCCAAAGATTGGTTTGATGTTGCACTGTCATTTGGCTTGCCAATCAGCCAAATCATGGGAAACTAACTTAATGGTGATCATGGTGGGACTTTGAGTCAAAACATCCTATGTATCCCTTAGGAACTCTCAAAATCTCAGTCAAGCTTAGAAGAGTAGAATATAGTTGTCTCACCATCCGAGCAAAATGATGAGTCAGCTGTAGGACACTATTACAAACCTTAGGACTACATAAAAAACTCAAAAAAACCCCAAAAAAATCCCTTAGATTGGTTTTTGTTAGTACTGGTGGTGGACCATACACATATGCCTCAAAAAAACTAAAAATCCACCTGGCGACTCCACTAGCCTCCAGTAGGCATTACTACTTTACTAAACACTAGTCTACTATCCGATTTAGCCACCTCATTGCCACACTAACATAATGGTGATCATGGTGGGACCTTTTTGAGTTCATTTTAATCTAAATATCTTTCAAGACTCACAAAAAGCCCCTTTTGAACTGAGCTACTAGCCTATTGAGCCACATCATCACCACACTAACATAATCGCGATCACGGTGGGACACTGAGTGATAAACAAACTTAGATTCTATAAACATTCTAGCAGCCTTAAGAATATTATCTGATTGACTTATCCCACCGCTCACTAACATAATGGTGATCACGGTGGGACCTCTGAGTACATGACAGTCTAGCGAACTCTTATAGACTCTTTAGTCCTTCAACATTAAACTCAGGCCATCAACCTATAGAATCATTTAGAGTAAACTCTTTGTTTCACCATCTTAGCAAAGTGTTGAATCAGGTTTAAAACACTCTTACAAGCTAGGCTACACATAAAAACTCATAAAACCCCAAAAAACTTCCTTAGATTGGTTTTTGATAGTATTGGTGGTGTACCATACAGATATACCTCAAAAAAACTAAAAATCCACCTGGCGACTCCACTAGCCTCCAGTAGGCCTTACTACTTTACTAAACTCTAGGCTACTATCCGACTAAGCCACCTCATTGCCACACTAACATAATGGTGATCATGGTGGGACTCTGAGTTAGTGACAATCTAAGTACACCTTAGGACTCCAAAAATCCCTTATCTTCAAGAATACCTGCCATTTAGCCACCTCATCGCCACCCTAACATAATGGTGATCATGGTGGGAAACTAAATGATAAACAAAATTATATTCCCTAAACATTCCACCAGCCTTAGGAATACTATCTGATTGACTTATCTCACCACTCACTAACATAGTGGCGATCACGGTGGGACCTTCCGAGTTAGTGACAATCTAAGTACTCCTTAGTAACTCCCGAAGTCTCAATCAAACTTAGAAAGCTTAAGTGTTGTTTGAGGAGTAGAAGCTAGCTCTTTCACCATCTTAGCAAAGTGATGATTCAGTTATAGGAAACTATTCCAAACCTCATAGGCTACATAAAAACTTAGAAAACCCCAAAACATTCCCAGATTAGCTTTTCCTTGGTTATTGGTAATGGACCGTAGCTACATCTCTACAAAAAGAACCAAGTTCCACCTGGCGACTCCATTACCCTCCAGTAGGCCTAAAAATTCCATTAAAAACCAAAAAATTCATAAACCATACCTTTCTGTTGACTCATCCTTTCCAAAACTTAAAACTTATGCAAACTCTGTAATCAATGACAAACTAAGTATAACTTAGCGATTCAGAAGACTTCACCTAAACATAGGAGATAAATAGAAATTATCTTGGAAATAGAACCATTAACTCGTCCAAACAACCTAGCAAACTGTTGAAATCAAGTGAATCACTCTTCCTTGCAAGTCTTCATCTCAAAGTTTGCTAGAATTTTTTTTCCCAAAAGCATCTTTGATAGTGTTGGTGGTAGACCATAGTTCTCACAGAAATCCACCTGGCGACTCCACTAGTCCTCATTTTTCTTTTGACCATCCTTCACATTAGTAAACCACTAGAGAGACCATCCATCCAAGACAATCAAAAATACCACCCTCTCTAAACTCTAGTTTCAAAATCTGTCTTCACAAAAAATCAACACTAGATCTCATCCAGACCCAAATCCCTCTATCATAGTAGATGACCCGGAGAAGATTCTGTGGAAAGCTTCCGAAACTGGAAATTTAGCTACTGATAGGTCCATCCGTAAATAAAGATCAGTACCTGAACACCTCATAGCCTTACAGGATTCCCCCTTTCACTTAAAATCAGCAAAAAACCTTTTTAGAAGCAAGTCACAAAGTAAGGTATACTTTGATGATCTTGAGCCCCTAGATCTACCACAGAGTCATAGTAGAGAAGCCTCGCCTACTACACCTCTAGACTTTCAGCTTTTCCATCACTTTGGCTCCTACCACTCCAGATCTGCTCAAAATCAGATCACTAGCCTAAATACATCCGCCAGACCCACCCAAACCACTACTGTTCAAACCACCTCAGCTCATCCTACAACCCCTCATTTTGTACATCATCCATTAGCTCCCGCCATGGCAGCTTAGTATGCACCCTTGGTGCTGCCACACCCTTTGGCCCCCTTATAAAATGACTATCAATCCAAAAACCTGCACTTTACAGGAGTTGAGACTTCCACAGATTAACAACATGTAGATAGGATTAGCGATGCCTTTCAATACATGGAAATAGAAGACAAGACCATCAGAATGAGGATGTTCGCCCAAAGCCTGGGCGGAGAACCCAAAAAATGGTTTAAGAGCTTAACTCCAAATAGCATACACAATCTCCCAGAACTCTACCAAACCTTCATAAATAAGTGGGAAATCAGAAAGAATCCCATTCAAATCCTCTCAGAATATAACAATCTAAAATGGGAAAATGGGGAAAGTGTCCAGGGATACTGCACTAGGTTCAATAGTGTGTATAACACCCTTCCACCTCACTTCAAACATCCACTTGGATCAGCCTTAGAAAATTTTCTCGAGGGCCTTGACCCAGACATGACTTATCAACTAAGAGAAAAAGACCCCTTACCTTAGAGGAAATGAAAAAAGTGGCCATAAGTGTAGAAGCCAACTTAGCCGAAAAGAGAGCTAGGACTAGATCAGAAAGGAAAGTCAGATACTGGGATGAGGTCTCCACTTCAGTCCCTTCCTTAGATCCTAGAATATATGACTTGGTTAGGTCCATGGCAAAAATGTGGGAAAATATTAGTGAAAATACCCCTCTTAGGGACAACCAGCCAAACCCTCCAAACAGAAACTAGAACCAAAATTTTAGGAGGGAATAGCCTCAAAACAAACCAAGGGAAAATGACCAACAAATTAGGCCACCCTTTAATGAAAATTATGTGGAAGAAGATGATAGGGATACAAAACCCATTGATGAAAATCATTTGAACCTCATAGCTTCTGATAACGAGAGTGAGGTTTACCTCACAGAAGAAGAACAAGCGTTCTTCTCTCCAAATCAAGATGAAACCAAATATGAAGATCCCAAAGATCCTACCATAGATTTTCAGAATTCCATAGTAGAAGCTCACAGGCAGTATGACCTTAGAAGTAGAAAAAACCAAAACAAGACAACTCCAAGAAAGGTAACTTAGACACTGCTAGAACCCCTGACACCATTCTTAAAAAAGCAGCGGATAGCAACAAAATCATGATCAAGAGAATTGACCAAAACAAAGATAAAGTTATTCAGACAAGTCTTGGCTCAGATACTCCTAGTACCTTCACAAATATTCCTGAGATGGTTGTTTCAAAAAAAATCCCGGAAGAAATTCAGCAAACTCAAAACATAGAGAAAGTCATGGCTGAAAAAACTGAAGAAAACTTGTCTAAACTACAAACACCTTTCAGTTTTGAGGGAGAAATCGCCAAAATAAAGATTACCATGCACCTCACTGAACTTATTGCCCAAATCTCTTATTATTCTCAAGTGTTAAAGGTCCTGAATATAGGAAATGATGCAAACACCCTTAATCTCGCTGATGACACTCCTGAAGTATTGTTTGGTCCAAAAATAGAAGGGAAATTCCAATAAGGAACCACTCTTCCCTTTTACATCAGTCTGAATATCCATGACCGAATCCTACACAATGCCATGCTATATTCCAGGGCCTCGCATAATCTCATGCCCAAGGTTGTGATGCAAAGACAAGGCCTAGAAATCATAGGAGCATATAAGGACTTATATTCATTTGATTCGACTAGAGTCAAATGTCTATGCTTAATCAAAGATCTTTGTTTTAGTTTGGCCCAAGTACCTGCAAAACATATGATCATGGACATAGTGGTAGCAGACATCCCTCCCAAGTATGGAATGCTTTTATTCAGATCTTGGGGAACCAAGCTTCAAGAAAATATTCAACTTGATATGTCCTATGCCATTATTCCTGTGTTTGATCAAACTAGAATACTCTATCAAGAATCACACATGACATATATGATCAACAACAAATAGATGCTAGATAACATCCCAATGTACTCCTTGCATTCTGATCTAAACTCTTTCATTTTACACACTGATGAGGACATTGAAGAATAGTCAGAAGGATTTAAAACAAAATCAGACCCACCTTATCAGTTGCCCCAAGTTCTCTATGATGAACTAGACACTCAAAATTATCATGATCATGAGAAGCTATGTCTTGAGGAAAGAAATTTTGTTCCTTTTGAAACAGGAATAGAGCAAGAAGCACAAACCATTATGTATTATCAAGAAAATTTCTCAAACCTTAGGCAAACATCAGCAGTAACATCATGATATTTTTTCGGAATAGAGGCATTAGAAGACTTGCATATCACAAAACTCTTTGGAACTCAGGGGTAGGAAAGCCTAATGTTCTTACCATACCTTAAGGATTTTCCACCACTTAACTCTATCCTTTCAAATGAAACCTTTACTGTAGCCATAATAGCTCAAAATCCAGAAAAAATACCTGATAAACTTCTTATGAAAGGATATGATGACTGCAGTCCAAATATACCTGAGTTACTTGAACTTGCTAACTTTCTGTCACTCCACCAAAGACTTAGAACTGCTAGAATTTGCAATATTTTTTCAAAATACTACTTCATAAATAGAAAACAGTGAGAAACACTATGCCACTACCATCACTCTAAGAAACAACTTCGACAAAATAAAATACAAAAATCTGAACCAAATAGTAATTGTCAAAGATAAAATAGCTGGTCATAGGATTTGTTTTGATTTTAGAAGCACTAATACACACCCTTGTGACAGAAATTTTATCCTTCCTGCCCAAGACCATGATATACCAATGATAAGTGCTTTTAATCATATGTCTTTGCAAGATGACGTCTCAAGTTATGGCGAAATGATTCCTTTGCAAAGCAGACAGCTCAAAGAATTTTTTCAGTATCTTGGAAGTAGTTCCATTTTCAAACCCAGAATTGCAAAACCACTGGATATAAAAAATATGCTCCTAAAATCCATGTTTCCAGTTCTGAATTTATGCATTCTAACATACCTTGATGATGTCATCATATACTTCAAAAATAACAAAGAATATCTACACTATTTGAAAAATATGTACAACAAAAGGAGTGGAAATCAGAGGTATAAAGAGGTACAGTGGAAAGATACAGGTTTGTTTAGAGATTCATGCATGAATCCTTAGGTCATGCTTGAAAGAGAGAATTTTCCAAATTTTTCTTTTCAAAAGCTAAGTGGACAAAGAGTGGTAGGAGATTCTTATGAGGATAATATGCTTAAGTTTCACCATTTCCAAGATTTCTGAGTCAAAACGTTTTCAATCATTGTATATACCATTGTTTGAAAAATAAATCAAAAACATAAAATTCAAAAAACAATATAAAAATAGAAAAATATGGTGGTTCGAAAAATAGAAAGAAAGCCCCATTTTCCAAAAAAAAGTTATTCTGAAAGCGCCCAAGTATAAATGCTGCTACTAGTGCTCAAATGTCTTGTTCAGTTATATAGCCTAATCATAATTGAACATGTTTTAAATTTATTTGCTGATAAGTTAGTGACTGGTAAAGATGGTCAACATTGTGTAATATTGAATTATCAAAAAGAGTATATTAGGAAAAGATACTGGTTCCACATGCTCAAAACAAAACCAAAGAGGAAAGTGGGGATGAAAAACAAATTGTGTATCCTAGCCCTGCTTTTCTAGATTTCATTTTATGAAAAATAATATTTGTGTGCAGCTTTTCTTTCATGCCACAAGTACATGAAAAATCAGATTGTCTAATCCTGATTTAGTCATTTTTCAATTTCATGTTTTAGATTAGAGAATAAAATCCTGTCAAACAGCTTAACCTTGACAGTCGATTTAGCATAGGCAGAGAGACAAAGGAGTTCATCAGCTTAATCTGAACTCCCGGCAGATATAAGTGTAGAACTAGATAGTGTCATTTTTCAAAAATACTATGTTAAAGGGTTGCGAATCCAAATGCACCCAAAAGAAGAAATTTTTTTAGGAAATATAGTGGGATAGGTAGAAATATCATTGATGCTAATCATGTTGTCAATTTTTCAGAAATAACATCAAGGAAGAAAGATATATGTGCCAATGGATAAAGGCACTGGTCTTCAAAGAACCAAGATCTGAAATTCTAGACACCTCCTGAAAAGGAGCTGCCCTCCCCAAATGGAGCCACTGTTAGTCATTAGTGTTTTTCACCTATTGATAATGAATAGTTTTTAAAAACCAAGTTTTCTAGCAGCTGATCTCAAATTTGTCAAATTTGCCAGCTGGAAAACACCCATAAAATATTTTGCCCTCCTAACCTTTTCAATTAGCCCATGACAAGACGAAACCTCTTTGTCAAGCCCTATCTAGCCTCAGCCATACTGGCTTTTCCATCAGCTCCAAAGAGAATAATCCAAATCTGTCCAAGAAGTCTCCCTGAAGTTAGGTAGTGGCGCTTTAGGCATTTCTCCCTTGGAAAAATATCAGAAAGCCAAAGAACCTCTGTCTAATATCAACCACTCCTAGAAGAATTTCCTATTTTGCAAATACATTTTGGTTACACCCTTAAGTTGTGCCACTAAGAAGCCTTGAAGTCTCAGCAATACATATGCCACAGGTCAAGCTAATATTAGATATATGTACCATGTTTCAATGTCTTTTTCAAAGAATAGAAGTATACTGGTGTTCCAGAAGATAGTATTAAGCTCAACATGAGAAGACAACTGCTTCTCATGTGGATTTGAGCCTGGAATGCAGCTACAAGATAGAGAGTTATTTTAGTAATCCCCTACAAACACAGTCAAGAGTTAGTCACTTATGAACAACAAGAAATACTCTGCAGATACTGGCCAGGCTGCCTCTGATTGTCTAAAGATGCACAAAGGTATTTGAACAACATAATTATATGTCTCAGAGAAGCGCCCATCATGGCATATTGTCACTTTGTCATTTTCATTTGGTTAAGTATGAATAGGAAGGGAAAGGAAAGATAACACTTTTTGAAAGCTGATGAAATGGCATCCCTGAGAAAACCTCCTCCATACATGAGAAGAGGGTTGAAAGACTGAGAAAACCTCCTTCATTTTACAAGCAGATGGTTTGGCACTGTGATAAAGGCCTCCTTCATCTAATACGCAGAGGGCCAGGAACAGAGGCAGGGTTTTAAGTGCAGTAGGAAAGAAATTGAAGGCTTATGGATAGAAAAATGGTGTTCAAAACAGAAGGAAAGCAGTGGTACTATGATAATCCAAGAGGTTTGATTTTTCTTCTATCAGATTTTTCCTTCAAAGGAAATCTAAGGACATATGAACAAGCCCTACTGAGGTATGAAATTTCATTAAAAGTTTCCAATTTTTCTCCTTGATCAACATAGGTCAAAGAGTGTTGCTGATATTCAAGAAGGTTTTCTCTTCCTATTCATGAAGATCTTTTTAAAAAAACTCATCAAAATTTACATAAAGGTGACCTAGGCCTTGTTTTCTCAAGGGGACTTTGCAAATAACAACACAGAGACACTAGGTGTGAAAAAGGATATGGAAAGTGTTTTAAACTCATAGACCACACTCAAAGCAAATAAAAAATGCCATTATCATAGTCAAATGCCTCTTTATGGACATGTGAAACTGATCTTGTTGTTGCATATGAGTCCCAAGGGTCTTTAAAGGCCTTTTTCCTTGATAAATAGGTATGGGTAAAATGTAGGGTGTACAAATGAGTTTCTTCACCCACAATCAAAATAAAGGCTCAAAGAGCACTTGACAGTTCAATCAATTTCCCAGTGGGCATGATCATCATCAAAACACCAGGAGAAAAAAATGTCAAAATAAGTTTTAAAGTGGTGATTTACCTCCTTGCAAGAATGGCAAAGAATGCCTCACAAATCATTGGTATGTCTTTGAGCAGAGTTTTTCCTTTAGAGGGACAGAAATAGGAAAATAGTGAAAAGGGTATTTCCTTAATGAGAAAAACACTGAGAGAGATTTTGGCTTTCAAGATGTTTTCTTCACTTTGAAAAAGGGTCATATATACAAGATCTTCAAAAATGTCATCCACAGCACTTTAAAGAGTCCTGGTCGAATATTGGATTTTGTGATGTTTTAAAACTAATAAAATGTCAAAGTAGTGCTTCGTGTTTTGTTTTGCAACCAAAAGCTCTTTCAAAAGGCATTCAAAACCCTCACAAGTCAAATTCAAAAGGTCTTCAACTTTAAGAGGATAAAGAACCGTTACAAAGCTCTCATATGCATTTCAAAATGCAAGTGACATCTCCCTTGGCTTCTCACTGGACCGAAGAGGGATTTCAAGCACATTTTTAGAGTTTTTCAGGCTTTAAATCTTACGCAACATGCCTAGAAAAGTGCGTGGCGCGTTGAGATGAAGAATTTCAAAGACTTTACACTACTACACGACGCGCTTGTAGTGCCTGTCACCACTGCCCGAAGGCCGACCCAATCGCTCACATGGCACGACGCTCTTCCACCTGCACGTGCCACTCAATCAAAGGGCACTCAAAAAACATCTTTGAGGCTGCCCAATCGATCAAACAAGGCTCGTGAAGGATTTCCAAGGTATTTTCCACTTCTCCTCTTGGCAATTTTCAAAGAGTGAAAAGGTGTTTTCTGTGTTTTTCCATCAGAAGGAAATAGTGCCTAAAGCACTTCATCTTCTAAAAAATCAATGAGATAAACAATGGATTTTCCATATCAGCTTATCATATAAAGAACCGAGACCAAAACAGTGTTTAAAGGGTGGGATTTTGGTCCAAAATTAAAAAGGGTTATTGCTATGAATGCCAAGAGAGAGACAGTGATTAGAGGGCAGTATTTTTGAGCAAACTCAGAGTGTTTTGTTGTTGTGGTTGTTACACATTTTTACGGTGCTGGGTGAATGTTTTAACCATCTTGAAGGACCCTTACTACCTTTTAGAAATAGTGGTAGCCCACAGGAAAAAGAAAAGAAGATTCTCTTTGAAGTCTCAAGATGAAAATAGTGAGCCTAATTTAAAAAACAGTGGTCATACTCTGAAATACTTTATCACTTCAAAAGTGTGTTCTTTGAATGGTAAAACAATGAGAACTAGTGCTGCCTCCTTTGTTCCATAAAATAGAGTATGTTATGAAGATCTTTTAAATCAATTTGAGGGTGCTTTTGTCTACTTGTGTATAAAAAAAAGTGAATAACAAGAATATTTTTGTTGGGGAAAGGTATCTTGCTTCTATCACAACACAAGGAGGTATTTGTTCTAACAAAAGTCCACAGATACCTCTTTTCATTACCTTTCCCAAACACAGTAACAAATTGATTGTGTACTTTTTATTTTGACGAATACTTTTTGTTTGGCATAAAAAGACAAAACAATGACTGACAAGGAGGATAGAGGTGTGTGCTTGAGAAAAACATTCCAAAGGCCATTTGAGACAGCTTGGGATTGTAAAGAACATTCAAAACAAAATTCCTCCCAGGCAAGACAGTAGGAGTGGCCTTCACAGGAGGGTTGAGCCTGTTTCCACTGAAGAAGTGAATGCTCATCCATCGGTCTTGTTTAACTTTCATGAGGTTGGGTGTCTAGAATCTTGTGAAAGAGTGCAAGAGGTGAAGAGCTATTCCACTTTGACACATATTTGTGCTTTGAGATTTCAAATGAAGCATTTTCAGCTGGCAAGCCTAGATTTCAAATTCTCTCCAAGGTTCATTTCCAAGGGCACCAGAATCCCTTATGTCTAGGAAAAGTGGTTTAAGCAAAGCCACCTAGACTTAGAAAAATACAAGCCTTTTCTGAAGCCTGAGCATAGAGATTCATGTCCATCCATTTTTCCCTCCTCATATCTATTGACTAGTTATGCCCCTCTCATGAAGATAATCATGAAATACTTCCCTTGCGAGGGAAGATTCTCCCGAGTCTATGCCTATCATATCCGATTGCTCATGCATTTCATGACGGTAAAATTTTTAAATCTCCCTTTCTTCCTACATAGAAGTATTGAGAAAATGTCCTCCATTGTTCAGAAAAAGCCTCCCTTTAAGCAGACAGCCTACCTCTTCCATCACTCCCTCATCAAGATTATCATTCTTCATCATCTTGAGAAGAAAGAAATCTCTTGGGATACCTTCATTACACATCCGGATTTCACCACTGTCCCTTCATTTAATAAATATCCTTCACCTTCCACTCACCATCCTTCGCCTTCTTCCAGCAAGCCTATTCCCAAGAAGCTAAAATTTCCCATTGAACAAGAAAAAGAGCATGATGAGGAAGAAGAGCATGACAAAGAGGAGGAAGATGATGATGAGAAACATCATGATGAAATAGGGCAGCAAAGATATGATGAGGAAGATGATGATGAGTAGCCTCAAGACGAAGGGCAGCATAATGAACAGGTACAACACAGTGAAGGTGAGTAGCATCATGATGAGGTAGAGAAGCAAGGGGAAGAAGGGCATGATGAAGATGAAGATGATGATGAGGAACAGTTGTAGCATGATGAATAGAGGAAACCACATGATTATGAAAAAAAACCTCATGAAAAATAACAACAGCCACATGATGACGAACAATAGCCACATGAAAAAGAACAGAATCATGATAAAGAGATGCAACACATTGAGGAGGACAGTCCTAAAAAATAAATGCAAAAGGAAAATGAAGGCATCCATTGAGAAATTCAAGGCAGTGGAAAGAATGATGAGCAAATTAGCAAGGGTAAATATCCAATGGAGCATGTGCTAGCTACCTCTCCTAGGCAAGGGGCCATGCTCTCCTCACCAAAAGTGGCCAAGCCCTGGACATCAAGGAAAAGGGTGCCTAGAGTGGTAACTCCAAATGTGAATAGGGCCCTCTGAAGCAAGGGAAAATTGCCCAAGAAGCCCATTGTCGAATTTCCCAAGAGGAGGAAGACTTAAAGAGCCACCGAAAGAAAAGGAAAGGAGAAAGAATAAAGCAGTCATGAAAAGGAAAGGGATTTCGACATCATTCAAAATCAAAGTGATGATAGTGAAAATGAAGCCCGAATCCTAGAAAATATCTTAATCAATAGAGAAAACCAAATTGATGCTTTGAAGATTGATCTTGAGAGGGCTAGAAACTTCAATCACTTTTTTCAAGTTCAAAACAAATAGATGAGTGTCCATATGGCAGTATATGAGACACGAGCCATCAAATACAAAAAGGAGGACTCCAAAGCACAAGTGAGATTGGAATAACTCATGGGTGAGTTCGATGAGAGTGAAGATGAAGATCAGCCCTAAAGAAAGAGGCCAAGAACCAAGGGACTCAAAAAGGCCCTTGAGAAACAAAAGGAAGTAGAAGCTACCCTTCTCCAATCTACCCTCTCATTGCATTGTTCACAAAAGAGATAGAGAAAAATTGAGAAGCATGGCTTGAGAGGGTTAATGATCACTTGGAGAAGAAGTTGGAGAAGGAAAATAGAGACTTGGACCTTCAACGGAGGATGACCGGGCATTATAAGAAACTCAATCAGTTTGCCCGACGGAAATTGAAGGTCACTTAGGAAAAACTGAAGGAGGCTAAAAGGAGGCGCTCGACACAAAAATCGAGGAAATACACCTCAAAGCTCCAAATTTTGGCCTTAGATTCACAACATGTTTCTAAAAACCCTTAAGGGTCATGCTCATCGAAATTGGGCGAAATTCGACAAATTTTGGTTTTTTGTCATTTTTTGGTTTTTTGGCTAAAACTCATGGGCGTCACCATTTCAGTTTGGGGCATCCTCAAAGGATTAAAATGGTATTATTGGATGCCATAATTTTAGGGGCATACACTTAGCGATTTTCATATCATTTGAAGATCAGTTTCTTCCCCAAAGTGGCAAAAAACACTCGCTTTTTCTACACTCAGCCCCATTTATCAGCATGGCCTATTTTTTGGGTTTTTACACATAGGTCTATTTTTGGAGGACTTCCAATGGTAAGTTGGGAGAAAAATAAAAATTTTCAAAAAATATACATTGAGATATTTCCAACGAGCTACCATAGGCCTCATTTTGACATTGGGAAGGCCTCCAAAAGTTACCGGCAAGTCAGGGGACTTTCTGCTGATGTATTTATTGAGTATTTTTGTAAAAATTGAACCTTTCAAAAGTGACTTTTCTTCATGTGATTTTACCTATTTTTGTACATGATTAGTTATGAAAAGTCAATATATTTCCCTTTTTATCATTTTTGAGATATTTTATTAGATATTTTGTGCCTTGGGCTTTACAAAGCGTCAAGGACAAAATCAGATATTTTGGATAGGCCAATGAGATTGCAAGTTTAACTAAGAGGTTTTCCTCACTTTTGCCTATATATTCCAAAGGCTTTCATTGTAAACAAGGCTGAATTTTATGAATAGAAGCAAGATATGGTCATACAAGCTTGGAATAAAAACTTGTCTCATGATTTTGGATAGTCTCTTGGATGGTTTTGGATGATGAAAGAGGATTGTTGTTGGATTCCATGGCTTGGTAGAATGGTATAGTGTCTCTCTCTCTATTTTGTTTCTTATTTTTCATTCATAATTCCATTTTCTTGCTTGCTATAAGACAATAGAGAATATATTTGAGACATGCCCTTGGAGGCACCTCAAATTTCTTGTTTCTTTATAGCTTCCATGTTTTCTTCATTCCTAGTCATATTAAAGAATCCTTGATTTCTCTTTAATAACTTAAGAATATTGTTTGCTTGTTTCACTTATGGTTTTATGCATGCTAAGTATGATTCACGGTATGCCCTGCTTACTCATGGATAGTCATAGTTATACCTCTGAAACCTCTCTTTGATTAATTAGATTGTCATTTGTTGAACCAAGGAGGTCTTCTACTGATCTTTCCCTTTGCCTAAAACTATGCAATATTGCTTCAAAGTGCCCGATATCTTGGAATACTATGTTTAGGAATTCCTTCATAGTGATTTGAGTTGTTTGTTTGTCTTAAGTGTATTTCCCCAAAGTCTGATAGCCATTTCCCAAAGTTAGAGAGTCATATATCTCTATGCATGGCTTGAATATTTACTTCTATACATTTATCAGTTTACAGTTACATTTCTCATGATTAATGGTTTTCCCTACCATGTTTATGTCATATATTAAACTAGTTATGTTTGAAATCATTTGTTCTTCACAAATTTAATGTCCATCTCATTCCATTTTTCCCAAAGATCCATTTTACCTTGAATCAAATCGGCCCTTCAACAACCTTTTATCACCACTTGAAATATTTCTTGACATTTTCGACCCCATAGCCCAGTTGATCTGACATATTTTTACCTATCTTATGTCTTTTATCAGTTCATCCCTCACAACCTAAAAACCAAAACCAAAAAGCCTACTTTATAACTAGCCTAAAATCAAGAACACAATAAGCAAACACACATATATCCCTTACACAAATAGAGAGAGCTTTCTCTGAGTCCAGGAAGGCTAGGTCCTTGGGCTCCAAAGATTGGTTTGATATTACACTATCATTTGGCTTTCCAATCATCACAATCATGGGACACTAACAGGTGTAGTAAAATCTTTCTTTAATTTATGATCAAGATGTACTAATATCTGATTATATTCTGAGTAGCCATCTAGCAAAGAAATTCTTTTAGAACCAACTACCATTTGTAAAATATGATCCAGATTGGGTAAAGGGTAGTTGTATTTTAATGAAGCTTTGTTTAAATCTCTAAAGTCAATACAAAGCCTTATCTCTCCTATTTTCTCCCTAACTGACACCAGATTAGACACCCACTCTGAATATCTAATAGGGACAATAATAATAGCTTCATACATTTTCTTGATTTCCTTCTCAAGCAAAGGTAACTGAACAGGGTTTATTCTGCGCTGTTTTTGTTTAAATCATTTTTGGTTTTCCTTGACAGGTATATTTTGTTGAATTATTTCAGTGTCATAGGACTTTAGATCCTCATAATTCCACGCAAAAACATCAGAAAATTCTTTAGACAGCTCTATGTATCTTACTTTAATGTGAGCTGGTAAATTCTTAGACAGTTTGATCATCTTTGGTTCTAGTTCACTACCTATAGTACACTCTTCAACTTCAGTTTCCATAGGCTCCATATTTGGCTTCTTGGCCACATCATTGAAATCAAAAAACTCTTCTAAAGGGACTAGACCTTTTGGCAGACTTTTATTGTTATATTGTAAAGTTTCTAATTCTTCTTTGTCTAACTCTGTACTAACTTCTGTTGTATTTTCAAGTTTTTTAGACAACATATTTATATCAACAGTCTTTGGAGAGTTTTCTTCTTCATCAAGTAGATTTTCTTCACTTGGATAGTCTGTTTCATAGTCTAAATCTGAACTTGGTAGTTCAAATTCATTTCTGGACTGCAGGAAGTCTTCTATTTGTTTGTCTCCATAAAACACTTGCCAATATTTCTCTTTATCAGGGACAACTGGTTTGAATTTAATTTTATTTGTGCATTGTTTGATTTCAAATGTTGTTAAGCATGTTCTAGCAGTGAAAGCTAAATTGTGGGCGAGGATATTCTTTTTTCTCAGGACAAAAATAAGCTGGGATTCCTCAAAATTTTTAAATAAATCCATGACATCGTTCCTATAGGCTATAATTCTGGGGTGTTTGGCACTTTATTCCCCATTTACTTGCCTAATGATTAACTCTGAATCCCCATGCACTTTAATTCTCTTGGCTCCTAATTTCTTCAACAAGTGTAAGCCTAAAAGAAGGGATTCGTATTTCGCGATTTTATTCAAACACTGGAAATTTAATCTGTATGAATGGCCTTCAGTGTGATTATTTTCCATGTTATGTATCTAGATGCCTACACCTATGTTGTTCTTGGTGCAATACCCATCGAATTTCATACTCCAAAGAGGAATAGTTTCAAGTTCAGTAGTTTGATTACTATCCTCTTCAACTAATGTGATTTTGGATTTTTCTTGAAGATCATCACTTCGTTGAATTTGTTTTAATTCCTCAGGTTCTTCATTGAGTTGAGGACTATTTTCTTGAATCTCAAGGTTTAAAAGCAATGGATGAATGATTTGTAGCTCTATACCTGTGTTTTTTGTTGTTGTAGGTTTCGGGTTTAGAAAAATATTTTAACACTTCTGCGTTGTCTTCCTCCTCCCCTCTATTTGCCATTAATTCAGTTAAAGTCACTTGTTCAGTGAATGTTTCATCATTGAAGAGGATAAATGAGTCAAGGCCTATATTTATAGAATAAAGGGGAGATTTTTGTGGCCTCTCTTAGCTATTAACCATGTATTGCATATGAGACTCCCTGTAAAGTCTTCTTGTTTGATTAAAAATAGGGATGGTCGCATAGGTCATATCTATCTGCATATTTCCTTGTAACTTAGCTCCCCAAGATCTTGATAATAGCATACCATATTTTGGGGGTACATCAGCCACTACAATATCCATGACTAAAAATTTGGCTGGAATTTGTGCTAAGTTAACACAAAGGTCTTTGATTAAGCCTAAACATTTCACTCTGCTTGAGTCAAACGAGTAAAGATCTTTGTAAGGTCTAATGATTTCAAGGCCTAGGCTCTCCATTACAGCTTTGGGCATTAAATCGTGAAAGGATCTTGAATCATGCATAGCATTATGTAAAATTTTGTCATGAATATTTAAACTAACATAAAAAGGACGAACTTGTCCTTCTTGATATATACCCTCAATCTTAGGACCAAATATGAGCTCTGGTTGGTCATCATTAAGATTGACAATGTCATTATTCTCTTCTATGTTAAAAGCCTTCAAAATTTGGGATATATACACATTTTGGGTGGCTAATTAAGTAAGGGGAACATAGATCTTTATCTTGGCAATTTCCTGCTCCAAACTAAAAGGTAACTGAATTCTTACAAGGTTTGTTTCAGCTTTGTTAACCACCATTTTATCAGCAATATCGGCTTGCTGATTTTCTCTATTTACATTGGTTAAAATTGTTTTAACAGGAGCACTAGCTGATGTGCTAAAGTTGCTGAGGTCTGCACTCTATTTTTCATTGTTTTGAGTGCCTTTCTCTTTATTTTTATCAGAATATACAACCATTGATTTGTCTTTTTGTTTTGTAACTTTGGGTTTATTTACAGCTTTGTTTTATGTAAATTTTCTAGAGGTTTTAGTCTTGGGAGTTTCTTGATTGCTTTTACTCCTAAGGTCATATTATTTTGTGGTTTCTATGATGAAATTTTCCATTTCTTGATAGTAATATTCATCTTCTGAACTTTTGTCATCATAGGGTGTGTATAGACCTTTTTTCCTATTGTAATGAACTTCAAAATCATCATTATCTACTCCCAACATGTTTATATCATCTTCCTCTATTTGTTCTAATGTTTCTTCAACCTCACTTACATACTTTTTATGAAAAGGAGGAGTGATCTATTGATCATCCTCCCTTGGTTTGTTTTGAGGCTGGTTTCTCCTAAAATTATGATTTTGGTTTTGATTTCTGTTTTGAGGAGCTGTTTGGTTTTGACTACCTTGTGCTCTCTCAAGTATGCTCATCTTTTTTATGATCTCGTCCATCATTCTTTCCATCTTTGAGCTGGATGTGGAAGGTGTGGATTTCTCTCTAAAGGACACTTTCTTCTCATTCCTCATTCTTGCTCTTTTCTCCATTAAATTAACTTCCACAGCAAGAGCTCCTTTTTGCATATCTTCAAGAGTGAGAGGATCTCTTTCTCTCAGCTAATAGGCCATCTCAGGATCAAATCCTTTAGGAAACTTGTTTAAAGCTAAGCCTTGTGGAGGTTTTAAGTATGGAGGAAGGGAATTTTAAATGCTGTTAAACCTAGTGAAATAGGCTTGAAAACTTTCCCCAATGTTTCTTTGGAGATTCTTGTAATTAGAAAGTATTTGGAGAGGGTTTTTCCTCACTTCCAATTTTTTAAGAATAACTGATGGAAGGCCTAGAGATCATTAATACTGTGAGGGGTTAAGCCTTTGAACCATTTTCCTACTTCTCCCCCTAAAATCTGAGCAAATAATCTAAGTTTGACAGTTTCTTCATCAATCTCATTTCTGTCAAAGTAGTCATTCATCTTATCCACATGTTATGAAGCAGTAGTTGCATTACTGGCATCATAAAATGCAGACTGATAGTCTTGTGGAAGATTGACTAAGGGTAAAGGAAGGACTAGGGGAGCATACCATGTTGCCCTGATAGGAGGTTGTGGAAAAAGTGGGGGGTTTACAAGTGGTGGGTTTACAAGAGGGAAAAAGGGCTGGAATGGAGTGGTTTGGATAGTGGATGTATGAAGAATAGATGTGGATGGACCAACAATAGATTTTTGAGATGATCTGGGATGAGAGAAACCAAAATTATGAATGAAATGTGAATCAGGTGGAGTAGTTTCCCTACTACTAGGATGTTCACTTCTGTCTGGGGATGAAAGTGAAGACTCTGAATCTAGCTGATCTAAATCATAAAGTGACCTAGGAATAAATGGATTTCTTAAGTGAACTAGTGATTCTTGTAGAGCTGCAAGGTTTTCAGTAACAGAATTAGCTCTAAGGGGTGATCTTAAAACATTTGAATATTTAACCTCAGGAGACTTCCTAAGTATTCTTTCAGGGTTATCAACTATATTAGGAGGTTTTGGGTCAGGGCAGGCTCTAGTATAAATCTTCCTAAGAGCCACCATGCTGTGTTTTTCAGACACAGCTAAATAAGAAAATTTTAACCAAATATGACAATCTTTAAGAGGCTAACTGATCTTTTAAATAAGAAAACTTTAATCCTAAAGTCCTCTTAACTGAGTTTATATGATTTTATGATGATAATGGGTCTTCCCAGTGGAGTCTTAAGGTCTGTTTAGGATTTTGGAGTCACTAGGTGGAGATTTTTAGCTCTTTTGGGGGCAAAAGGTTTTATGGTCCACCACCATGTTTATTTGAATACCAATCCGAAATATTTTTTGGGTTTTCTTAGTTTTTTCAGTCCTATGGGTTCTAAGAGTGTCCTAAATATGTTTCAACACTTAGCTACGATGATGATAAAAAGAGAGTTTAATCTTATGGCTAAGCTAGCTGACCCTTCAAGGTTTGATAAGTTCTTATGAGAATCCTAAGGTTTCCTTAGTTTGTCACTAATTCAAATAAGTTTTATCATGATTACCATTTTCTTGGTAGTGCTTGACGAGGGCTACTTGTTATGCCTGGTGGCTCAACTGGCTAATATACCAAATGTTCTTGAATCAAGGGATTTCTGGAGTCTTAAGGTGTACTTATATTCTCACTAACTCAGAAATCCCCAGTGGAGTCACCAAAAATGTGGATGAGCGAAAAGATCTATAGGCTCAATTAATACAGTTTAATGCTTATTGGCCTTTGAGGGGCTTAATGGAGAATATTTACAGATATTTCCTCTGTATTAATGCATTTGTATTAAGTGTTCGATCTTCTTAGCAGATTTTGTTGACTTTAGAACTCTTTCTCATCTTTGTAATAACTTTGCTGATAGTTTGCAATAAGTTCTTTGATCTGAAATAACTATTTAGTTGCCTTCAGGAAAATATCTTCTGTTCTGATAATAAATATGCCTCTTTTTCATGCTTTGAGGCTGCATGTGGCTTTTGGTAGCTGGAGAAGATTCAATTAGCCTCTGATGTGGTAGTGGAGGCATTCTCGGTCTGATAGATATTATTTTTTTGACCTAGAACATGACTGATTTGATTCTGATCTATGTGTTAGGCATAATTAAGCGGAATTTATGTCTTCTGTTCTTCAAAATTTGTTTAATTGAGTGGATTAGGCTTTAGATAGTTGATTTAGGCTGTAATCCCTCAAAAATGTGTACACAATATTTAATTCTTCATCTCTGTTGTGATTAGATTCTTTAACACTGATACTCTTTTCTTGATTAAGTTTTGTTGTATCTTGTTGATGTGCAGGCATTACAGAGGTTTTATAATGGCATCAATGCTCATGAGGGACTAATGAAACATGGTGTGGAACCCTGCAGAATGATATTCTTCACGTATAAAGGCCTGGGGGATCGTCATCCTCGGCCTTCAATTATTTTTTTAAACTTTTGATAAAAACCATTAAAACCTGCACAATAAAGAAAAAATAGAAAAAATCCTATGGGAAGGGTTCAGATTGCTTCAAAGGTTCTGGTTAGATCGTGGCCATTGGATGAAAGCATCCAACGAAGGGGATTTCCTGCAGAGGTTAAAAGGAGAGGTAGTTGGAGGGGTTAATGACAGATTAAGTCTGAGCCGTTAATGTATGTTTATCAATGGTCGAGATCAACCAAAGATATTATAAGCCGGAAGGGGAATTTCATAGTAAAATGGCGGAAAATATGAGAAAAATAGGTAAAAAACCTTTGGCAGAGGAAAAAGGGTAAAAATGAAATTTGGGGTTTCTTGAAGAATTTTGGGCTGTCACATTAGATCGGCCATAGAGATCAACGGTGGAGATTCATTTATGAAGTCCCTTGGAGGATGGGTGGAGGGCGATGAAATGAGGGTGAAATCAAAATTGAGAATTTAGATCTCAGAGATCAACGATGGAGATTAAACATGAGAAAAAGTAGTGTAAATGGAAAAAGTGGTTTCGGCCAAAGAAACCACTAGTTTCGCCCGAATTTGAGGCGGTTTCCAAAATCTCCTTAAAAAATGAAATATGCTTCTCCGCCCACCACGTGGCTTTTTAAAACTTCCCATATCACGTAACTTTGGAGAATTAACTTTCGGGCTTAAAATCAAGCGAAACCACATGGTGGCTATCAGATCTGGGGTCTTAGATTAGACGACTATGAAAAGAGAACAATGGAGAATAGATGCATGGGCGATAAAAGGTGGGGCGGGTCAAGGTGGTTTTAATCTTGACTGTCGGATGAGGGAATGGACGGCAGAGATTTGATCTAGGAAGGGTAGGACCCAAAGGAGTTGGGTCTATCAGGTTGAATCTGGATGGTCAGATGAAACAGATCAATGATTCATATTCAATATTGGGGTTTATGAAATAGGATATGGCGCAGGGGTCGGGCGGAGAATGGGTCACTGTTGGTCGTGGATCTGCAGAGATCAATGGCTGGGATTCGTCGAAGAGGTTACACTGTCAGGATTTTGAGAAAAATCAAAGGGAAGGGAGGGTTTATCTGAACCGTTTGATTAGAAGAATGGATGGCCCAGATCCAATCAGGGGTCGCGAATCGGTGGGGGAGAGAGGAAAGGCACAAATTATTTTTTGAGATGGGATTGAATGAGGGCTGTTGATCTGAGGATCAGATCGACGACATATATTTATTTATGAATGTTGAAGGCAGAATTATGGGCTTATTGAATAGAGCGATGAGGGTCATCAGATCTGGGCCTGGCAGGGAAGATCAATGGCTAGGAATCCATTGGAAGGTGGCCAATCGGAGGGGGAAAGAACTATTAAAATATGCCCAAATGAAAAAAATCCGATGCGATTAGCGCTCGGGACCTAATCGCTTGGTCCTGGGCATGGGTTATATGGTGGGGAAGTGGTTTGGGGTTTAGCACAAAATGAGCTCATCAGAATCATAACAAAGAAAGGGGCCTTCAAATGCACCCAATGAAAAAACCTCGATGTGAGATTTCACCGATCGTTGATCGGTTTTTAGGTCAACAGTCGATTTTCATTAAAACATCAAACCGTCGGACTTAATGAAAAAGTTAGGTTTTTACAAAATACAAAGGAAAAAAAAGGTTTTTGAGGGTTTAGAAGAAAGGTTTAGGATATTTTAAGCACCTGGTTGTGGGGCTTAAGGTCGTATGAAGCTAAGGTTTATGAAAGTTAAGCCCTCGGAGGCTAAAACTTTATATAATAAAAACACTGTCTTTTGGATTTTAAAACAGAGTTTTTAAGGGAAAATGAGGGTTTCAATAGAATAAAGGAGGCCTTTTAAAACCAATGGAAGGAGACCAAATGATTTTAAAAGGGTCTTTAAGTGATTTTTAAGGTTAAAATGATGAAAATGGAGGAATTTTTATGAGGAAAAAGGGGATGAAATGGGGCTTAAGTATGAGTGGAAGAAGGGGTAAAAATGAAGGGGAAAATGGGTCTTTACAGCAGTCTTTTCTCCTTAAAAACAATAGAATTTTCAGGGTAGATGAGGGAAACAATAGTGAATATTACTGAAGGATAATTTGTCTTCTTAAGACTTCAAGAACTAACAATTTGGCATAAAACTTGTTTCTTGAAGGCTTGAAAAATGATTTAGCCACCATTTGATATGACAAATTTTGTAGGTGGCTAACACCTCGCATAGCACAAAACATTTTTCCTGACTGAACGAAGGCACAAGGGAGTAAAGGGCCAATGGGCCACATGAACGTGCACAAGGCACCTTTTCGGTCACAACTTAACAAGTTTGATATGGCCACCCTCAAACGAACTGACCTGACCCAAATGAGTTTTATCGGGTGCCCTCGCATGACGTGACACTGCGCGCTCGACTAAACGAAGGCACGAGGGAGAAAATGGAAAACGGGACTAACGAACATGCATAAGGTACCCCTGCGGTCACAAATTAGATAGTTTGATACCACCACTCTAGAACGAAATAACCCAACCCGAACACGTTTCATCGGGTGCCCTCACACGGTGCAACACGGTCTGCCCAATCAGATGAAGGAAGAAAGGAGAAAATGGAAAATAGGGCGCACAAACCTATAGAAGTCACCTAGATGGTCACAAATTAGAAAATTTAATACGGCTGCCTTCAAACGAAATGACTTGACCTGAACACATTTCATTGGGCGCCCTGAAACGAAATGACCCGACCCGAACATGTTTCACTAGAGGCCCTCACATGGCATGACACAACGCATCTGACCGAACGAAGGAACAAGGGAGGAAATGACAAACGGGCCTCACGAATGTGCACAAGGCACCTCGGCAGTCAAAACGTAGAAAATTTGATACATACTCCCTCAAACAAAATGACATGACCCAATCGCGTTTCATCGGGTGCCCTCACACGACGTGCACAACCGAATGAATGCACATGGGAGAAAACGGAAAACGGGCCACATGAACATGCACAAGGCACCCGAGTGGTCACAACTTAGAAAATTTGATATGGCCACCATCAATGAAACTACCTAACCATAATGCATTTCATCAGGCGCCGTCACACTATGTGTCATGGTGCTTCTGACCGAATGAAGGCACAAGTGAACAAATGATAAATAGTCTGCACGAATGTGTACAATGCACCCGACCGATCACAACTTACCAAATTTTATATGGCCACCCTTAAATGAAACGACCCTGCCCAAACACATTTCATTTGGAACCCTCAGATGATGCGACATGATTCTCCTGAATGAATGAATGCACAAGGGAGCAAACAGAAAATGGGCTACATGAGCATGCACAAGGCACCCGGGTGGTTCGAACTTATCAAATATGCTACAGTTGCCCTCAAAAGAAATGACCTATCCTAGACGCATTTCATCTGGCACACTCATGCGGCGCGACATGGCCCGCCTGACCAAACAAAGGCATAAGGGAGAAAACGGCAACTAGGTTGCACAAATGACCACAAGGCACTCGAGTAATCACAACTTAGAAAATTTGATAAGACCTCCCTCAAATGAAATTACCCAACCTGAACATGTTTCATTGGCCACCCCGAAATGAAACAACTTGACCTGAACTCATTTTTTCGGGTGCCCTCACACAACGGGACAAAGCTCGCCCGACCGAACGAAGGCACAAGGGAGAAAATGACAAACGAGTTGCACGAATGTGGACAAGGCACTCGAGTGGTGACAACTTAGCAAATTTGATGTCAACACGCTCAAATGAAATGAACCGACCTGAACGCATTTCATCGAGCACCCTCACACAACGTAACATAGCTTGCCAGACCTAATGAAGGCACAAGTGATAAAACATAAAACGGGCTGAACGAACATGCAAAAGGCACCTGGGTAGTAACAACTTAACATATTTGATATGGCCACCCTCAAACGCAACAACCCAGCCTGAACCCATTTCATAGAGTACCCTCGCACGGTGCGACACAGCGTGCTCGATTGAAGGAAGGCTCAAGGGAGAAAATGACAACCGGGCCGCAAGAACATTCACAAGGCACCCATGGGGTCACAACTTGGAAAATTTGATTTGGCTACCTTGAAATGAAATGACCTGACATGAACGTGTTTCATCAGGAGCCATCACACGATGCACCTGACTGAATGAATGCATAAGTTAGAAAACAAAAAATAGCCGCACAAGCATGCACAAAGCACATGGCTAGTCACAACTTAGCAAATTTGATACGGTCACCCTCAAACGAAATGACACGAACATAACACGTTTCATCAGGCACCCTCACATGGCACAACACGGTGCACCTGACCGAATGAAGGCACAAGGGATCAAATGACAAACGGGTCGCGCAAACATGCACAAGGCACCCGAGTGGTCACAACTTAGCAAATTTAATACGAGATCCCTCAAACCAGATGACCCAAGTCAAACATGTTTCATTCGGCACCCTCACAAGGCACGACACGACGCGCCTGAATGAACAAACACACAAGGGTTAAAATGGAAAATAGGTTGCACGAATGTGCACAAGGCACCTAGGCGGTCACAACTTAGAAAATTTGATACGACTGCCCTCAAACGAAATGACCGAACCTGAACATGTTTCATCAGGCGCCCTCACATGGCTCAACACAATACGCCCGACCAAACGAAGGCACGAGGGAGAAAATGGTAAAAGAGCTACATGAACATGGAGAAGGCACTCGAGCGGTCACAAATTAGCAAATTTGATGCGACAACATTCAAATGAAATGACATGACTCAAACACGTATGATCGGGCACCTTCACATGGCATGACAGATCATGTCCGACCGAACGAAGACACAAGGAAGCAAATGGAAAACGAGCCACACGAATGTGCACACTGCATCCAGGTAGTCACAACTTAGCAAATTTGATGCGGTTGCCCTCAAACAAAATGGCCCAACCTAAACACATTTCATTAGGCTCCCTCACACGGCGCGACACAGCCCACCTGAGTGAACGAAGGTACAAGGGAGAAAAAAACAAATGGGCCACACGAAAGAGCACAAGGAAACCGGGTGGTCAAAACTTAGCAAATTTGATACACCTACCCTCAAATGAAATGACTTGAACCGAATGCGTTTCATCAGACGCCCTCACACAACACGGCCCGATGTGCCTGACCGAACGAAGGCATAACAAAGAAAATGGAATATGGGTCGTACGAAAGTGCACAAGGCACCTAAGCTATCACAACTTAGCAAATTTGATACAGTCACCCTCAAACGAAATGGATTGACCTGAACAAATTTCATTGGGTGCCCTCACACAGTGCGAAACAATGCACCAGACAAAATCAACGCATAAGGAAGAAAATAAAAAACGGGTCGCACGAACATGCACAAGGCACCCGGGAATATGACCACCCTCAAATGAAATTACTCGATGCAAATGCATTTCATCGGGCGCCCTCACATTTCACGACATGGCTCGCTCGACCAAATGAAGGCACAAGGGATAAAATGACAAACAGGCTGCATGAACAAGCACAAGGCACCCAAGCAGTCACAACTTAGAAAACTTGATACGGTCGCCCACAAATGAAACGACCCAAACCAAACATGTTTCATCAACCACCCTCACATGACGCGACATGGCATGCCCAACTGAATGAAGGCATAAGGGAGAAAATTGAAAACAGGCTGCACGAATGTGCACAAGGCTCTAGGGCAATCACAACTTAGAAAATTTGATACCACCACCCTTAAATGAAATGGATCGACTGGAACACATTTCATCGGGCACCCTCAAATGAAACAACTTGACCTCAATGCATTTCATCAGGCACCCTCATAGGACATGACATGGTGCACCTGACCAAACGAAGGGACAAGGGACCAAACATAAAATGGCTTGCACAAACATGAAAAAGGCACCCAGGTGGTCACAAATTAGAAAATTTTATAAGGGCGCCCTAAACACGAGACGAATCTAATGATGACCCGACCTGAATGCATTTAATCGGGCACCCTCACATGATGCGACATGACATTCCTAACCGAACAAAGGAACAATGGATAAAACAGAAAATGGGTCACACGAACGTGCGTAAGGCACCCGAATGGTAAAAACTTAGAAAATTTGATATGGTCACCCTCAAATGAAATGACCCAACCCAAACTCATTTCATGGGGTGCCCTCGCATGGCGCGACACAATGCACCCAACCGAATGAAGTATCAAGGGAGAAAATGGAGAGCGTTTTGTACAAACGTGAACAAGGCATTTGGGCAATCACAACTTGGGAAATTTGATATAGTCACCCTTATTCGAAACAACATAACTTGAACGCATTTCACTGGGTACCCTCACATGGAGCTACACAACCCGCCTAACCAAATGAAGGCATAAGGGAGCAAATGGAAAATGAGTTGAATGAACATGCATAAGCCACCTGAGCGGTCACAACTTAGCAAATTTGATATGGTCACCCTCAAACAAAACGATGCAACCCGAACATATTTCATCAGGTGCCCTCAAACAAAACGACCCGACCTGAACATGTTTCATTGGGCACCCTGAAATGAAATGACCTGACCAAAATGTGTTTCATCAGGCGCCCTCACAGGACACGATACAACACACTCGATCGAATGAAGGCACAATGGAGCAAACGGGAAACAAGCCGCATAAATGTTCACAAGGCACATGGGTGGTCACAATTTAGCAAATCTGATATGCCCTCCCTCAAACAAAATCATTCGACCTAAACGCGTTTCATCAAACGCGACACGGTGTGCCCGACCGAACGAAGGCAAAAGGGAGAAAATGGGAAATAGACTACACGAATGTGCACAAGGCACCCAGGCGGTCACAACATAGAAAATTTGATACAACCTCCCTCAAACTAAAGGACTTGACCCAAACACATTTCATCGGGCGTTATTGCACGCGTGATAGGGCCTGCCCAACCGAACGAAGGCAAAAGGGAATAAACGGAAATCATGTTGCATGAAAATGCACAAGGCACCCAAGCGATAAAAAATTATCAAATTGGAATGGTCACACTCAAATGAAATGACACGACCCGATCGCGTTTCAACGGGCACCATCACATGGCATGACACGACACACCTAACTGAATGAAGGAAGAAGGGAGAAATCGGAAAATGGGTCACATGAACATGCACAAGGCACCTGAGCATTCACAACTTAGAAAATATGATACAGTCACCCTCAAACGAAATGACCAGACCTGAATGCATTTCATCGGGTGCCCTCACACGGCGCGACACGACCTGCCAGAATGAACGAAGTCACAAGGTAGAAAATGAAAAACAGGTTGCACGAACTAGTAGAAGGCACCTGGGTGGTCACAAATTAGCAAATTTGATACATGCTCCCTCACACAACGTGACACGACACGACCGACCGAACGAATGCACAAGGGAGAAAATGAAAAACAGGCCACACGAACGTGCACAAGGCACTCAGGTGGTCACAAATTAGCAATTTGATACGGTTGTCCTCAAAAGAAATGACCCAACCCTAACACATTTAGTTAGGTGTTGTCAAAATAAATGACCTGACCTGAACGTGTTTCATCGAGAACCCTCACATGGCCTGACACGATGCACCCATCTGAATGAAGGCACAAGGGAGAAAATGGAAAACGGGTCGCATGAACATGGATAAGGCACCTGGGTGGTCACAACTTAGCAAATTTGGTATAAGAACCCTCAAACGAAATGACCCATCTGGAACATATTTCATCATTTTCCCTCACATGGCGCGACATAGCGTGCCCAACCGAACAAAGGCACGATGGAGCAAATGGAAAAAGAGCTACATGAATGTGCACAAGGCATATGGGTGGTCAGAACTTAGCAAAATTTAGTACTAGCACCCTCAACGACCTGACCTGAATCTGTTTCATTGCTTGCCCTCACATGGCACGACATGGCACACTCGACCGAACAAAGGCACAAGGGAGCAAATGAAAAATGGGCTACAAAAACATGCACAAGGCACCTAGGTAGTCACAACTTAGCAAATTTGATAGGGGCATGCTCAAACAAAATGACCCAACCCAAATGCATTTTATCTGGCGCCCTCACACGACACGCCCAACCCAACGAAGGCACAAGGGAGAAAATGGAAAATGGGCCACATGAGCATGCACAAGGCACTCGGGCAGTCAAAAATTAGCAAATTTAATACAACCACCCTTAAAACAAAATGACCCAACCCAAACGGGGTTCATGGGTGCCCCCACATGGCGTGCCCAACCGAACAAATGCATGAGGGAGAAAATGACAAACAACCCACCCGAACATGCACAAGGCACCCAGGCGGTCACAACTTAGCAAATTTCATAGGGTCGCCCTCAAAAAAAATGACCCAACCTGAACACATTTCATCGGGTGGCCTCACACAACAGGACACGACGCACGTGATCGAACAAAGGCACAAGGGAGAAAACAAAAAACATGCCACACGAACGTGCACAAGGCACCCGGGCAATCACAACTTTGAAAATTTGATATGACCTCCCTCAAATGAAATGATTAGACTGGAACATGTTTCATCGGGCGCCCTCACATGACGCGTCACGGCATGCCCGATTGAATGAAGGCACAATGGAGAAAATGAAAAATTGGCCGCATGAACATGCGAAAGGCACCCAGGTAGTCACAACTTAGAAAATTTGATAAGGCCACCCTCATATGAAATGACCTAACATGAACGCGTTTCATTAGGCACCCTCCAACGGTGTGTCATGGCATGCCCAACCAAACGAACACACAAGGGAGAAATTGGAAAATGGGCGACACGAAAATGCACAATGCACCTAGGTGGTCACAGCTTAGAAAATTTGGCATGCCCGCTCTCAAATGAAACAACCCAACCGAAATGCTTTTCATTGGCTGCCCTCACACGTCATGACACAACGTGCCCGACTGAATGAAGGCATAAGGGAGAAAACTTAAAATGGACTACACGAATGTGCACAAGGCAACCAGGAGGTCACAACTTAGAAAATTTGAGACTGCCACGCTCAAACCAAATGACCCGATTCAAACGTGTTTCAACAGGCGCTCTCACACGGCACGACAGGGTGCACCCGACCGAAGGAAGGCACAAAAAAGAAAATGACAAACTGGGTGAATAAACATGCACAAGGCACCCAGGCAGTCACAACTTAGCAAATTTGATACGGCCGTCCTCAAATGAAAAAATCTAAGTCGAATGTGTTTCGTCAGGCACCCTCACATGACATGCCCGACCAAATGAAGGAACGAGGGAGAAAATGGAAAACAAGCTGCACGAATGTGCAAAAGGCACCTGGGTGGTCACAACATAGGAAATTTGATACGATTGCCCTCAAACGAAACAACCTGACTTGAACGTTTTTGATCGAGCACCCTCATGCACCGTGACACAGCATGCCATACGGAATGAAGTCACAAAGGAGAAAATGTTAAACGGGCCACACGAACGTGTACAAGGCACTCATGCTGTCACAACTTAGCAAATTTGATACGGTCGCCCTCAAACAAAACAACCCAACTAGAACGTGTTTCATCAGGCACCCTGACACAACACAAAATGGCCCGGCTGACTGAATAAAGGCATAAGGGAGAAAATGACAAATGGGCCACACGAACGAGCATAAGGCACTCGGGTGATCACAATATAACAAATTTTATACCACTGCCCTGAAATGAAACAACCTGACCTGAACTCATTTCATCGAGCGCCCTCACACATCACGACATGACACACTTGACCAAACAAAGGCATAAGGGAGAAAATGGAAATTGGGTCGTGTGAATGTGCACCAGGCTCCTAGGTGGTCACAACTTAGCTAATTTGATATGGTTGCCCTCAAACAAGACGACCTGACCCAAACCCTGCCCGACCGAACAAAGGCACAAGGGAGAAAATGACAAATAGGCTACATAAATGAGCACAAGGCTCCTGGGTGGTGACAGCTTAGCAAATTTGATATGGTCACCCTCAAACAAAATGACCCAACCTGAATGATTTTCATCGGGTGCCCTCACACGGCGTGACATGGCACACCAGACCGAACGAAGGCATAAGGGAGAAAACAGCAAACAGGCCACATGAACATGCACAAGGCACCCTGACAGTCACAAATTAGCAAAGTTGATATGACCACCCTCAAACAAAATGAGTCGAACTGAACACGTTTCATGGCGCGCTTTTAAATGAAACGACCTAACCTGAACGGGTTTCATCAAGAGCCCTCACACGGCGTGAAACATCATTCCCAACTAAATGAAGGCACAAGGGAGCAAACAAAAAACGTGCTACACAAACGTTCATAAGGCACCTCGATGGTCACAACTTAGAAAAATTGATATGGGTGCCTTCAAATGAAATAACCTAACCCAAATGCATTTCATTGGGCGCTTTCACATGGCATGACATGGCCTTCCCAACAGAACGAAATAAAAATGTGGAAAATGACAAATGGGTCACACAAACGTGCATAAAGCACCTGGGAGGTCACAAATTAGCAAATTTTATAGAGCAGCCAGCAAATGAAATGACCCAACCCAAACGCATTTCATTGGGCACCCTCATACGGTGTGACACGATGCGCCCGACTAAACGAAGGCACGAGGGATCAAGCAGTTTATGGGTAGTAAGTATGTGCACAAGGCACCAAGTTGTTCACAACTTAGCAAATTTGATATGGCTGCCCTGAAATGAAATGACCCGACCTGAACGTATTCATCAGGTGCCCTCACACAATGCAACTCGAAATGCTTAACTGAACGAACGCATAAGGGAACAAATAGAAAATGGACCAAATGAATGTGCACAAGGCATCGAGGTTGTGAAAAATTACCAAATATGATACGACCACCCTCAAACAAAATGACCCGACCCGAACGCGTTTCATCTGTCGCCCTCAAACGAAACGACCCAACTCGAACATGTTTCATCGGCCGCCCTCACGTGGCACGACATGACACGCCCGAAAAAACTAAGGCACATGGGTGAAAATGCAAAATGGGCCACATGAATGTGCACAAGGCACCTAAGTAGTCACAACTTAGCAAATTTTATACAGCCTTCTTCAAATGAAACGATCCAACCCGAACACGTTTCATCGGGCACCCCCACACAACGTGACATAGCGCGCCCAACTGAACATGTCTCGTTGGGCACCCTCACATGACATGACCTAACCTGACCCGAACACAATTACTTTAGCACCCTCACACGACCTAACCCAAAATCGTTTCCTTGGGTGCCCTGACACGACCCAACCCGAACGCGTTTCCTTGGGCTCACACGACCCGACCCAACCCGACCTGAATGAAAGCACAAGAGAGAAAATAGAAAACGGGTCTCACGAATGTGCCCACGACACATGGGTGGTCATAACTTATCATTTTTACTATGACCTCCCTCACACGATCCAACTTGACCCAACCTAAACGTGTTTCCTTGGGCGCCCTCACATGGGACGACCCGACCCACTCGAACACAGGCACAAGGAAGAAAATGGAAAACGGGCCACACGAACATGCACAAGGAACATGGGTGGTCACAACTTAGCATTTTCTATATGACCTCCCTCACACAACCTGACCTGACATGGCTTGAATGGGTTGCCTTGGGCGCTCTCGCACGACATGACCTGACCCGCCTGAATGAAGGCACAGTGGAGAAAATGAAAAATGGGTTGCACGAACGTGCAAAAGGCACATGAGTAGTAACAAATTATAATTTTTTATATGCATTCTCTCACATGACCTGACCTGACCTAACTAGAACACATAGCCTTGGGTGCCCTCACACATCATGACCTGATCGACCTGAACGAAGCCATAAGGGAAGAAATGGGAAACGGGTCAGACGAATGTGCACAAGACACACGGGCGGTCACAACTTACCATTTTTTATACGGTCGCCCTCACATGACCAAACCAAAATGAATTTCCTTGGGCTGCCCTAAAATGAAATGACCCGACCCGAACACGTTTCATCGAGTGCCCTCACATGAAGTGACACGGTGTGCCGAACCAAACGAAGTCACAAGGGAGAAAATGGAAAACGGGTTGCACGAACGTGCACAAGGCACTTGGGTGGTCACAACTTAGAAAATTTGATACGGGTACCCTCAAATGAAAAAAACCAACCCAAACGTATTTCATCGGGTGCCCTCACATGACACAACACAGTGAGCCTAATCAAACAAGGGCACAAGTGAGAAAACATCCAACGAGCCACATGAACGTGCACAAGGCACCCTGATAGTCACAACTTAGAAATTTTGATACGGCCACCCTCAAATGAAATGACCCGACCCGAACTATTTTCATTGAGTGCCCTCGCACGACGTGACACGATGCACCCAACTGAACAAAGGCACAGAGGAGCAAACGAAAAACAGGCCACACAAATGTGCACAAGGCACTTAGGTGGTCACAACTTAGCAAATTTAATATGACTACCCTGAAATGAAAGGACTCGACCTGAATGCGTTTCATCGAGCGCCCTTACACGATGCAACATGGCCTGCCCAACCGAGGGAGCAAATAGAAAGTGAGCTACACAAATGTGCACAGGACACCCAGGCAGTCAAAAATTAGAAAATTTGATACATCTGCCCTCAAATGAAATGACCTGACCCAAATGCGTTTCATGGGGCGCCCTCAAAATAAATGACCCAACCCAAATGAATTTCATCAGGTGCCCTCACATGGTGTGACATGACGCGCCCAAAAAAATGAAGGAACAAGGGAGGAAATGACAAACGGGCTGCACGAACATGCACAAGGTGCCACGACAGTCACAACTTAGCAAATTTTATATGGCCTCCCTCAAACAAAACAACCCGACCCAAACGTGTTTCATCGGGCGCCCTCACACGACGTGACAAAGCGCACTCGAACGAACAAAGACACGAGGGAGAAAATATCAAATGGGCCACATGAACGTGCACAAGGCACTTGGGTGATCACAAATTACTAAATTTGATATGACCACCCTCAAATGAAAAGACCCGACCATAAAGCGTTTCATCGGGTGCCCTCACATGGTGCGTCACAGTACGTCCAACCGAACTAAGGCACAAGGGAGAAAATGAAAAACAGGCCACAAAAATGTGCACAAGGCACCTGATTAGTCACAACTTAGCAAATTTGATATGGTCACCCTCAAACAAAACGACCCGACCCGAACGCGTTTCATCGGGCGCCCTCACACGACGCACCTGACCGAACGAAGGCACAAGGGAGAAAATGAAAAATGCATCCCACAAACAAGCACAAGGCACCCGGGTGGCCAAAAATTATCAAATTTGATACAACCTCCCCCAAACAAAATGATCTAACCCGAACACATTTCATTGGGCGCCCTCATGCAGCGTGACATGACCCACCTGACTGAACGACGACACAAGGGAGAAAAATAGAAATGGGCCACATGAAAAAGCACAAGGCAGTCGAGTAGTCACAAATTAGCACATTTGATACAGCCTCCCTAAAAAAAATGACCCAACCCGAACGTGTTTCATCAGGCACCCTCACACGGCGCGACAAGGGAGAAAATGGTAAACGGGCTGCATGAAAATGCACAAGGCACTTGGGAGGTCACAACTTAGAAACTTTGATACGACCACCTTCAAAAAAAATGACCCAACCCAAATGAATCTCATCGGCTTCCCTCATGTGGCGCAACACAGCTCGCCTGACCGAATGAAGGCACAAGGGAGAAAATGGCAAATGTGTCGCATGAACAAGCACAAGGCACCCAGGTAGTCGCAACTTAGAAAATTTGATATGGACGCATTCAAAATAAATGACCCGACCCAAATGCCTTTCATTGAGCACCCTCAAATGAAATGACCCGACCCAAACACATTTCATCGGGCGCCCTCACTTGGCGCGACATGACGCACCCGACCGAATGGAGGCACAAGGGAGAAAATGAAAAATGGGCCACATGAACATGGACAAGTTACCCCGAAAGTCACAAATTGGAAAATTTGATATGGATATCCACGAACAAAATGACCCGACCCGAATGCGTTTGATCGGGCACGTTCACATGATGTGCTTCACTGAATGAAGGCACAAGGGAGCAAGCAGAAAACAGGTCGCACAAGCATTCATAATTCACCTAGGCAGTCACAACTTATCAAATTCAATACGGCCGCCCTCAAATGAAATGACCTGACCCAAACACATTTCATCGGGTGCCCTCACATGGCGTGACACAACCCACCTGACCTAATGACGACACAAGGGAGAAAATAGAAAACGGGCTGCACGAACAAGCACAAGGCACCTAGGTAGTCGCAACTTAGCAAATTTGATATGGTTTCCCTCAAACTAAATGACCCGACCTGAACGCGTTTCCTCAGGTGCCCTCAAACGACAAGACCCGACTCGAATGCATTTCATCGGGCGTCCTCACACATTGTGACACGAAATGCCCAACTGAACAAAGGCGCAAGGGAGAAAATGACAAACAGTCCACACGAACGTGTACAAGGCACCCCGGTGGTCACAACTTAGTAAATTTGATATGGTCACCCTCAAACGAAACAACCTGACCCAAAATCGTTTCATCGGGCACCCTCACACGCCTTGACACGATGCACCCGACCGAATGAAGGCACAAGCGAGCAAACGGCTAACAGGTTGCACGAACGTGTACAAGGCACTCGAGTAGTTGAAACTTATAAAATTTGATACAGCCACCCTCAAACTAAATGACCCAACCTGCACGTGTTTCATCGGGTGCCCTCACATGGTGCAACACTACCCACTCAACCGAATAAAGGCACAAGGGAGAAAATTGCAAACGAGCTGCAAGAACATTGACAAGGTACCCAGCTAGTCACAACTTAGCAAATTTTATATAGCCGCCCTGAAACAAAACAACCCCGACCTGAACGTGTTTCAATGCATGCCCTCAAATGAAAGGACCACACCCGAACGTGTTTCATCGGGCACCCTCACACAGCGCGACACAATGTGCCTAACCAAATGAAGGCACAATATAGAAAATGACAAACGAGTCACACGAATGTGCACAAGGCACTCAAGCGGTCACAACTTAGAAAATTTCATACGGCTTCCCTCAAATGAAACATCCCAACCTGAACGCATTTCATCGGGCACCCTCACATGACGAGACATGGTGTGCCCGACCGAATGAAGGCATAAGGGAGCAAATGGAAAATGGGCCACACGAACGTGCACAAGGCACCCAGATAGTCACAACTTCAAAAATTTTATACAGCTACCCTCAAACAAAATGCATGACCCAAATACATTTAATCGGGTGCCTTCATGCATCATGACATGACCCACCTAACCGAATGAAGGCAAAAGGGAGAAAATGGAAAATGTGTCACACGAATGATCACAAGGCACCCATGTGGTCCAAGTTAGCAAATTTGATACGACTGCCCTCAAATGAAATGACCTGACTCGAACACGTTTCATCAGGCGGCCTCAAATGAAATGACCCGACCTGAACGTGTTTCATCAGGTGTCCTCAATTGGCATGACATGGCTCACCCGACAAAACGAAGCCCAGAAGAGAGAAAATGACAAACAGGTTGCATAAACGTGGACAAGGCACCTGGGCAGTCACAACTTAGCAAATTTCATACAGACATCCTCAAACAAAATGACCCAACCCGAACACATTTCATTGGGTGGCCTCACATGGCACGACACGACACAACTGACCCAATGAAGGCACAAGGGAGAAAACGTCAAACAAGTCACACGAACGTGGACAAGGCACCTGGGTGGTTACAAATTAGAAAATTTGATACGGACCTCCTCAAACAAAATTACTCGACCCCAACGCATTTCATTGTGCACCCTCACACGATGTGACATGACCTGCCGGACCAAACAAAGGAATAATGGAGGAAACGAAAAATGGGCCGCAGAAAGGTGCACAAGTCACCCAGGTAGTCACAAATTAGCAAATTTGATGCGACCTCCCTCAAATGAAATGACCTGACATGAACGCATTTCAATGGGTGCCCTCAAACGAAACGGCCTGACCCAAATGTGTTTCGTCATGTGCCCTTACACATCACAACACAACGCACCCGACAAAAAAAAGGAACAAGGGAGTAAATGAAAACGAGCTGCACAAACATGTAAAAGTCACCTAAGCGGTCACAATGTATCAAGTTTTAAATGACCTCCCTCAAACTAAAAGACCCGACCCAAATGCATTTCATTGGGCGCCCTCACACAGAGCGACACGTTGCTTACATACCTCCACCTAACACTTAGAATCACTAACCAACCTACTTACTTTTATGTTTCCTAGATACCTCAAGCATTGATAGTCTCAAAACTATCTCTATCGGCTCTTTAGATAAATAAAGTACTTTGGATTTTGGATCTTCAATACATCAGTTTGTACAAAACTTTGTTTTACACCTAAGGATCCCAAATAATTTTTTCAAGCAAAGGCCAAGTCCAAAGAGCCTTCCACTAGGTCACCTATGGTTTCATAGGTCATAGGTTTGATTTGGTGTTCTAAAAAGTCTTTATTTTTCCTGTGTAAAGAGGTTGCATTCAAAGAAGAAGAAGGTCAAGTAACTTGATCCAAAAATTATCAAAAACCCTTCAAGGAAAGGCCTCCTTTGACAAAGAACAAATTTTGTAAGGGACAACTTCCCTTGATAACATTTATGCAAATAATTATTGAAAATGGCCATCAGTAAGAAGAGGTAAGGTAATAGGTTGAATCATCAGAAGTAGACATCCACATCAAGGAAAAGGTAGCAGACCTATGTAAAATGAGATTCATGGTTTTTGGGATTGATTGACAAAATAGTGTTTCCAAGCAAAGAACCATCACAAATACCACCAAGATAGAAGGCACAACAACACAACTAATGACACATTGAAGATTTGCAGAAATCATGAATGAATAAGGGAAAAAGGTGAGGTGAACTGAACAAAAATGAATGAACTTGAAAGGGATATAGAGAACTTAGAAGACAACACTACTTATTCTTCTCTAACAACCCTGAAACCTAAAGGTTTGGAAGGATAGAAATAAAAGTTCAAATGAAGATGATAAGTCCTCCATCATAACAACAGAAGGCATTTAAAGGATATTCAAGGTGGCCCTTAGGGTTTGTCAAAAACAACACTACATCATTGCACCAAAGGAAGAATTTGTAAAGAGTATCAATAATAGGGAGCCTAAGCTTTCAAAGTATAGTCAAAGGTCTTCAAAATGGTCAAGATGAAGAAAACATGAGGTGAAATGTCAAAATGAAAATCATGTTGATCCTAAAATCCCTGTTGGGTGACTAAAGGTTGTAAAAGTCCAAACAATGAAAAAGAACCCAAAAATCTTGTGTTATGGCTCCTGTAGAAATCAGAAGTGGCCAAGGGGAAGACATGGTAAACCTGATGTAGACATATTTTCAAAAAATACAAATCATTGTCAAATCTGGAAAAGGTAAAAATCCATGTTTCAGGTAACCTGCAATCAAAAATTCTGAAAGGGATAAGAACAGTGTTTTCAGTTTGTAAAATACATGCCAAAGCAGTTTGAATAGTGCCTAGATTTTTAGAGATAAAAAAGGATGAGAAGGACATCTGCATCCCCTTAGCTAGTCATCACCACAAAGGAAGAAAATATTCCTTGAGAAATCCTTCAAAAACCCCTGCAAAATATATAAAGGGTATCATTCAAATGACAAAAAGTTTGAAAAAAATAGTAAACGTGGGTTTTATGTCTATGATTTATTTCTCAAATGATATAAAGTGGCTTCAGTCTTCATTTCACCCTCATTTGTCACTTGGTGAAGAGAGAAAGGGGCTTAAGAAGAAAAACTAAGTTTTTGAATGTTTCTAGGAAAATTTTCCTAGCGCTATAGAGATCAGTGGCACTACGCAAATAAGAGCTGGCGCTGCGCTAATCCATCCTCTGCCCGCTCAGAACAACAAGGTGGTGTGGAATTTTTCCCCGATGGTGTGCTAATCCTGGGCACTGCACAGATGCAGGTTCGATTCACCTAGAGATCGACACTACTTCACATGCCCAACACTGCACTAACCCACGGGCATGCCTGCTAGCACTGTGCAAATGGGCTGACCCAACAACTCCGGCAGGGTGCGATGCAAACACAGAAGACCTTCAAAGAAGAAAAGGCTTACCTCAAGGTTAAATTTTGTTCTCCATTTCACCCACAAAGTTTCACAAAAGGCTAACAATGGTAGGTGGCACTCCTTCCTTATCCCGAAGCAATTTTTCAAATTAATTTTAGTCTTTTGTTGCTTTAAAGCTCAAACCCTAGGTCTTCCATCCAAATGAGCCTTTTCTTTTGAACCTCCTTGAGACTAGTTTGATGTCATGTGAGGGTAAGTGAGCTAGGGTGGCTGCAATACACTTTTGAGAAAGGCCTCCTTAAGCTCCAAAGCTACTCAATCCTAAAAACCTTAACCTCCACATCACTCATTCACCAAAGTTGACTTCATCACCTTTTTCACCTTGCTTCACCAAACCCTAATTTTTCAACCAACATCTCCTATCACCATGTCAGGAGTTGAGAAAAACAGTAGTAGTGATAAAGATAAAAGGCCTTTGAGACCAAAACATAAGGGAGGAAACGTCAATAGACTGGAACCTCAAAGCGCAGTGACCATGACGTCCTCTTCTAGGATCCTGTCATGTTTTCAAAATGCAAGATGTTTCAATTTTGTGAGAAGGTCAAGCAAGTGAAGAGCCACTCTGAGCTTAGAAGGCTCCTCATTCTCAACTTAGACAACAAGCACTCAAGCCTTGTATGAGTGGATTTTGAGATCTTAGTAGGTGCTATCTCTAAGGCCACACATATCCCTGCTATGGGTGAGAAGTGGTTTAAGAAGGGAAAATTGGAAAAAGACCTTTTAGAGCCCTTTATCAAAACAAGGTATAGAGGAGGAAGCAAGACATTTTTTCCTTTTTCACACCTCAAACAAATATTTGCATCCTTAATGATGGTTATCATGAAGTACTTCACCTATGAGGGGAGGTACTCCAGAATCTATTCCTACCATTTCAGACTCCTCATGCATTTCAGAGGGGTTAAGGTGCTCAAGTTGCCCTACTATCTCTATAGGAGCATTGAGAAAATGTCTCCTGTTGTTCGGAAGAGGACTCCATCCCAAAAAATGCATAGCTTGTTCCACCATTCCTTGATCAAGATGGTCGTTTTACATCATTTGGAACAGAAGGGTATACCTTAGGAGGTATTCATAGCACATGAAGTCTTCACAACCCCCCAGCCTCCTCCTCAACCAAATTGTCCCTCCTCATCAGCACAAGTACACTCACCCCATAAAAATCTCTCTTCTTTCCCTTCTATTGATGCATCAAATGAAGAGGATGATAGTGGCAATAATGAACAAGGTGATGATAGTAGAGGAGATGAAATCAGTGAGGAAGAGATAGAAATTAATGAGGAAGAGCAAGAGGGAAATGATGGTGAAGAAGAGGGAAATGAACATAACAGTGATGAATACAAAAACAATGACAATTTCGAGGGAGGTAGTGATGGTGATGATGCAAATGAGTCAGCCGAAAGTGAAGAAAAGGATGATGCAGATGAAAAAAGTGATGAACAAGAAGATGTTGATGAAAATGAGGGGGTTGATAGTTAAAGAGACAGTGGAAATGACAGTCAAGTGGAAAATGTGCATAACCATGAAAACAGTGAGAAAATTCATGAGGATAACAATGATTATATGGAAGAGGGAAATGATGAGGCAGAAACAGAATTTGAAGAAGGGGACGGTAAAAAAGAGGATGACACTGATGGGATAGGCAGTGAGAAACAAGACAACAAAGGTGATATTCATGATATTCATGACAGTTGTCCTGATAGTCATGACACCAATCAGCCTCCTAGTGAACATGAAAATGATAATAGTGCAGGAGATGATGAAGAAAAATACCCTAGTGATGAAAAAAACCAAGATGAAGCAAGTGTAGGGGATGATAGTCTAAATGAAAACCAAAGCTACAGTGCAGAAGGTAGTAAAGAAGGTAATGACGATGATGGTGTTGAAGGTGAAGAAGGAAGTGATCAAACAAAGCATGGGATGATAGATAAGGATCATAATAAAAATGAATAAGTTGATGGCAGCACCAGAGGTCACAACCATGATGAAGACACTACCAAAATCACCATCATGCTTCTTGCATGTACATAACAAAGAGGGTCAAGGCAAGTGTTTGATACCTCCAAAAGGCAAGGGACCTTGCAATCTTCATCAACTCCAATTATTTACAAGGGAAAATAAAATATGGACAAGGTTAAGAAAGGTAAGAAGAGCAAGATATCTACTCAAAAGCCTCAATTCATTGACCTAGAGAGTGATAATTAAGATAAAGATATGGCCACCAAAATTATACTCCAAAGAAAGGATGAAAAAATCAAGGAAACAGATTTTGGCATGGCACAATACATCATTCATTATTATAAGAATGTGCGCAAGCATTTCAAGAAGATAGAAATGGGTCTAGCCCTCCAAGAGAATATGATAAAGTACTATGCCATGAAACACAATCTTGTTTGTGCCAAACTGAAGGAAGCCCTCCTTGAAGTCCAAACCATAAAGGAGGCAAAAGAGAATGATAGCCTTGGATTTTTGGCTAAGGTTTCTCAACAATTTTCCAAGACCCCTTGAGGGAGGTCTCCACCAATTTTGAGCAAATTTGGAAAATGTTTTGTTTTTTGTGAATTTAAAGGCTCATTAGTGTAGCGCCACTGGTGCTACATTAATACATGGAGCATCCTTAGGAGGATAACTAAACATTTTTGAATCTCACACCTATCACACTTTTATCACCAAGTTTCAAATGATTTGGAGCAGGGTTGACCCCTCAAAAGGTCAAAAAACCCCTCGTTTTTTCCCTCCTTTTCCGAGTTAAATATAGCATGAGGGATTCATGGTAAAGGTTTTAATTTGATGAGTTTTGAGAGCAATACATGGTTTTTATGAGCTTGGAGAATAAATTGGTGTTGTGGAGTTTATGAGTGGCTTGCTTGGATTGATGATGGAGAAGCTTGTTTTGCCAGATTCCTAACCTTGGTTAATGGTGATGTATTCCTAATTTGTTCACTTTTTCTTGTTATCATTATCTTTCATCCTTATTTTTTGTAGTATAATAGAAAAGTATAGGTTGAGAAATTCTCTTTGAAGCACCTTAGTCCTCTTGCCTTCTATTTACTTGACGGTTTCCTCTGTTGGGTCAACTTAAGGAGTTCTTTACTGCTCGTTAGGCCCATATAAAGTTGTTTTTTTTATTAATGGATTAGCATTCTAGTTTAAAAATACGTTTCATGGTAAGCACTGCTATTTGATGCTATCTAAACTCTGTCTTAAAAGCTCTCTTTGAAGTACTGATTGCTAGGTTAATTCAAAGAGGTCTTGTTTTGATCTTGCCATTCATCCATGCCTATCAATTTTCCTCAAAGTTATTTATAGCTTGATTTATGATGTTTAGGAGTTCAATTTTCATAGATTAAAGTTATTTTTGATCTTAAATTCTTTTCTAAATCTTGAAGGTGAAATCGCTAGAAGTAAAATGAGTTTCTCACCTTCTATATTTCATTGAAATTGTTTGTCTTGAATGGTTATTGGTTTGAGTATTTTCATTGAGTTTAATGGTTTTCCCTACCTCATGAGTTATATATTTTTCTTATCAGTGTTTAATACCTCCTTGTTATATATATTTGACAAAGGATTCTTGATTTCCCTTTTCCCTACCTTATTCACCAACTTGATGTCCATCCCACTTCACACATAACATTAAGGATCCATTAACCTTGCTAGATTGGCCCTATAATGAACTCTGATTCAATATTGAGATATCCATGACTTTCATTGACTCCATAGCCTAATGATTTAAAGACCTCTCACTCCACCTATTCTACCTGTTCATCTTACCCAACCAAAACAACCAACAAACCCTACACTTAACAACTAGCCTAAAAATAAAAACCCTAAAAGCAAACAATTTCACATCCTTTGCAAACAATAGAGAGAGCCCTCTATGAGTCTAGGAAGGCTAGGTCCTAGGACTCCAAAGACTCACCTGATGTTACCATATGAATTTGGTCTACCATTCTACCAAATCATAGGATCCTAATACACGTTTCATTGGGTGCTCTTACATGGTGTACCTGATCAAACAAAGGCACGAGGAAGAAAATGGAAAACAACCCGCACGAACGTGCAGAAGGCGCCCGGGTGGTCACAACATAGAAAATTTGATACAACCACCCTGAAACAAAACAACCCAACCCAAATTTATTTCATCAGGTGCCCTCACACACCATGACACGGCGCGCCTGCTGAACGAAGGCATAAGGGAGAAAACATCAAAAGGGCCACAGGAACATACACAAGACACTTGGGTGGTCACAACTTAGCAAATTTGATACGGTCGCCCTAAAATGAAATGAACCGACCAGAACGGGTTTCATCGAGCACCCTCACATAGCGTGAAATAGCCCACCCGGCTGAACAAACACATAAGGGAGAAAATTAAAAACAGGCCGCATGAACGAGCACAAGGCACCCAGGCGATGACAACTTAGAAAATTTGATACAACCACCCTCAAATGAAACGACCCGACCCGAACACGTTTCATCGGGCACCCTCACATAGCACGACACGGCACGCCTGGCCAATCGAAGGCACAAGGGAGCAAATGAAAACTGGGCCGCATGAACATGCACACGGCACTTGGGTGGCCATAACTTAGTAAATTTGATATGGCCATCCTAAAAAAAATGACCCAACCAGAACAAGTTTTATCAGGCACCCTCACATGACTCAACACGACGTGCTCAACCGAATGAAGGCACAAGGAATAAAATGGAAAATGGGTTTCACAAACGTGCACAAGGCACCTGGGTGATCAAAACTTAGAAAATTTGATATGGTTACCCTCAAACAAGACAACCCGACCCAAACGCATTTCATCAGGTGCCCTCACATGGTGTGACATGGCCTACTCGACTGAACAAATGCACAAGGGAGAAAATGATAAACGGGTTGCACGAATGAGCACAAGGCACCTAGGCAGTGAAAAATTAGCATATTTGATACATTCGCCCTCAAATGAAACAACCTGAATTATTTTCATCGGGCTCCCTCACATGACTCCACACAACGCGCCAGACCGAATGAAGGCACAAGGGAGAAAATGGAAGACAGGCCATATGAATGTGCACAAGAGACTCAAGCGGTCACAAATTAGCAAATTTGAAACCACCACCCTCAAACGAAATGACCTGACCTGTACATGTTTCATAAGGCGCTCTTAAACGAAACAACTTGACCCGAATTTGTTTCATCGAGTGCCCTCACATGACATGACACATCGCGCCCACCTAAACGAAGGAACAAGGGAGAAAATGAAAAATGGGCCACACGAACGTGCACAAGGCACCCTAGCGGTCAGAACTTAGAAAATTTGGTATGGGTGCCCTCAAACAAAACAACCCGACCTGAACGCATTTCATCTGGTGACCTCACATGGCATGATATGGCCTTCTCGACTGAATGAAGGCCAATGGGGAAAATGGAAAATGTGCTACACGAATGTGCATAAGACACCCGAGAGGTCATAACTAAGAAAATTTGATATAGCCACCCCCAAATGAAATGACCCAACCCGAATACGTTTCATCGGGCACCCTCACACGACGCGACATGGCGCACCTGACTAAATGAAGGCATAATGGAGAAAATGAGAAATAGACCACATGAACATGAACAAGGCACCTAGGTAGTCACAATTTAGCAAATTCGATACGGCCTCCCTAAAACAAAACTACCCAACCCGAATGCATTTCATCAGGCACCTTCAGACAGAGCGACATGGTGTGCCCAATGGAATTAAGGTACAAGAAATCAAATGGGAAATGGACTGCACGAATGTGGACAAGGCACCTGGGAGGTCACAACATATAAAATTTGATATGGTCGCCCTTAATTGAAAGGACCCAACATGAACACGTTTCATGGGGCACTGTTGCACGCGCGACACAGCCTGTCTGACCGAATGAAGGTACAAGGGAGAAAATGGAAAATGGTCAGCACGAACATGCACAAGGCACTTAGGTGATCAAAAATTAGCAAATTGGAATGACTGCACTTAAATGAAATGACCCGAACCGATCATGTTTCATCAACTGCCCTCACACGGCGTGCCCAACCGAACGAAGGCACAAGGGTGAAAACGGAAAATGGGTCGCACGAACATGCACAAGGCACCTGACTGGTCACAGCTTAACAAATTTGATACATTCTCCCTCAAACAAAATGACCCGACCCGAACGTGTTTCATCGGGTGCCCTCACATGGTGCGACACAACCCGCCCGACATAACAAAGGCACAAGGTAGAAAATGAAAAACAGGCTACATGAACTAGCACAAGGCATCGAGGCGGTCACAACTTAGAAAATTTGATATGGGCACCCTCACATGGTGGGACATGACATGACCGATGGAATGCATAAGGGAGAAAACAACAAACAAGTAGCACGAATGTGCACAGGGGACTTGGGCGGTCACAACTAAGCAAATCTGATATGGTCATCCTCAAACGAAATGACCCAAACACATTTCATCGAGCGCTCTCAAACAAAATGATCTGACCCAAACATGATTCATCGGGTAGCCTCACACGGCCCAACATGATGCGCCCGACCGAAGAAGGTACAAGGGAGCAAACGAAAAATGAGTCACAGGAAAGTACACAAGGCACCCAAGTGGTCACAACTTAGAAAATTTGGTACAAGTGCCCTCAAACAAAACAACCTATCTGGAACGTGTTTCATCGTTTTCCCTCACACAATGAGACATAGTGCGCCTGAATGAACAAAGGCACAAGGTATCAAATGGAAAATGGGCCGCATGAACGTGCACAAGGAACCTAGGTGGTCATAACTTAGTAAATTTTGTACGAGCGCCTTCAAACGAAATGACTCAACCCGAACGCGTTTCATTTGTTGCCTTCACACGATGCGACATGGCATGCCCGACTAAACGAAGACACAAGGGAGCAAATGAAAAATGGGCTGCACGAACATGCACAAGGCACCAGGATGGTCGCAACTTAGAAAATTTGATAGGGGCACCCTCAAATGAAATGACCCGACCCAAACGCGTTTCATCGAGCTCCCTCACACGGCACACCCAACTGAATGAAGGCACAAGGGAGAAAATGTTGAACAGGCCACACGAACATGCACAAGGCACCCGAGCAGTCACAAATTAGAAAATTTAATACGACCGCCCTCAAACGAAATGACCTAACCTAAGCGTATTTCATCGGGCATCCCCACACTGTACGCCTGACAGAACGAAGGCATGAGGGAGAAAACAAAAAACGAGTTGCAAAAACATGCACAAGGCACTCAAGCGGTCACAACTTAGCAACTTTCATATGGCTGCCCTCAAACAAAATGACCCGACTCGAACGAATTTCATCAGGCGCCCTCACATAGTGGGACACGGCGCATCTGACTGAACAAAGGCACAAGGGAGCAAATGAAAAATGGGTCACACGAACATGCACAAGGAACTGAGGCAGTCACAACTTAGAAAATTTCATACGACCTCCCTCAAATGAAACGACTCGACTGGAACACGTTTCATCAGTCGCCCTCACACTGTGCAACACAATGCACCCGACTGAATGAAGGCACAAGGGAGAAAATGGAAAATGGGCCGCGTAAACATGAAAAAGGCACTTGGGAGGTTATAACTAAGAAACTTTGATATCGCCACCCTTAAAAAAATGACCTAACCCAAACACGTTTCAACAGGTGCCCTCACATGGTGTGTCATGACACAGCCGACCGAACGAGGGCACAAGGGAGAAAACCAAAAATTGGCCGCACGAATGTGCACAAGGCACCCGGGTGGTCACAACTTAGAAAATTTGATATGCTCGCTCTCAACCGAAATGACCAGACGCAAATGCATTTCATTGGGCACCCTCACATCGCGCGACTGAAAGGGGGGGGGGTGAATCAGTTTAATACATACATAAGCTCTTCAAAATTTTCACCAAATTTATTTACAGATTAATTTATAAACAGTCTTAAAATGTTGCAGCCAATATTAAATTAATGTGACACCACACTTATGTTGAGAGCAGCAACCAATTAAGCAGATTGAAAGAATCACATCAACACATAAGAAACACACACAGAGACAATAGATGTAAGTGGAAACCCATAAAGGGAGAAAACCACATCTTATTATTGTTGTGATGCAAAGGCAAGCTCCAACTCCCTCTCACCACTATTTTCTGCAGGCACCAAGCTACAGGAGGCTCTATCCTCAATTCTGCAAGCTACAACTTTCAAGTAAGCACCAACTCCCTTCGATTTTCTACAGGCACCAACCTACAGGAGGCTCCAACCTCAGTCAGCTACAGCTGACAGCTATCAAGCTGCAACTTGATAGGGAAGCTCCAACTTCCTCAATTTTCAAAACTGAATGTTTGCTGATTTACCTCAGATATCAGCTCTGTTTTGTAGCTTCTCTTTCTGCTCTTCTTTTAGTCTTCTCTGCCTTACACTTCTATACTCTGCCTTCTCTAGATTTACTCTCTCTCTTTTTTCTTACATATCTAGATGATATTCTTTATAAGAATTTTCTTGTGACTGTTAGCATTCCTCGAATAATTTGGAATGGACAGCCATACCTCTTCACTTTCTTCCTTTTCATTTCTTTTCAGCTCACTCAAAAAAATGTAAATGTAGGTGCTTATTTTAATATTACAGTGGGATCTTTGTTTTTCCTCCAGAGACTTGCCAGTGCATCACAACAATATAAATCAATTAAAACATTTACATACAAATAACAATACGAACTCCAGCGCACCTCATTTAATCTTTTGAATCGCTATGCATTTGTCTTTTCTTTGGCTGTCTTTGTCTTTTCTGTGACTGTGTTTTATCTCCTTTCAGCTCTGTTTTCTTCTCTGTCCTCTGTGGGGGTGTAATTGCTGCATACGTGTAACTGAGCCTTTTAAATAAATAAAATGTAATTTCTGACTTTTAAATCAGGGCAATTCAAACCCTTTTCATGCCACAAGTGTCTTGTTGATGTGGCAAGTTCCGCGGGCCGGAACATACATATATCACAATTGTATTACATTAATAATCGCCCTCCCCTTACGCTGAGGCCCATGGGTCTATAGACCACACGGCTTATCGCAACAGCGTTATATATATATATATATATATATATCTATGTGTGTGTGTGTGACACCACCTTTTAATATATTAATATATATATATATATATAACCCAACTTTGTCTCTTGGCTTAATTATAAGATGATTTAATCATATAATCTGCCCTTTTAATACACCTTAACATACTCTCGGCGCATACACTAAAGCATGTTTTAAAACATATAAAACAACTTTCGGGCCCACTTGTCACGCTTTCCGATGCATTGATTCTCCTCCGATTGCGATTGATCACTCCTGCTCCGATTCTGATTGATCGCAATCGCAACTTGAAATACTCCGATGCGATTGAGTCACTTTCAAGTTCTTCCGATTGCGATTAATCACAATCGCAACTTGCGTTTGCATGTTCCGATGCCCTTCTCTAAATTCCGATGCGATCGGTCACTGTTCATCGATATTTTCCGATGCGATTAGTTTAACTCCGCCAGTGATCTCTGATTGCAATTGATCGCAATCGCAAGCTGCCTTGCTCCGATGCGATTGATCACTGTTCACTGTTCTTTGCCGATGCGATTGACTAATGCCGATGCGATTGGGACTCAAATTTTTATTAATCAAAGTTTATAAGCCCATCGGGTCCAGGCTTCAATCGCAATCGCAAGTCATTTAATATATGTTCCGATGGTCTGTTTCTTTCCGATGCGATTGACTAATGCCAATGCGATTGGGACTCAAATTTTTATTAATCAAAGTTTATAAGCCCATCGGGTCTGGGCTTCAATCGCAATCGCAAGTCATTTAATATATTTTCCGATGGTATGTTTCTTTCCGATGTGATTAACTAATTCCGATGTGATTGGGACTCAAGTTTTCATTAATCAAAGTTTATAAGCCCATCGGGTACGGGCTTCAATCGCAATCGCAAGTCATTTAATATATGTTCCGATGGTCTATTTCTTTCCAATGCGATTGACTAATGCCGATGCGATTGAACACTGTTCACGGAACTCAAAAAATATATCAATCATGATTTGTAACCCATCGGATCCGAAACTCAATCGTAATCGCAACTTTCTGTTGTGATGTTCCGCTCCCCTTGCGATCTCCGATTGCGATTGTGGAGGGGTCCCACCTTATAAGCCATTTCGTTTTGATAGAACCTTTGGTTATATAGATATAAAGCGCTCCGCTTGTATATATTTAAGCTTAGACCTTTGTTTATATGATGCGCTACACATATATGTAAGGTGATGGATATATATATATATATATGTATCCTCCATCGGGGTAGGCGATTCCCGAAATTTATGTGCCTTGCCGCTTGGGGTTAGGAGATTCCTGGAATAAGGTTTATGTATTATATGTAACGCCCATCAAGTAATGATTCTCGGAATTATACATATGAATGTATCTGCCGGCTTGGGCGATTCTCGTAATTTTATAACGGCTCTGCCTCTGCCTCTACTGCTCCTGTCGCTTTGCCTCTGCCTCTGCCTCTGCTGCTTCCTTTGCCTATTTCTGCTTCAGCGCTGCCTCCTTTGCTGGCTCTGTTACTTATCTGTCTTTCTTCTTTTGCTGCCTTGCTACCTCTTCTTATGCTTTCTCTTCTCCTTTGCTGATGTTTCAAGTGCTCCTCCTTTGTCATCTCCTCTTCCTTATTGTTGGTTCAGGTGCTGCTCCTTTATGCTCCTTTGCCATCAATGACAACATTTCCAATAGTCTCCCCGTTTGGCATTGATGGCAACACATCCACCGATAATCCAATGCTTCCTCCAGATCTTCCTCTGTCTAGCTTCTTTTAGAAGACTTTTTATTCTATTTCTTGCTTTTCCTCCCCCTTTGACATCAATGGCAAAGGGTTGCACATTTCTCAGTGTTGATTCTTTCGTTGCATTTCTTCTCTCAGATATGTGTTTAGGCCTTCTTCTTCTGACTGTGTACCTTGCTGCTCCAAACTGGTGCATAAGGGTTGTTGAGAGAACACTTTTGAGAATCTTTGAACTTGTAAATACACATTAAGTCGATATCATTCCAAAGCATAGACTTCTTGCACTTGTATAGAGAGTAAGTGATGACAGCTATATTTAATCAGACTTGTATAATAAGAAATGCATTATTGGGTCAAGACTTAAAGATTTTGAATGCTCCAAGTGACATATCAGGCTTTCTTTATCTATACTTCAGTCTATATCTGATGTAGTGCGCCAATATATGTTTTATAGCTGTGTTTCATCTGTATTGTCTGTTGTTTGTAATTTTTTTCATGCTGAATGCTGATAATACTGAGAATATTGTTTTATAGATCTTTGATCCTGTGGACCTGTTTTATGCTTCCCTTGCTTGGTTAATCTCCCCCTGGGAATGATATTTCCGTTTCTATTCTCCCCCTGAAACTGTGCTTTCTCTTCATATTAGAGAGTAGTATCTACAGATACTACCCCTAGTCTATCTCTCAAATATTCGAATGGTTCTTTGCCAAGTGGTTTATTAAATATATCAATTGTCTGTTCTTTTGTTGGCACATACTCCAGCTTTACTATCTTCTGAGCCACTTGTTCTCGGAGAAAATGATACTTGATTGGGATGTGCTTAGTTTTTGAGTGAAGCACAAAATCTTTTGATATACTTATAGCGCTTGTACTATCACATTTGATTGAGATAGGTTCATTAATTCTTACCTTCATGTCTTGAAGACTCTGCTTCATCCACATGACTTGTGTACAACATGCTGCTGCTGCTATATATTCTACTTCAGCTGTAGACAGGGAGATAGATGTTTGTTTCTTGCTTAACCATGCTACCAAACTTTCTCCTAGATAGAATGCGCCTCCACTTGTACTCTTTTTGTCATCCACACAGCTGGCCCAATCTGCATCTGTGTATGCTTTCAAGGTGAAGCTTTTTCCTTTAGGATACCAAAGTCCATATTGTGTTGTTCCTTGTAGATATATGAATATTATTTTGACTACAAGAAGGTGATTTTGTTTAGGTGCTGGTTGATATCTAGCCACTAGTCCTACTGCTAGCATGATGTCTGGTCTTGATGCAGTCAGATACAATAGACTTCCAATCATGGATCTGTAGAGTTTTTGATCTATATCAGCAGACCCATCATCAACACATATCTTCCAACCTGTGGTCATGGGAGTTGTCATAGGTTTGCAGTCCTCCATTTTGAACTTTTTTAGCATTTCTTTTAAGTATTTTTTCTGAGAGATGAATGTGCCTGTGTTGTTTTGCTAAATTTGCAGTCCCAAGTAGAAACTAATCTCTCCAATCATAGACATTTCAAACTCTGTTTTCATCTCATCAACAAACCTTTTTTCTAATTCATCTCTATTGCTTCCAAACATAATGTCGTCAACATATACTACAACAATCAGGAGTTCATCTTCATGGGCTTTTATGTATAGATTGTTGTCTACTCCACCTCTCTTAAAACCTTGTTTTTGAAAATATTTATCCAGCCTTGAGTACCAAGCACGAGTAGCCTGTTTTAGTCCATATAGGGCCTTCTTCAGTCTGCACACATATTTTTCTTTTTCTGTCAATGAGAAGCCTTCTGGTTGTTCCATGTAGACTTCTTCTTCTAAGTCTCCATTTAGAAATGCATATTTTACATCCATTTGATATACTTTGAAGTTTTGGTAGCATGCAAATGCCAGGAACATTCAGATAGCTTCCATTTTGGCTATAGGGGCAAATGTTTCATCGTAATCAAGTCCTTCAATTTGTGAGTATCCTTTGCAGACAAGTCTGGATTTATTCCTGATTACCTGTCCTTCCTCATTCATTTTATTTTTGAATACCCATTTTGAGCCAATGATATTTTTCTCAATTGGTCTAGGAACTAGTTCCCAAGTATTGTTCTTTTCAATTTGGTCCAATTCTTCATTCATTGCTTTTACCCAAGACTTGTCCTTGATGGCTTCTTCAAACTTCTTTGGCTCTATTTGTGACAGCATGGCTATGTATACCTCTTCAATTTGTTCTGTTAGATGCATTCTTGTTTGGACCCCTACTCTCTTGTCTCCAATGATCTGATCTTCAGGGTGGTTCTTCTGAGTATATCTTGAGGTAGCTTTAGAACTTAGCTCTGTATATTCTGTTGTCTTGCTTGTTTCCTCATCATTTTGGATTTCTTCTTCATGGTTATCTGATGAACTGCAACAATCTGTATTTTGTGTATTGTTTGGAAGTTCTTCATCAAATCTCACATCAATAATTTCTAATATTTTCTGAAGAGTCTTGTTGTAGCACATGTACCCTTTACTTTTGGAAGAATATCCTAGAAATATCCCTTCATCTACTCTTGCATCAAATTTTCCAAGATTTTCATCATTATTATTTATGTAACATTTACTTCCAAAGATTCTGAAATGTTTGATTGAAGCTTGCTTTCCATGCCATAGTTCATAGGGAGTCTTGTCACTGCTTGGCCTTAAGTGAGATTTATTAAAGATATGTACTGTTGTGTGTAAAGCTTCTGCCCAGAAGGTTTGAGCAATATTATTCTCTTGCATCATGGCTCTGGCAATTTGTTGAACAGATCTATTTTGTCTCTCTTCTACTCCATTATGTTGAGGTGTCCCTGCAATAGTAAATTTTTGTTTTATGCCATGTTCATTGCATAGGTCTGTAAAGTCATAATCAGTGAATTCACCTCCTCTGCCTGATCTGATGCATTTCAGCTTGCATCCTGTCTGATTTTCTGATAATGCTTTAAATATTTTGAATTTTTCCAGAGCTTTTGATTTATTCTTGAGAAAAGAAACCCATGTCATTCTGGAGAAATCATCTATTATCAACATGAAGTAGGATTCTCCACTTGGTGTTTTAGTTCTTGCAGGTCCACACAGATCCATGTGCACAAGCTGGAGTGGTCTTATTGTTGATAGGTCATCTTTAGATTTAAAGGATGTGTGAGTCTGTTTCCCCAATTGACAAGATTTGCATATGGTATTTGAAGGCCTTTTATTTCAGGCATATCTTTGGCATCTTTCTTCTTACTCAGTCTGATGATATGGTCGAAGCTAAGATGTCCCAATCTCCTATGCCATAGCCATGACTCCTCAAGTTTGCTAAGATGGCAGGCTTCATCCTCCTCTTTCACTATGTACACATTACTCTCTGTTTGGACACCTTTGAGCAGAGTCTTTCCAGTTGTACTTGATCTGATTTCACAGTCTTGTGCTCTGAAGAGAACTTCACAGCCTTTATCACACATCTGATTGACACTCAGCAAATTTTCTTTCAGCCCATCTACATATAGTACATCTTGGGCCTTTCCTCTACCATTGTCTATGTTGACTGAGCCTTTTCCCTTGATCTTACCTGATTTATCATTGCCAAAAGTAACATTGTCAGATTTCTTTTCATCAAGAGTTATAAACTTGCTTCTGTCTCCAGTCATGTGTTTTGAGCAGCCACTATCCAGGTACCACTGGCTTTTCAGGTCTTGAGCTGTTAGAGCCAAGTCACATTTATTCTCCTTCTTTATCCACTGGAGGCATCCTTTTGTTTGGTGTCTTTTGTGAGTTGATGAATCACATCCTTTCAGAGGACATTTGGAGGGCATATGTCCAACTTGATTGCATTTACAACATTTGATCATAGTTTTTGCAGAATTGTGAGTATGAACAAAATTTTTTTGATTCATAAACCTCCTTGAGGTGTTCAACATCAATATTTGTCCATACTTTCTACATTCAATAATTTTATGGCCAAAATCCTTACAATAAAAACAATAACCATAGAAATTATTTGCATGCCTGATGTAAGGTTGTTTTCTCCATTTGTTTGTTTGAGACAGTCTCTTCACTGTTTGCATCTTTTGCAGGTTTGAATTACTCTTCCATGCATAACAATATACAGCAATGTGTCCCAGCTTGTGGCAGAAATAACAGGTGGTATTCTTCATGGGAGGGAAGAATCTCCCTTGATGGCTTCCAAATTTGACATACTCAGGGGCATATGATTCTTTTTCTGTCATTTTAGTATTTATTTCATTCTTGGTTACTAGAGATTCCTTCTGATCTCTGTCATCCTTATTACATGTTTCTTCTTTTGTAGAAATTGACTGGGTTGCTTCATCAGTCTTCTTTGCTTTTAAGAAAATTATATTTTTTTTTTCCTTTTCTTTGCCTTTACTCGATTCTCCTTCATAGCCTATTCCTATTTTTATCATTGGGGATCTTTGAGAAAACAGAATTTCATTCAACTTACTAGAGCTTGTTGTTTGAGAAGAGTTTATAACCACTTTCCTTTGAGAATTTTTTAGGTTCTTCCTGAGGCATACTACTTCTTCTTCCAGTTTCTCTTGTTCTAGGGTTTTATCCTTGATTTGCTGAAGTAACACGTCTTCTATCTTCTTAGATTCTTCAAGCTCTACCTTCAACTGCATGAGGAATTCTGATTTTTTTTCTTCTCTTACATAATTGAGAAGAATATCCTTTTGTTTTCTGCACTTCAGTTTGAGTCTGTCAATCTCCTCCAGTGAACTTCTTAGCTCCCCCTCAAGGTCGACTTCCCCTTCTTCTTCATATTCTAGTAGGAGTCCCTCAAGATCTTCTATGGCCATTGGAAAAAATTCAGAGGTTCCCTCTTCTCCTGAGGATTCATCTGAGTCTTCAGATGTACTGCTGTCTTGTTGAGCATAGAAGGATTTTCTGCTGAATTTCTTTCCTTTCTGCCAGTTCTTTGATGCGTTTTTCTCTGATTCTTGAGCTCGATTTCTTACTTTCTTGTGAGGGCACTTAGCAGCATAGTGTCCCACTCTTCCACAGTTAAAGCATTTGAAGGGGAGTTTACCTTTGTATTTACCTGAGCCTCTATCCAATTTCTTGAAAAACTTTTCCTCTTCTTCATCCGAGCAAGAGAATACGTCTCCCTCTTCTCCTCTCTTATTTTCTGTTTCAAAGGTTGCTTCCCTCGTACTTGTCTTTTTCTGTGGGAGCCTCATTTCATAGGCTGTTAGATTTCCAAGTATCTGGTTCATGGTCAAGGTCTCCCAGTTAGCTGTTTCTTCTATTGCAGACACCTTTGGATTAAACCTGGATGGAAGATATCTTAGAATATTTTGCACAATTATACTTTCTGGCATTTTTTCTCCAAGAGCTTTCATATTGTTAATAATTTCTGTAGTTTTTAGGAAGAAACTGGCAATGTATTCATCATCATTCACTTTTAAGTTTTCAAACTGGTCTCTATATACTTGAAGTTTAGCAGTTTTTACTTTCTGGTCTCCCTCATGTATGTTCTCAAGAGTATCCCATATTTTTTTGGCAGTGTCTTTGTGCATTACTTTAATAAACTCTGCTTCACATAATCCATTCAGGATGGCATTCATGGCTTTTGAATTAGCCACAAAATCTTGTTTCGAGTCTTTTTCTGTGTCAGTTTCCTTCGGGGCATATCCTAACTCCACAGCAGCCCATACTTCTATTCCGAGAGACATTATGTATGTCCTCATTCTGATTTTCCAGAAAGCATAATTTTCACCAGTGAAGAAATGGGCTTTATTGGTTGAGCATCCTTCTTTACTAGCCATCTTGGGAACCTAGGATCTCCTTTCAGTTGTTAGACTTGCACAAAGGAACCTTCTCTGATACCAATTTTTGAATCTTTAATTAAACTGAGAGGGGGGGGGGCGGTGAATCAGTTTAATACATACATAAGCTTTTCAAAATTTTCACCAAATTTATTTACAGCTTAATTTATAAACAATCTTAAAAATGTTGCAGCCAATATTAAATTAATGTGACACCACACTTATGTTGAGAGCAACAACCAATTAAGCAGATTGAAATAATCACATCAACACATAAGAAACACACACAGAGACAACAGATGTAAGTGGAAACCCATAAAGGGAGAAAACCACATCTTATTATTGTTGTGACGCAAAGGCAAGCTCCAACTCCCTCTCACCACTATTTTCTGTAGGCATCAACCTACAGGAGGCTCTATCCTCAATTTTGCAAGCTACAACTTGCAAGGAAGCACCAACTCCCTTCGATTTTCTGCAGGCACCAACCTATAGAAGGCTCCAACCGTCAGTTAGCTACAACTGACAGCTATCAAGCTGCAACTTGATAGGGAAGCTCCAACTTCCTCAATTTTCAAAACTAAATGTTTGCTGATTTACCTCAGATATCAGCTTTGTTCTATAGCTTCTCTTTCTGCTCTTCTTTTAGTCTTCTCTGCCTTACACTTCTGTACTCTGCCTTCTCTAGATTTACTCTCTCTCTCTCTTTTCTTGCATATCTAGATGATATTATTTATAAGAATTTTCTTGTGACTGTTAGCATTCCTCGAAGAATTTTGAATGGAAAACCATACCTCTTCGCTTTCTTCCTTTTCATTTCTTTTCAGCTCACTCAAAAAAATGTAACTGTAGGTGCTTATTTTAATATTACAGTGGGATATTTGTTTTTCCTCCAGAGACTTGCCAATGCATCACAACAATATAAATCAATTAAAACATTTACATTCAAATAACAATAAGAACTCCAACACACCTCATTTAATCTTTTGAATTGCTACAAATTTGTCTTTTCTTTGGCTATCTTTGTCTTTTCTGTGACTGTGTTTTATCTCCTTTCAGCTCTATTTTCCTTTCTGTCCTCTGTGGTGGTGTAATTGTTGCATACGTGTAACTGAGCCTTTTAAATAAATAAAATGTAATTGCTGACTTCTAAATCAGGGAAATTCCAACCCTTTTCATGCCAAAAGTGTCTTGTTGATGTGGCGAGTTCCGCAGGCCGGAACATACATATATCACAATTGTATTACATTAATAATCGCCCTCCCCTTAAGCAGAGGCCCATGGGTCTACAGACCACACAGCTTATCGCAACAACGTTATATATATATGTGTGTGTGTGTGTGTGTGTGTGTGACACCACCTTTTAATATATATATATAACCCAACTTTGTCTCGTGGCTTAATTATAAGATGATTTAATCATATAATTTGCCATTTTAATACACCTTAACATACTCTCGGTGCATACACTAAAGCCTATTTTAAAAAATATAAAACTCCTTTCGGGCCCACTTGTCACGCTTTCCGATGCATTGATTCTCCTCTGATTGTGATTGATCGCTCCTGCTCCAATTGTGATTGATCACAATCGCAACTTCAAATACTCTGATGCGATTGAGTCACTTTTAAGTTCTTCTGATTGCGATTAATCGCAATCGCAACTTGCGTTTGCATGTTCCGATGCCCTTCTCTAACTTCTGACGTGATCTATCACTGTTCATTGATATTTGCCGATGCGATTAGTTTAACTCTGCCAGCAATCTCCGATTGCGATTGATCGCAATCGCAAGCTGCCTTGCTTCGATGCGATTGATCACTGTTCACTGTTCTTTGCCGATGTGATTGATTAATGCCGATGCGATTGGGACTCAAATTTTTATTAATCAAAGTTTATAAGCCCATCGGGTCTGGGCTTCAATCGCAATCGCAAGTCATTTAATATATGTTCTGATGGTCTGTTTCTTTCCGATGCGATTGACTAATGTCGATGCGTTTGGGACTAAAATTTTTATTAATAAAATTTTATAAGCCCATCGGGTATGGGCTTCAATCGCAATCGCAAGTCATTTAATATATTTTCCGATGGTTTGTTTCTTTCCAATGCAATTGACTAATGCTGATGCGATTGGGACTCAAATTTTTATTAATCAAAGTTTATAAGCCCATCAGGTCCGGGCTTCAATCTCAATCGCAAGTCATTTAATATATGTTCTGATGCTCTGTTTCTTTCTGATGCGATTGACTAATGCCGATGCGATTGACCACTGTTCACGGAACTCAAAACATATATCAATCGTGATTTGTAACCCATCGGATCCGGAACTCAATCGCAATTGCAACTTTCTGTTGTGATGTTCCACTCCCCTTGCGATCTCCGATTGTGATTGGGGAGGGGTCCCACCTTATAAGCCATTTCGGTTTGATAGAACCTCTGGTTATATAGATATAAAGCACTCCGCTTGTATATAATTAAGCTTAGAAATTTGTTTATATGATGCGCTGCACATATATGTAAGGTGATGGATATATATATATATATATAGATATATGTATCCTCCATCGGGGTAGCCGATTCCCAGAATTTATGTGCCTTTCCGCTTGGGGTTAAGCGATTCCCGGAATAAGGTTTATGTATTATATGTAACGCCCATCGGCTAATGATTCTCAGAATATACATATGACTGTATATGTCGGCTTGGGCGATTCTCGAAATTTTATAACGGCTCGGCCTCTGCCTCTGCTGCTCCTGTCGCTTTGCCTCTGCCTCTGCCTCTGCTGCTTCCTTTTCCTGTTTTTGCTTCAGTGCTGCCTCCTTTGCTACCTATGTTACTTATCTGTCTTGCTTCTTTTGCTCCTTTGCTACCTTTTCTTATGCTCTCTGTGCTCCTTGGCTGATGTTTCAAGTGCTCCTCCTTTGTCATCTCCTCTGCCTTATTGCTGGTTTAGGTGCTGCTCCTTTGTGCTCCTTTGCCATCAATGAAAACATTTCCAACAACCACATGAACGAGCATAAGGCACCCAACTTATCACATCTTATCAAAATTTATACAGACACCCTCAAATGAAATGACCTGACCTAAAAGCGTTTCATCAAGCACCCTCACATAGCGCAACATGGCACCCCCGACCAAACGAAGGCACAAGGGAGAAAACAGAAACTGGGCTCCACGAACGTGCACAAGGCGCCTGGGTAGCCACAACTTAGCAAATTTGATATGGTCGCCCTCAAATGAAACGACCCAGCCCGAACGAGTTTCATCGTGCACCATCACATGATGCAACATGGCACACCCGACCGAATGAAGGCAAAATGGATAAAATGGAAAAATGGTTGCAAGAATGTGCACAAGGCACCCAAGCGATGTAATATTCCCAAAATTTAGACCTCATCTAAATGGAATATTATACTTGGTTTTATCTTTAGATAAATGAATAAATGGGTAGGGAGGCCCATTGACCAAGAGAATAACATTCCTCATGTGAAAATAGGAAGAATAAGTAGCTAGAAGGAGCACATTTAGGTGTGAACAAGGAAGATATCATGTTGATTCAGTCATCTTTGACCAAGTCAACACATGCTGTCTAGATACATTGCATCTCCTTGATGAACAACACAGAATTGCTGGAGTACAACTTGCATGAGCTTGGAGGAAAATTTGGATGGGACCCAATGAGAAGAGGTTCACTTGCTATATAGGGAGAGGGTGGATGCCTTTTTTATTCATTTTATGATATATTATTATTTGGTTTTATTAGACTATTTGGCATCTTCTTGCTATTTAGCAGAGTTGCAGTGTTGTTTAGCACTAAGTGTTCTCGAGCGGGAATCCCACCTCTTCCCTTGAGAGGCCTCTTGGGAGATTCTTGTACTAATTTTTTCCCCATCTAGGTATGAGGGCGAGAAAAAATCTTCAGTCACAACTTTATTTATATAGCAGTGTAATGTTTTGTTGTAGGGTGTTACAATGGAATATTGATTATTCCACTCTCGGGTCTGTTTCTCAGTAGAGGGTGCATTCCTTCTCTTGAGAGATCAGAAAAGGAGATTTCTGAGCTCATTTTATATCTTTGCACTTGGTAAAAGCACCTATACTCTCCTACAGTGCATTCCCTTGTAGGAACTATGTCATTTTCCAGAGAATTGCTACAGCAGGGTTTTAACCCTTGTTTTGGAGCTAGTTTCCTAGCGAAAGGGCCAACCCTTCTCCCAGAAAGATAGAGGAAGGGATATTTATCCCTCTTTGCATTATTCATCTAAATTCATGTCATTTTATAGTGATACTACATTATTCTTGAGCTGAATAAATCAGATCTACTCTTTTTGTACATGTGTCTCAATAAACCCATGTCGGGTTATCTTTATAATACAATAAGGAGGCTAGATCTATGATTTATTATCATATTGTGCCATCAATATATAGATCTATTTTTTTATATTGATATATATATCTGTACATGCTTCATTATTTTCTACATAAACAAAGTCATGGGATTTGAGTGTTTTTAAGGCATTGTAAGGCTGGGAGACCTGTTTAACATATCAAAAGGGATTTCTTTCTGATCCCATTTTTTATGTGAGATCCTCAATATATATGCTAAGGGACCAAACAATTATTTCCCCTTGTTATCATGTAGTCACCTGGGAATAACGTTTTTGGGGTCCATTTTGTTTCTTTTCCCCACTAGGAGATAATGTATAAAGGCATACCTTTGTTGATATGTTCATAATCTAATAAAAGTGTGTTTAAGACACATTTTATGAGATAAGTTTCTGTAGTACTTCATTTGTTCTCATGCATTGTTGTAGCTCCAACTCTAGAATATCTTAAGATATTCTCATTGTTATAGAATTTCCCTATTTTGGGATATTACAATGGTATCAAAGCTTCTTTCTTGGCACAACCTATGGATTTAAGCCAGTATGACATCAACAGAAGGGGAGTGTATAGAAAATAAAAGACTTCATTATGTGGAGTAAAGAAGGAACATAGGCTTACAAAGATACTTCCAAGATCTATACAGAACTTTTCAGAAGATCTGAAGAAAATAAGGATGGAGATGGGATCTCGAGAAGAGTTTGGATCTAGAGCTAGATGTAGATTTTCATATGGTGAGTGTGAGCATGCAGCTACACTCCATGATGCACGGTGCAGTCAAATTCCCAGATCTATAATGATATGAATTAAAGGAGGGAGAATTCCTAAGAAGGAAACTCTTAGTGATTTATTGCCAGAATCTTTATCTCATATTCCTAAAGAAGAGGACATGGGGATCTCCTTTTCACAAGAGGATCCAATTATTGGAGGATCTCCCATGCAAATTGATGAAGATGAGGGAAACAACGTTGTCACATCTAGAGCACATCTAGTGCCTCATGTAGAGGAATGAAGAGCATATGCTCCAACATGAAGGATTCTTGTGTCCTTGTAAGAAGTTCCCCATGATCTCATATGTGAAGGTAAAAGCACAATAAATGAGCAGCATGATTGTGAAGCATTGTAGGTGGAAGCAGAAGGTAGGAAGGAAGAGTAGCATCACTTGATGAGAGGCACACACCCTTCTCTATTTCAAAAAGCTAATGTAAGGAAGAGGTGGTCTAATTTTCACTGTGAGGGAAAGGGCAGGGTTTCCCAACCATATGTATAGTCTACTCTTGACATTTATGTCTCACTACATAGAGTAATTCCATCTGGGAGGTCACCAGATCTGGGATTGATGGAAGACATCTTGTCCTTGGATTCATCACTCTGGGATTTTTGAGAGGTGAAAGTTTTTGAGGAAGGCTTTGGCATGTGGGATGTCAAAATAGTGGGCAACAACATGAGGAGAGCTTCACATGCCAGATCACCATCACTGTCTCTTGGGAGGATTGATCCATATTGTAGGTCTCAACTCTTGGTAGAGTACTCCAAGGATATTGGTGCTAGCATGATTCTTGATGAACCTGATGGAGATGACAGATATATGGTGGATGATGTGGTCATCTATTCTTATGGAAGAGTCTTCTTGACTAGAGCTTCTAAGCTCAAGGAGAAGTTGCTTCATGCAGCACATGAGGACTTCCTTTCCATGCATTATGATGCATATCTTTCTTTGGCAGAGGAATTCACTTGGGATGGCATCCAACATGACATATTTCAGCAGATGGAGAGATGCATAGCCTGGATGATGATAGAGAGGAGGTCACAGCCACTTCCCTACTCATTGGAGGTGAGGGAGAGATTCCAGTTGAGCCATTTCAGCTCAAGATCTTGAGTACATGATGGAGGAGGTATAATTTCACATTTTGTATTGTACTTCTTTTCATTGTTTGAGCAGCATTATGTGTCAAGAATAATCATCGCTTCTTGCATATTGTATGATGATTTCCTTGTAGCTACTTGTAGAATTTATTTTGGCTACTTTATTGGTGGTCTTTGGGGGCAGCCACATGATCCTTGGTGTGCACCATTAACACCACATGGTATCTTCATGTTTCCATCTTATGAGATGACTGTGGCAGAAAACAAGTGGCTAGTGAAGCACTTGTTATTTTTTGTTTTGAGGAAGGCATGGGATGCAGTGCACTGGTTCCTTGTGTGGAACTTTGATTCACTCTCCGGTTGTCATTTGGCAACTTTTTTTCATTGTATTTTGCTTCCTTATATTGCTAATATTTTTATACTCATGGGAAGCTTTGTTTGGAGAGTGGGATTTGAAATGAATATTCCCATTGGGAGTATGATTCTCCCTATATTACATGTTGTATGTTTCAGGAGAAACCATGGGCCCACCATGATTGTCACAACACACCTCTTTCCTTCATGTAGGAGGAGCCATTGAGAGAACTTGCGTTCTTGGAGGAGGCACTTCATGGTTGACTTATCTTGTGGGGTAGATTGCACCATTCTTGGAGGCCATATTCTTTCAGCCCAAAGACATAAATATCCCCAAAATTATCATAAATGGACATAAAAACATGTGAACGAAGGGAAACTAATCTCTCCATGCAGCCCAACTACATTGCACAAACAAGGGGTTGATGATTGTTTTGATGAGCTACATAGAATGGCTCATTTCATTTGGATGATAGCATGGGTGATGGAATCACTCATTGGGAATAAGATTCCCAATGTGAGTCATCACTCCTACCTTGAGGAGGCCATTGGACAACAAGGAGATTTCCACTTGCACCTTCCACTTTATCATGTTTTACACACTTGGGAGGAATCAATGAAGGATAGATTTGTTGCTGAGCTATGGTGGGGATCTATTGATGAGGAGGCCACAAGAAGAGGGAGGGAGAAATTTTTCTATACCTTTGTAGTTTCTTGAGGACAAGAAACATTTTGGAGGGGGAGGACTGTAATATTCCCAAAATTTAGACCTCATCTAAATGGAATATTATAGTTGGTTTTATTTTTAGATAAATGAATAAATGTGTAGGGAGGCCCATTGACTGAGAGAATAACATTCCTCATGTGAAAAGAGGAAGAATAAGAAGTTGGAAGGAGCACATTTAGGTGTGAAGAAGGAAGATATCATGTTGATTCAGTCATCTTCGACCAAGTCAACACATGTTGTCTAGATACATTGCATCTCCTTGATGAATAGCGCAAACTTGGTGGAGGGAAATTGCATGAGCTTGGAGGAAATTGTGGATGGGACCCAATGAGAAGAGGTTCACTTGCTATATATGGAGAGGGTGGATGCCTTTTTTATTCATGTTATGATATATTATTATTTGGTCTATTCAGACTATTTGGCATCCTCTTGTTGTTTATCAGAGTTACAGTGTTGTTTAGCACCAGGTGTTCCCGAACGAGAATCCCACATCTTCCGTTGAGAGTCCTCTTTGGAGAGTATTGACTGATTTGTTCCACATCCAAGCTTGAGGCTAGGCAGTAATATTTAGTCACAACATTAGTAGTGTAGAGGGTCTGTTTCTCAGTAAAGGGTGCCTTCCTTCTCTTGAGAGATCAGAAAAGGAGATTTATGAGCTCATTTTATAACTTGGCACTTGGCTAAAGAACCTCTACTCTCCTATAGCTTATTCCCTTGCAAGAACTGCATCATTTTCTAGAGATTTGCTGCAGTAGGGTTTTAACCCTTCTTTTGGAGCTAGTTTCCTAGAGAAAGCGCCAACCCTTCTCCCGGAAATCTAGAAGAAGGGATCTTTGTCCCTCTTTGTATTATTCAACTACATTCATGTCATGTTGTAGTGATACTATGTTATTCCTGAGCTGAGTAAATCAGATCTCCTCTTTTTGCACATGTGTCTCATGAAACCCTTGCCGGGTTATCTCTATAATACAATAAGGAGGTAAGATCTCTATTTTCTTAGCATATTGTGCCATAAATATCTAGATCTATGTTATTATATTGAAATGTTGCAGAAATCCTTATGAGATAACGCTATATATGCTTCAGTATTTTTTGCATAATCAAATTCATGGGATTTGGGTGTTTTTAAGGCATTGTAAGGCTGGGAGACCTGTTTAACATATCAAAAGGGATTCATTTACGATCTCGTTTTTGTTACAGGTCAAAATACCTCCTCATCAGCTCAGAGGAGAAGACAAATATGGAGGGAATACAGAGACCTAAATTAAACCTATTTCTGCCAAGGTAACACCTCTATATAACAAAACAAGAGAGTTATAATGCATCAGATCAGTGAATGTGCCACATTAGTGGCTAGGGAAACGCTATGTTTACACTAGAGGGAAGCGTTACCCGTGTTTTAAGTTTGAAAAGGGAAAAACCCACAGAGAATGATTTGAATCTCTGCCTTTCTCTCACAAGAGAGTCAGTTCACAAAGGAAATTGCAAAGAACCAATTCATTATTTGTCACTGCCATAAAAGACTGAACTCCCAAGGAGGCAAACGCATAGAGATTAAAGAAACATCTTAGTTTGTTCTATTCCAAACTAGTGGAAAGAGAAAGGCAACAATGGCTTTCTCCCTCTCCTATAAAAATGAGCTGAAGGCTCTTAGTTGAAGGTCGAAGGATTGCTAACATTCTGAATACTTGTGAAGTAGAGGATAGTGTTATAGTGTGAAGGCAAAGCGTCAAAGAGGTTCCTAGAGAGCTTGTTGACTAATACTTCACTACTTGAGAGATAGAGAGATTGGAAGGCTGAGGAGGGCTTGGTACAACCGATGGTTGTAATCCTCCTTCTTTCAAAATCAATATAACTATATCTGTTTTATCCATTCGATGCTTATTATTGTCATTATTGTTTGAATATTTATATAATATGATATGAATGGCTCAGATGGGCATAATTTAGAGGTTCATTATATATTGGCTTAATTTATAGGATATATGTTGTGTTAGAAATTACACGAGTGCTTTGATTGGTTGCAGGACTAATATTTTGAGCCAGTGAAGAAGGACTCTTATTTTGATGCCTAGTGCTCTCCAAGGGACTCCATATCGTCAAAGAGGTAATTTTCTATCGCGTTCCATCAAGTTGTTTTAAGTTAATATGAACATGTATATGCCATCTTTGTGAACTTTACAACTAATCTTATTGTCTGCCTCGGGCACTGGAAAGCCCTGAGAGGGATATACGATAACCAAAAACCCAAAAATTTCACCCTATAGCAGAATTGGCGATCATAATGGTGAGTTTCCCCATAGTTTCCAGACTATTTCTTTCCTCCTCCCTTCTTTCTTCTATTCACAGATCATTCTGACCAGTACTTATGCCCAATAGACATTTCAAAAGCTCGCAGAGTTCAATCCTGTTTCTGTTTGACCATCTGAAGAATTTTTCCCTGGCTAACGCTACCCCTGTAGGTTTTCTAGTGCATTATAATGCTGAATCTACTTAAATACAGTGTGTTAGTCTTTGGATTGACGCTGTCTTTACTGAGAGACAGTGCGTTACTCAACCAAAACTTGTTGTTCACTACTGTGATTGTGTTTTCGCTGCAGAATATTTTGGCCATCAGTATATCTCCTTAACTGAATCCCTGTGTTTATTTAATAAGCTGGCATTTCTATTTGTTTGCTCTTGTTTGAAAAGTTAGTGTCAAAAGCATTTACTTTTTAGAGAAGAATTTTTTTTTATAGTTTTTTCTGCATCTAGCTGAGTTAATTCTGAAATTTTCAGTTCATAGACTGTTAAGAAGAGGTAGATAGAAGTCTGAATCTTATATCTGAACTGTGATATTTGAATGTTAGTGCATGGATGTTGAAAAGAAACCTCTCCTTTTAGAAATACTCTTCATCAAATTGAATATTTAGAGCATGTTTTGCATGGTTTCTTGAGTCAGAGTCTCATCACATTTCATACGTCCACTCCCCCTCTGCAAGACTAATAATCAAGTACACTAAGAATCAAACGATAATAAAATCAATCACATTACTCTTTTTTGATCTCACACAAACAGTAGTTCGGGCTAGGATCTTGGGGTAGGAAAAGTGAGAAAATCACCCAAGATCTCAAAACTTGAAACTAGAGTCATTAACGAGCGAAATCTTACTGCACTCATATTATCGATACCATTCCTTTACCGGAGCTTAGAGCGAGACAACACTTGGGTGCACAAGAAGGTAGCCCGCCTTCTACTACATCTGGTGGGTGTGTTATATATTGGGGTTCCCTTCGGGGATGTCGAAACTAGATCGGGGATCTAGGTATTCTTCCCATATAGCACACTGTGTTTGACCGTAGACCCCCCTGATGATGTCTGTGATTTGAGGTATCTTTAGTGGCCATAATTTTTAGGGACTTACACAAGGTGACTGGGACGGGCTGTCTTGGTACCTGAAACAAAGAGACCCACTCTGTCTTCGGTCTTTAGGAGGGTACTTGTATTCATGAGAGTGCTTACACCTATCGTCTGAGGTTCGGGCAATGCTCTAGAGTGACCGTAACTGTAATTTCGACCAACCCTCTCTGTATACTATTGTGATACTGGATTTCATCACCAACAAATGGTAGTACTCAGACAGGGCACACTATTCTGGCTGCTTGCTGATTGATATTAGAGAGTCCTTTTTTCTTTTTTAGGTGTGTGGTTACTTTCATTAAGACTTTATAATACATCACAATTAAAATTTGTTAAAATTAAACAGGTCACCATGGCGTCCTCCGACCCATGCCATCTGTCTCGACGACAACAAGGTCTACCTCCTCTAACTATTTAGGAAGAACTGAACCTTGGTGAACCCATGCCTTCTATGGAAGAGAAGTCTCCTCTGAATAATCTTGATTTTCACATAGCCTCATATCATTCGGAATTTCCAGAGGACCCTTTCACTAAAGGGGTTGTACCTCATTACAATCCTCCACTCACTGATCCATCAAGGCCTATGATAATTCAAATTCCACCACACCAAGATATGTCTTCAGCCGCACAAACATCCATTTCACCACCAGCATCCACAGGGTTGATGCCAATGGCAACCATCCCAGGTTCGCCACCATCCTCCCTGCCGGTGATCAGTTCTATGCCATCACTGGGTAACCCCAGTAGTAAACATATACCTACTCCCAACCCTATGGTCATCATAACTCTTAGTAGCTTACCGAATCCTTTGAAATCTACTTCTACTGTCACCACGTTGGGACCCACAGTAGCTCCTCCCATGAGTATGACTACTTTGGTGCCTTTTAGCAACCCTTTCAGTTGGAACCCTCTGCTGAGTTCAAACCCCTTGGCCACTATACCAGGGGGCAGTGTCACCAGCACTCAGGTAGCAGGGAAAATTTCACTTCCCCTGAAATCCTTAGGAAAAATGGAACAACCTATTGTCAATAATTTTCCCTTAAGTGGTTCAAATTTAGGTGTAGGGTCTATGTCATTGCCAAAATATGCAAGTAGTAGCATGCCTCCAAGTAACTCTATTGCATCCATTTGGACTAACCAACCCCAACCTCCATCTCGAATGGGAGGGCACTTTTATACTGGGGGCAACCAATCGTTTTCCCTGCAATACAATATGCCCTATGGACAACAACAGTATGTCCCTACTCCTCCACCTATCGGAAGTTTTTATCAAAGTCCCACTTATCCACCTAGTAACACATTGATGGGTGGACCGTATGGTCTAAGTATTCAGCCCATACAGCCTTGGTTAGATTTGGGGGAAAATCCACAATTGCCATTTTTGGCAGCTTTGGACATTCCCGATATCCATAAACTGACAAATGACCCCATCAATCACAACCCTCTTTGGCCTCCAGTACCGCATAAGATTCCTTCTGACATCTCGAATTTTGATGAGAAACAAGGGGATGACCCAGCCGCACACATCACTACCTTTCATCTATGGTCTGTATCCAATTCCATGGTGGATGATAGTGTCCGGCATTGACTGTTTCCCTGCACCCTTACAGGAAATGTTTCCAAGTGGTACATTGAATTGCCATGCGCTGCCATCAATAATTTTTGTGATTTAGCGATGGAATTCCTAAAGAAATTCCAATTACCAATCAGATTTGAAACCAGAACAGAATTGTTAAATTCGCTGCGCCAAGACATCGCCACCCACATCTCCGATAATATTCATGAATGGAGACGTAGGAGGAGGCTAGTCAAAGTGCCAATCCCGGATCATCTCTTAGCCAATTGGTTTTGTAAGTCTCTTTTACCCCACATCTCTAAATACATTGGCCTTTCTCGTGCAGTTACAGAAGATCAATGTATCCGCCGTGCCCAACATTTGGATTTAATGTATGCACAATCTGACACGTTATACGATCTACTCCCCCATGCCCCTGGTAACCAAAATCCTCCGGCCACTCAGAAAACCGGAGCACATGCCGACGGTCTCGTTGGCACAATCTCTAGTGTGGCCACAAAGCAGTCTCAGGGGCAAACCTCCTAGCCATCTTTGGCTACCACCGCCCCTCACCAAATGACTACTCTTCCTACAACTGAGGTGAATTTGTATAAATTTGAATAATAGATGAGTTATTCACTGAGATTATCCTGATTACACACTATTTGAGCTTCATGCATAATACATAACCTCTTCTACCATTGATCATCAATTCGTCGAATTAAAAACAATCACATGCGCACATTGAAACATTAATCACACATATCAACACAATATGTAATGGGGAAAGCTTACAGCTGAAAACCCCCAACTATCTGTATTGTTAGTATGAATTCTTCGTCGAAGTGTACGAAAAAGAACCACTTTAGCTACGCATAACTAATAGCCCTAACAACAATAATGGCTGCAAAACATTTTCAGATCTGCAATTAGTAGTTATAGTGCTGCAACAAACAGATCTATAAATGGCAAGACATTAAGCAGTAAAGTAAAGAGTTTGCTCCATGCATCCAACAGACAAGACAAGAACACGATTTTTGAATGAATTTTTATATTACAGGGCACCTGGGAGGAAACAAGAAGGTGTATCCAGATCTCAATGGGATGGGTTCTTTGTAGTCCTCAGCACTTCAGATCTAAGCTTTCTCTCTCTTGTAGATGTGAAAAACCCAATGTAGAAGGTAGAGCTCAATGGGAGCAAAATGGCAGAAATGAGACCAAGTGTATAGATCCAGAGTGATCTAATAGGCAACAAAAGGTGAAGAATGATGGGGAAAACCCTCCTATTTATAACAAAATATTGGGTCCTTCTAGATCTTGGTACATGATTAAAATAATGTTAATCACATCTAGATCCACCTCTATGGAATATTTTATTATTATTTGTTGGAGGGAAAGGGTGTTTGACTTGGGTCAAATCCCTTGATTAGTGAAAAATAAATAAATAAATGATTTATTTATCTTTTTAAGGAAGTAGTTGGGATATAATCAAATAAATAATGATTTAGTTGATTAATGGTGGTTGATTTGGTCATATTTAACAAGGAATATTATTTAAATAATTATTCCTAGAAAATAATAAGATAACTATGGGTTTATCTCATTAATTTCTTTGTTTTTGGGTTAAACATGACTGGGAATAATAATTAAATTATGGTTTAATTAATTATTCCTTTTGGGGTTTCCTATTTTAACATAGTGAAAGAAATTTTACTTAGGGTAAAATTGGTCTTACATGGTGTACTTGGGTCCATCTAATGATAATAGGTTAGATGACCAAAAAATGGTGTAGCAGATTGCCCCCCAGCGTGCGAGTGTCAGGAGCAAATCGTATGACTGAAGTACGTTGTAAGAACACAATCACTAGACAACAAAAGGGATGTCAGAGAGAGAAATGTGAGGTAGATAGTGTGCTGAAGGACTAGACCCTGAGGAGATGAGACTCGTAGGTGCAACAAGTCTCTTTTTATGAGAGGGTACCTGTGCTGAAGGCGGCGGGGGAGGCATACCTATGCCCGCCGAGACAAAGTACAAAAGAATAGTGTGTCCGGTAAACAAGGGACCGAACCATAAAGTACAGCTGGCATAAGCAGGAGCCAGATAAGAATACAATGAAGAGTCTCACATACATGCTGTGCCTGGGATAACAGCCAGGACTAGTACAATAATATCTGAGTACATGAGATAAATACAACCCAAATGCCCCCTGTAAGTGGGGAGGGGCTCACAAAATCTGACCGATACATGCAAATCATAGAGGTGCTGCAAGTGGCTAAGGCCAACATCATCAAAATATGGAGCGGCATCACAGGCTGCAAGGAAGAGGTCATCCGGGCATGTGGGGGGCTACCTGCAGGGCCACCCCCTCATGAGGGCTGAGACATCTCACACACGCCCGGGAATCATCAAGAGCTGCTGCTGGGTCACTGGACTGTCCAGTATACGCATCTCGATCATGCTGAAAGGAGCTGGAGAAGAAATCAAGTCAAAGGGAAGTGAGAGATCCCCCTGCCTGATCCGAGGCACCGAACAAGAATGGAAGCTGGAACCAAGGTACACCGCCCTCTAGACCTTGCTTCTGGAATAAATGCGCTGATGTCGACAGAAGGAGGTCCGCCGTAGGTGAGGCAATAAGAGAGCCTCAACTAAGGCATGAGAGAAGAACAATAGAGCGACAGACAGACTGACACCAATGATGATAGTGGAAAGGGGAAGGATGGAGTGGCGAATGGACAACTTCCCTTGTTAGAGCATAAAGGGCATGAATGACATGGCAGCGACTGACACAATATCGAAAGGGACAGGGGACAGTGGGACTGAAGGTCATGATATGCGACACAAGGGAGGAACCAAGCAAAGAAGGATGGAGGCTATGGTGGGGTGCAAAAGGACGCAGGATAGACTCCATGAATGCAATGATGACTCGACTTGGATGCTCTAAACAAGGGCGACTGTAGAGTGCTGCCACACAGTAAAGGCCCCAATAGGGGGTCATAGAAACATGAGTACAAAGTGGGCACTCATGACGAAAATCAACACGAACATGGACAAGTAAGGGGGCGATGTGGTGCCCCAAGTACAAGTGTCGTAAGTGAGGAAATTCGATTTTAAGGAGTGGTGAAGTGACCCTTCGTGGAAAAAAGATGTCCAGGTGAAGTATCAAATCACCAAAAACTAAGTAAAACCCATTTGAGATCTCGGTGAGATCTATCCAGCGGTGCTAACGGTTCGTCGAACGGGGCTACGGTGTGGTCGCAGCAGTCGAAAGAAGAAACAGGGGTTCTCTTTTAATGAGGCGGTTTTCCCTCCAAAATCATTCATTTGCTATTGTTGCTGTGGTGAATGTGGAGAGGAGAGAAGGCCCTAAATATTGCGGCGAACGTAGCGGACAAACCGACCATTGGATTCGAGATCTGTCAGTTGGAGGTAAGAGGCCTAACCTTGCTCTTGCATTTTGATGGATTAGATTTGCAGTTTAGGGCCCAACACCCCAGAAACAGCCCCTCCCTCCTCTCTACGGCCGGGTCGCACTTTTTTGGGGCAAAAAGTGCGACCCAGGACGCAGGTTTGAGGGCAAAAAGTGCGACCTGGTCCAGAAATGGGCAGAAAACTGCGACCTGGGAGGGGAGGGGGGCTTGGTGCTATTTGATGGCTGGGAGTTGGGTTTTTGTGTGTGGTTATGGTTTGCCCGATCTGTACCCTGACAAAAAGAATGTGTTTGTGCAGGTATGGCAGAGTTACGGGTCAACTGGAGAGAGAGGGATCTGGGAACACTTCGGGCAGAGATCCAGGCGGATCGGGGCGTTCGTCGTGTATTGGCCAGATTTGGGGTTCTCAAGTTTGTGGAGAACCCGTTGATGAGAGCAGGGGAACCATTACTGGCCCGGATTATCAGTTATTGGGATCCAGATCAGGAGATCTTTGTAGTGCAAGGGCACAGGATCGAACTGACGGTCCAGGATGTGTATTTCCTGACCGGCCTCCCACCACTGGGGATAGTGGGAGACACGTAGCCAGTGTTGCCGCGGGGGCGGCATATCATGGAGTTTGTGGAACGCCATTGTCGACCGGGTCTTCAAGTCAAGGGGACTCGAATATCGGTCGGGGATCTAGAGAGGCTAGAAACCCGTGCAGTGGCCGCAGCTGTGCTGCGAATCCTGGGCAGTCAGGCGTTCCATCACATCACCGGTGGGAAGATGATGATAGTGGAGAGTGTGTTGGGTGGGACCTACTTTGGGTGGGCCAAAATGATGTTGGTGTCGCTAAAGCGACAATTTTCGCTATGCAGGCGGCAGGTGAATCATGATTGCTCATATGGGACTTTATTGTGCGCCTTCTTCTTTGAGAAGATCCCGACCTTGAGGCCTCGTGTGCAGCTTCCAGATGGGGGCCCGAGAGAGCCCAGGATGCGTCGTTGGGGACGACTACTCTGCAGAGGAGGAGGAGGGGCGGTCGGGCGAGTGGTTCGACCAGAGTTCTTTGCCCATTGGGATCAGATGCCTTTGTACATAGACGACTACCCTTATAGTGGGATGAGCTACTGTGGGGATCCGGAGCTGCCACTTCCGTCTGGTCGAGTCTGGGGGCCCGATGGTAAGTAACAAATTGCTATTCTTATGTGGGCATGTTAAAGTTTCTTGAATAGTAAATAATGATACTGATTCAAGGACTTTTGGTATGCAGATATAGCACTGGTCAAACCGGCCGGATATATGGGACGACCGGCAGCGTCTGGAGCTACAGGTCCGAGTGGGTCGAGAGCAGCGCAAAATGAGGGTGCGGCCGCCCTACTGGAGGACATCCACCGTAGATGTGAGCAGCTGTTGACCGGAGTATCGGAGCGCGGGTGGAAGGATTTAGACGACCAGTACATAGAGCCATGTGTTGGTCTTCCCTCAGAGTGGCGAGGTATCATACGGCGCATGGCGATGGCCGGTCAAGCTATGCGTGATCTACATGCTGCAGGGGCAGAGCCATTGGCCCGGGAGCCTCCAGATAGTGATTAGGGGCATATGGTGCCCTTTCTGATGTATGTAGGGGCAGGTGGTGCCCCCTAGAATGTATGGAGGGGCATATGGTGCCCCCAGTTTTTGTTTGTAACATGCTATGGGCATGTCGTATGTATATGTATGGAGGGGCATATGGTGCCCCCAGTTTTTGGAACATGCTATGGGCATGTTGTATGTATCAGAGTAGATGGACTCATCAATATATGGTTTGCGACACATATTATGGATATGCATCGTCTTTGGATGGTTGATTTAATGTTATTGTCTTGTATGAATTGTGTGTGATAAATGCCAATCTAGAACATGGTTTGCAATACTATCTACGTAGTGATTCTGGTCTCGGGGTACATGGTTGAAAGTTATGGTTTCAAACGCACGTATTAAGACTTTCACTCGTAAATAGCATCTAAACAGCACAGGGTTATGCACACGATAAACACCATTTAGTTGCATTACAAGAAGCAGGGAATCCAAACGAACGTGCAGATGGCGGATGCGATGCAAGAGGGCATCAGCTAGTAGGCCACGCACTGCATCATATTCGGCCTGATTGTTGGTGGCAGAACCAATGCATACCCCATTAGACAGAACGAGGTCATGCAAGGGGGTGAAGATGGCCCACCCTGCCGAGGCAAGATTCCTGGAGTAGCGACTTGCACCATCGGCGTAACCGATAAAGGGTGTGGACGGGGGGTCTTGCAAAATGGTGTGACAAGACAATAAATGAGGGGATGAAAGGAAATGACGGCAGCGTGAGGGTACAGAAGTCATCGAGCGGTAATGGCAGGAGGAAGGGGCAGGATGATCAAGACTCAAACAAGGTGGTGTATGAGAGCTATCGGAAACATGGCGAGGATTCGGGCTGCGGAGGTCAATAGAGACACAAGTGGAGTGATCTCGAGTATCAAGGGACACAACAGGGGAGGCTGCGGGTGGGCTAGGCTCCGAGTGTCATGTAGAGGAGGATAGGTAGAGAATGGTGACCGTAGACTCCGTCATCTGAACATCAGGGGGGGGGATGTGGATGGGAGCGGGGGGATCCTCAGGCTGGCCTGAAGCATACTGCGTGAGAATGGGAGAGGCAGATTGATTTTGTTCAACCTCATACTCGCGGATCACCTCAAGGGAGGCACAGTAATGCGTCAGGTGAGGACAATAATGGGAGTAGTGGCCATGGATCCCGCACAAAGCACAGGGCTTGTTGGTGCGGAGAGTCTTGGGGTTCTTGGGGACGGTCGAAGAAGGAGTGGGAGTTTCAGGGACCGTAGTGTCGGGCAACGCGACGTTTACCATGGGTCGGATACGAGGTAACTCGGGACAAGCATGGGTGGCATGACCAATGACATCACATAAGGCACAAGGCTTCGCGGGCGGAGAAGGAGCCGGGTCGGTCGTGGTGGTTTGGTCTTTGGTGGCCCCTTTGCGGGATTTGCCTTTCTTCCCGGGAGCCGTCACAACAGGAGAAGGGTCCTGTGGAGGTGCTGGGGGCACAGTGGCTATGGAGGAAGCGAGGGGGACCGGTTGAACCGGTGTCAAAGCCATGTAAGGTTTGGGGTGACCAGGGGGGGTGGCGGCTGGGGGATCAAGGTACCAAACCGGGATGCCCAAGGTCAAGTTAGAGAGGGAGAGGGTGGCCATGACGGGGACAGAATATACTCCGGGAGGGGGAGCTAGGAAAGGGATCTGCCCAGCAGGGAAATGACCAGGAGGGACGGCTCCAAGATGGTTAAGGCCAGGGGGAACTGATCCGGGAGGATAAAGGGGTTTAGGGATACCAGCTGTAGGGGAAGGGCCAGAAGGAGGAGGTCCGGCTGGCTGAGATGAATGGCTAGGAGTTGGTTGCGGAGGGCGGGGGGGAGGTTGTTGACTAGCCGAGGCAGGCCGCTTATGGGCAGCCTAAGACGATTGCATCATGCAAACATTCGACAAGCTGGGATCAGTGACCGAAGGAGGGGAAAGATGAGGGAAAGTACCAAGCAAGGTGGAATCTTTGTAGACGCCGGGGGAGACACTGGTCAGAGAATCGATGGTTTGCTTGTTGGCTACAGAAGAGATGGTCGTCTCGGAGGAGGTCTGAGACGGCGGCTCATGATAAGATAGCTGGTCAATAGTGACTATCTTCCCATTGTGTGGGAAAGACATCTTGCGGAAAACCGCGGATGGGACAGCGGACATGGCGTAGGTGTAGCTTCGCCCCAATAGAATGTTGTAGTCTAGAGGGGCATCAATGACTTCGACATCAACGCAAACGGTCTTACCGGCGAGGGTGATGGGACAGTTACGAAATAGGCCAATGGGTTGGGAGGCATGACCGTCCCACGCTCGAAGGGTGATCGTGGAAGGGGCCAGCTCAGGGGATCCGAGTTGCTTCCAAACCGAAGCGGACATCACACAGGTGGATGCCCCCTCATCAATTATACACCGGGATACGGTGGCGTTCCGGATTTTGACTGGGATTTGGAAAGCAACGGAAGGAGGAAGAGGAGGGTGGTCCGATTGAGTGGCGTCGAAAACAATCATTTGGTCATCAGCAGGATCAACAGCGCCCACGGCAGATAGTAGATCCTTCCTTTGAGAAGGGCACGACTGGAGGAGTTCCAGTGTGGAAATGGCAGCAGGGGATTGTGCCAAATCATCTACTATACTGTACGATTGAGCGGCTCGACCGGAAGCAGCATTTCGGCGTAATGGGCCCTTTGGAATCTTTGGATGAACCTCAACTTTGGGTTGAGGGATGTGCAAGGGGCCACTGGATGTCGAAAGAGGCTCCGTAGAACCTGAAGATGGAGGCTCGGGGGCAGACTGAGCAGGAGGCTTGGGGTACTGGCGAGACCGAGTTTGAAGGTGAAGGTCGACGGAAGGGGAAGGATCGGAGCGCATCATAAGGATCTGATAATCAGAGGAACCAGAAATAGACGAGGGGGTGGCCACATGGCTGTCGGGGGGTTGGGTAGCCACGAATCCCTGGTGAGGGAAAGGATCAGTGAACACAGCTGGCTGGGTGGTGGCCACATTAGGAGGAGCATGAGGGGAGGCGTGTTGTCCGCGCAATGTGGCTTGAGATTCCCACATCTGTCGCATCTGGGGTAAGAGAGGACAATCGTGAGTGTAGTAACCGTAAACACCGCAACACGAACAGGGCTTGTTTGTGCGAAGCTACCTGTCCGGCCTGGGGGGAATGCCCTGAGGCTGGTTGCTAGTGTTAGGGTCAACACCAGAATTGGGTCCTTGGTTACCGGGGGCAGATGTGTTCTGGTTGCCTCTCCGCCTTCTTTGAGAAGAAGGGGGATTAATCGCACCCTGCTGTGCAAATACTTGCCCTGGAGGGGGTTGTAAGTGTTGTTGCGGGTTGTGAGGAGGCAAGGGAGGCGGAAGCGCATATGCTGGAGGAGCTGGCGCACCAGGCTATGGATAAAAGTAAGGGTTGGGTTGGGCGACATTGAGGTAAGCAAGAGGTTGGGCAAAAGGAGGAGGCATGCCGTATCCTGGATACATGTTGCCGGGAGGGGGAAGAGTGCTTGAGGTGCTGGCCCCTCCCTGAGGGAGACCATAGCTCATAGGAGGGTGAGCGGATGGGTGGGAAAGAGATCCAACAATACCGTCGGCAGAAGGAGATGCCCCCGGGCGTTGGCGCCACGGGGCCTGGGGATGTCGGGAAGAACGGTATAAACATAGCCGAGATTGAGGAAAGTGAGAGGCGACATCTTTGCCGATGGGAGACGGGAGAGTGCGTAGGAACCAGTCCATGTAAACCCGATCTTCAAAGGGAGGGGCTCGACATAAGCTCTGTCTTCGTCGCCATTCCTGAACATGGGCAGAAAGGCATGTGGAAGAGGATTGCTTAAATGAAGTCAAGAGCTCCGTGCCAGTGTCGTATCGGAGAGGGAGCTGGAAGTACGACAAAAAGGCTTGGGCAAGAGTCTCGAACGTGGTATGGGAGGAAGTGGACTGTTCGACATACCATTTAGAAGCTTCGCCGGTAAGCGTGCGTTGGAACAAACGAAGACGGATGGAGTCATCGGTAATGGAATTGGAGGAACACCACATGTGGAAAGACAGGACGTGATTGGTTGGATCTTCTCCATTAAGGCCCTCGAACTTAGGGATATCAGAGGGCAGCTTGGTGGGCATAGCGGGCCAGGTAGCATTGTGGTGAATGGGATCATTAATCAACTGATGGAAATCGGGGAGGCTGAGGCCTGCAATGTACGGCAGCACAGGGGTGGCCGGGGTAGTGGTTGTGACGGTTCCGCTAGAAGTAGGGCCGGCATTGGGGCCGGGAGAACCGCTAGCGTTAGGCCCTGATCCAGACATGGTGAAGGTAACAGGGGGAGAACCAGAAGGAGAAGGGGGACCCGATGAATCAGGAGAGGAGTCGGAGTGCGGACTCGAAGGTGGATTGGCTCGACGACGGCGGTGCGGAGGAGGTCGATCAACCGGAAACTGAGGGTGAAGGCCAAGAAGTCTCCGGGAACGGCGCCTTGGGGGCGCAATGATGACAGGAAGAAGGCAACCGACAAGGGCAGAAAGGGACAGAATCAAGGAAGGTCAAGGGCAGATAAGGTGCAGTGACAATTGATTTTAGAGTCTTTGCCAGGCGGTGTTAACCAGGCGCTTCTTCACTTAGGGTCGGTGTGTGGCGTGCGTTAATTTTAATTTTTAAACCCTTTCCGTTGTTGAGAGCAAGAAAAAGTGTGCTGCGTAGCTGAAAATAAACCTACAGAGAACAGAATAAAATGCTAAAATAACAGAGAAATAACAGCTACATATGCATCTATCTAACCCCAGAAGGTGGGTCTCTCACAACTATGCTGAAAAGAAAGGGAAAAACTATGGAAACACACACAAAGGACGCTCGACAGATCTAGGGTCAAAGGGGACAGAGATCTGGAGGATAAAGCTGCAGACAAGGGGTGCAGATCACAGCCAAGAGACAGAGGCAAGGTGGCTGGGAAAGGGAAATCAGCAAAAACCGGGGGGGCAAGGCAGAGGCCTTCAGAGGAGGTCCAAACAAAATGACAAGAGGTGATTTGAAAGGAAAAGAGGTTGATTTCAATGGATCTGAAAGTGAGGTAACAGATCTGGAAAAGAGGGGGCTGAAGCTCTGAAACCGACGGCTGAAACAGCTAAAACTCTTCCACAAAAAGTGGAGGGTACTAAAGCCCTAAGGGGCGGGGTTCCCACTTAGATGAGTAAAAACAGATCAGATCTTGGTCAAGGCGGGCTGAGACAGAGGCTGGAAGACCCTGACAGAAGCTGCAGCAGAACCCAGAAAAATTGCAGAAAAATCACTGAAAAACTGGCAGGTCGCAGTTTCTGACCTGTTTTCAGTGCAGGTCGCAGAAAAGGGGCAGAAAAGTGTGACCTGGAGGTCCAGGTCGCATTTTATGGGCCAAAAAGTGCGACCCCCCGTTCCGGTTGTCTCGGCGGCAGATTTTCAGAAAAGTTGTCGTCTCAGTTGCGGCTGGTGTCGCTTACCTGCGCAATAGGGCCATAAACACACGGAAGTTAGAAATTTTAATGTTTGAGGGTTTTATGTGAGAAAAACAACATAAAAATAGGAAAAATAAACAGCTGAAAAGAAACCCTAGGGTCTGAAGTAGCTGGATATGTAGGAATATGAAAAACGACAGCGGTCGTAATTTAAAACCCGTGTGGAGTCGCCATTTGTTAGTATGAATTCTTTGTCGAAGCGTACGAAAAAGAACCACTTTAGCTACGCATAACTAATAGCCCTAACAACAATAATGGCTGCAAAACATCTTCAGATCTGCAATTAGTAGTTAAAGTGCTGCAACAAACGGATCTATAAATGGAAAGATATTAAGCAGTGAAGTAAAGAGTTTGCTCCATGCATCCAACAGACAAGACAAGAACACGATTTTTGAATGAATTTTTATATTACGGGGCACCTGGGAGGAAACAAGAAGGTGTATCCAGATCTCCTCAATGGGATGGGTTCTTTGTAGTCCTCAGCACTTCAGATCTAAGCTTTCTCTCTCTTGTAGATGTGAAAAACCCAATGTAGAAGGTAGAGCTCAATGGGAGAAAAATGGCAGAAATGAGACCAAGTGTATAGATCCGGAGTGATCTAATAGGCAACAAAAGGTGAAGAATGATGGGGAAAACCCTCCTATTTATAACAAAATATTGGGTCATTCTAGATCTTGGTGCATGATTAAAATAATGTTAATCAAATCTAGATCCACCTCTGTGGAATATTTTATTATTATTTGTTGGAGGGAAAGGGACTTTGACTTGGGTCAAATCCCTTGATTAGTGAGGAATAAATAAATAAATGATTTATTTATCCTTTTAAGGAAGTGGTTAGGATATAATCAAATAAATAATGATTTATTTGATTAATAGTGATTGATTTGGTCATATTTAACAAGGAATATTATTTAAATAATTATTCCTAGAAAATAATAAGATAACTATGGGTTTATCTCATTAATTTCTTTGTTTTTGGGTTAAACATGACTGGGAATAATAATTAAATTATGGTTTAATTAATTATTCCTTTTGAGGTTTCCTAATTAACATAGTGAAAGCAGTTTTACTTGGGGTAAAACTGGTCTTACATGGTGCACGCTAATACACATTCTGATTTTGAAGAGTTACCTCCTGGTTTGACAATTAGTTTGCACTGATTATGTTACCAAATGGGTAGAGGCCAAGCCATTAATTTTTTCTACTGAAGCATCTATAGTTAATTTTATTTTTGAGGATATTTTTACTCATTTTGGTGTCCCAAGGGAAATTGTTACAGATCAAGGAGTTCAATTCACATCAAAGCTAGTGGAAAAAATGGTGGAGAGGTACAAAATCAGACACAGAAAATCTACTCCCTATCATCCACAAGCAAATAGTCAAGTGGAATCAGAAATTTGAATAATAGATGAGTTATTCACCGAGATTATCCTGATTACACACTATTTGAGCTTCATGCATAATACATAACCTCTTCTACCATTGATCATCAATTTGCGAAATTAAAAACAATCGCATGCACACATTGAAACATTAATCAATCACACATATCAACACAGTATGTAATGGGGAAATCTTACAGCTGAAAACCCCCAACTATCTGTATATTATAATGATAGAGAACATGTAACAATCATAGTACAAACTCCTCACAAGCTCTCAGCACTATCTCCAATTGTTACACACTACACAAGCTCAGATATGAACAAGTCACAAGTTCAAATCTCCTCCACGTGTTAGCCTACCTCTACTGCGCAATCCAAGATGGTTAATTGTGAGATCCAAGTTTGAATCCCCTTGGCTTGTACTGCGCAATCCTCATTGGCAATCTCAATCAATGTGTGTGCAAATCTCATGCACAGCTATAGTCACAACTGATAGTAGACTCACCCTTTCACCCACCTTTAACACTGGTCTCCACTGAACTGTCCATGCATTGCAGTTAACTGATGTGTTCTTTAGTTGATTTATGAGTTAATAATTAGTGAATTAACTAATAATTAATTCACACCACTCATCACTAGTGTATTTTTCAGTTAGACTAAATACAACTAGTTCAACTAAGTTAAACTGAACACAACTCCACCAACTGTCTCATCAACTCCACCAAACTCTACCACATGAGTTCTAACTGAAGTCAACCATGCAATAGCTCAACTAACCCTTAGGAAAAGCGTATTTCCTTCTGTCAGCTGCATGTGCCACATCCGTAGCTCGAACTGAAGTGCTCCAAGAGGATAAGATAATGTTTATAGTCCAAATATTATTAAGAGCTAATAATATTCGACTGATCTATTTTTAGACTGGTAGTCTAAAAATAGACTCCGCCCAGTATGTCTAAAAATAGAGGTCCATCTATTTTTACCAACTTGACCAACCATCCATAAATATCATCCTGCAACTCATAGACCATGATCCATATGTCTAAAAATAGACATAGTCTAAAAATAGACTTTGCGCCAAAAATAGCCTGCGGGCCCAATTAGTGAAGGCGACTTCTTTTCACTAAGCTCCATCATCTTGTTGCATTCTCAACACTCCCTCTCAACAATATATGGATTATCTGCAACCCCTATCCTGCCTCTGTGGTATTCGAATTTTCTATTGGTGAGTGCCTTCATTAAGATATTAGCATCTTGATCCTCCGTGGGAATAAATGATAGTAACACGATCCTCCGCTGCACACAATCTCTGATATGATGGTATCTGATGTCGATGTGTTTGGATCTATCATGAAATACTGGATTATCTGAGAGTTTATTGCAACTTTGGTTATCACAATAAATCACAGTACGCTCCAAGTGTGACCCGAACAACTCGACCAGGATCTTCCTCATCCATATAGCCTCGCATGCAGCCAAGCTTGCTGCCATATACTCGGCCTCTGCTGAACTGAGTGCCATGGATCTTTGCTTCCTGCTGTACCAAGAAACTGCTGTCGACCTGATACTGAAGATCCCTCCAGATGTGCTCTTTCTTTCCGTTGGGCTCCTTGTCCAATCTGCATCCGTGAAGCCACATAGCTTCACCTCATCCTCCTGTCTGTACCACAATACATATCCCGATGTGCCTCTAAGATAACGTAATACATGATTGCCTACCTTCCAGAAGAGCTTGGTTGGCTTAACCATAGCTTGTGAAAGATGGTTAACATCATAGCATATATCAGGTCGTGTATTGACCAGATACATAAGCGACCCCACCAACTGTCGATAAACAGTGGCATCCACTACCTCCGCTAAAGTAGCATCCTCCTTCCTCCAACCTCCAGGAAGAGGAGTATCAACAGGCTTGCAGCCATGCATGTTGTTGAACCTCTCCAGTATCTCCCGGGCATACTTACCCTGAGAAACAAACAGTCCACCACTGTGTTGCCAAATCTCCAATCCCAGGAAATAATGAAGGAGGCCCAAGTCCTTCATCTCAAACTCTCTAGCAAGATCCTCGCATGAAAGTATCAACAGCTCATCACCCGTCAAAATCATATCATCTACATACAGTACAATGATCAGCAACTTCCCCTCCACCACAATCTGATACAGGTTAGGATCCGCCTCACTCTTGGAGAATCCAAGTCCGGTGAAGTAACTGTCTATCCGTGTGTACCCAGCACGAGGTGATTGCTTCAGCCCGTACAGTGCTCTCTTGAGTCGGCAAACATGCGACTCACTGCTGAAGATCTCGAAACCTTCGGGCTGCTTTATGTACACCTCCTCCTCAATGACTCCGTTGAGGAATGCAGTCTTCACATCCATCTGATGGATGTGCCATCCCATCTGCGCTGAGAGAGCTAGGATCGTCTGTATGGAAGAGTACTCATGACAGTAAAGGTCTCCTCATAATCGATCTCTCTATCAAGGGTCTCCCAGAAGCCTCTGGCATCAAAATATTTCCTTCTCCACGCTCCCGTGAGCTGCCCGATTCACTTTGTAGATCCATCTCGAACCCACCAAAGTGATTTCCTTCCTACTTGGGACACCCACCATTCATCAAGCTCGACAATCGAATCATACTCTTCCACCATGGCATCTACCCATGCGGGTCCTCCACAAATTCTCCTCAAAAAGGATGGCTCTGCTGTGACACATTTGATCACAAGAGCCATGTATCCAGCAGTAGATTAGTCCGGTGACCGTCTCTTCTGCGCTATGCCGTAGGTGGTCCTACAACCTTCCTCGCATCCCGGAGCCGCCTCGCTCGCCTTCAGAGTGCGCTTCCTCCCTCCTTCCTCGATGGCTGGTGCCGCATGAGTGGGTCTCTTCCACTCCATGAACCTCCTCTTATGGCTGATCCACATCCTGAGGCTCATCCTTAGGAACTAATATCTCCTCATCTGCATGCAAGTGTGGCTCCCTCTCAAGCGAACACTTCATGGATTTCTCCTCCTGAAATTTGATATCCCGTCGCACAAAAGTCTTGCGACTGTCTGGAAAATACACACGATAGTTGTGGGGCGTATTAGTGTACCCCACAAATATCCCAACCTCCGCAGTCGGCTCCAGCTTCTTTTTGGCATCCTTCGTTACATGAATGTAAACAGGTGAATCAAAAATCCTCAAATGGGAAATATTAGGCCTCTTACCAAAAAATGCCTCCTCGGGTGTACTCATGCCAAGTATCCTGTGAGGACAACGGTTCTGCACATATACTGCAGTATTGCATGCCTCCGCCCATAAGTGAATGGGTAGGCCCCGATCATGCAACATCGCCCATGCAGCACCCACGATCATTCTGTTCTTCCACTCAACAACCCCATTCTGCTGTGGGTTATGAGGTGCTATGAGCTCTCTCCGAATTCCTTTTGCACTGCAAAAGTCCTTGAATTCGACAGAGATGAATTCACCACCATTTTCGCTCCTAAGAGCCTTCACTTGCTTCCCCGATTCCTTCTCAACCAGTGCCTTGAACTCATAGAACTTAGAGTATGTCTCGCTCTTCTTCTGCATGAAGAAGATCCAGCACTTCCGAGAATAATCATCAACAAATATCACATAGTACCTGTGCTTTGCTATCGAAGCTACTGAGAAAGGTCCACACATGTCTGTGTGAATTATCTCAAGGATCGTCGTGGTGCAACTATCCTTCTCGTGAAAAGTTTCTTTCACAAATTTTCCCAAGGTACATCCCTTGCATTGATCTGACTGTGCAAGAGTACCCTTAGGAAGCCCAGTAGAAATCTGCTGCAGTATCTTCAAAGCTCCATGGTGAAGGTGGCCCAATCTCTAGTGCCATAGCTCACCATCATCCCGGCTCAGCACTCCTTCTGCCTTGCATGCCATTGCTCTGCAACCATCTACTTGCAATTGATAATTGTTCTTGACTTGAACCCCTATCTTCCAAGTTTCTCTAGTTGTCTTACTACGCAAGAAGGCCTTTCCCTCGTTGTATACAGCATCATATCCCTTGTCTTCTAACATCGCCACAGAGATAATATTCTTCTTCAATCCTGGAACATGCATCACTTCCTTCAATACGAAGGGTTTACCAGACTCCCTCTCAAAGGAAATGGTACCGATACCGGTTGCACTATATCTAGCATCATCACCCATCTCGATGTGCACTCCAAGATCTTTCTCATCCAGATCAGAAAACAAATCTCGATCTCCTGTCATGTGAAAAGACGCACCACTATCAAGAAACCACACTGAACCCATCACACTTGAGACCAAGCATGCGATCAGCAAAAAATAAAGCTCAAACTGTGAGGCTAAGGCCTCTCCCGCTGCAGATCCAGCAGCCTGCTTATTTTTCTTTTTCTGCGGAAAATTTGTGGCATAATGTCCTGCTTCTTGCCTTTCGCACCGGATTGAGAAGATTTCTTTCTCTTCCATTTCTTTGCTTTGGCAACCAAAGCGCAATTTTCTTCATTAGATGCCTTTGATGAATATCCGTCCCTGGTACTCTGCCTTATCTCATATTGCACAAGATCTGACCAAATTCTCTCCCATCCTAGCAATTTCTCCTGACCATTGACAGAGTCCTGATAGGAATGCCAACTCTTCAGAAGCCCAAGGAAAGCCAAGCTCACCAAGTCCTCATCATCTACAGTCACCCCCACACTTCCCAGCTCATCCCTGCATTGGGTGAACTTCGTGAGGTACTGGGCATACTATCTCCTTTCTCCATCTTAATGTTTCTCAGTTTATCCTTGAGCGCCAAATTTCTCTGGTCGCTCTTTCTTTGGAATAAATCTGTCAATGCTTTCCACATAAATTATGGAGAAGCTTTTCCATGCAGGCTGGACACTATGTGATCCTTCATGCCCTCCAACAGAATCCTTCGACACTTTGCTGTCTTCTTTTGCCAAGCCTCAACCAAGGCTGCATCGCTAGACTTTGGAACTTCAACATCTATGAACTCCTTCAGCCCATTGTCATCGAGCATTGCCTCCATCCTATCCTTCCATGCAATATAATTCGAGCTTCCCTCAAGGGCATACTCCAATCGCAATCCGTTGAAAGACATCTCAACTTCGACACCAAGAAAACAATGCTGCAAATTCGAATTCCATCAGCTCAAAACTCAACTGCTTCTGATCTGAAATTGTGAGAACAAGGTATTTCTAGTACAGAGATAGATTGTAGGGGAATTTATTGGATTTTTCACCTTTCAAAGAAAGGATGAATCTAGAGGCTACCTGGCCCTCTTACAGACTCTATCTAAAGAAATAAAATGTAATCACTGTAATAGATCCGATGATCAACTTGGCTCCGATACCATGTATAAATGTGAATAATAGATGATTTATTCACCAAGATTATCCTGATTACACACTATTTGATCTTCATTCATAATACATAACCTCTTCTACCATTGATCAACAATTTGCGGAATTAAAAACAATCGCATGCACACATTGAAACATTAATCAATCACACATATCAACACAGTATGTAATGGGGAAAGCTTACAGCTGAAAACCCCCAACTATCTGTATATTATAATGATAGAGAACATGTAACAATATATAGCACAAACTCCTCACAACGTCTCAGCACTATATCCCATTGTTACACACTACACAAGCTCAGATATGAACAAGTCGCAAGTTCAAATATCCTCCACCCGTTAGCCTGCCTCTACTGCGCAATCCAAGATGGTTAATTGTGAGATCCAAGTTCGAATCCTCTTGGCTTGTACTATGCAATCCTCATTGGAAATATCAATAAATGTGTGTGCAAATCTCATGCACAGCTATAGTCACAACTGATAGTAGACTCACCCTTTCACCCACCTCTAACACTGGTCTCCACTGAACTGTCCATGCACTGCAGTTAACTGATGTATTCTTTAGTTGATTTATGAGTTAATAATTAATTCACACCACTCATCACTAGTGTATTTATCAGTTAGACTAAATACAACTAGTTCAACTAAGTTAAACCGAACACAACTCCATCAATTGTCTCATCAACTCCACCAAACTCTGCCACATGAGTTCTAACTGAAGTCAACCATGCAATAGCTCAACTAACCCTTAGGAAAAGCGTATTTCCTTCTGTCAACTACATGTGCCACATCCAAGCATCAAACTGAAGTGCTCCAAGAGGATAAGATAATGTTTATAGTCTAAATATTATTAAGGGTTAATAATATTCGACTGTTCTATTTTTAGCCCGGCAGTCTAAAAATAGATTCCACCCAATGTCTAAAAATATAGGTCCATCTATTTTTACCAACATGACCAATCATCCATAAATAGCATCCCGCAACTCATAGACCATGATCCATATTAATCATAATAACCCTAACCAGAAAAACACTGCCAAAAATGACAAAGGAAAGGCAAAACCCATGAAATTTCCTTGCAAGATCTGTGTGGAGGACCACTTGACATACAAATGTCCTCGGCTGTAGGAATGCACCGATTTTATTGCCAACAAGGATTTTGGGTGAACACCTACCATTCTTCATAATCCTTTACCTAATCAGCAGTAGCAACATCAACACATGGTTGAAAATCCGCCACAACCCCATCAACGGGGCAATGGTGGTTCACATCCTTCTGGTGAAGGACCATCTGCCATTTATCGCATTGAGAGTGTTGAACTTAAAACTCAAGCCAAGCTTTATGGAAATCCTACCATAGATTCTCAGGAACCTGGTACTAGTTCAAATCCACAACCGCCCAAAAATTTGTATATCGAACGGCCTACTGCTGAACCCGTGATTCGTCCCCCCAAGGGGATACTTTGACGCATGAATCATAACACTTCTGCATGTGCAGCCAAAAAATACAACATTGTAGAATATTTGGCACAGGCACCGTCAGTTATGTCTACTCTCGAAGTATTAGAAACTTGTCCAGCACAAAGGAAAGCCTTGCTTTCGGCCATTGGTGGAATAGACCCCCAGGATTCCATGCTAGTTATCTTTGATATGGAAAAGGCTAAACCTCTCCTCTCACACCAAATCGCATTCCAGGTGTATTTTGTGTTGAAAGGGAGACCAATCCATTGCACTGTCATAGACGAAGGTGCTTCGACCTACGTTATGTCACAAGCTTGCTAGCTCAATTTAGGTTCTCCTACCCTCACCCCGCCATCGAACTCCCTCAAAGCTTTCGATGGCCACATGTTCCTCCCAAAAGGATACCTTGTTAGCTTTCCCATCACTCTGAGTGGGAAAATGGTAAGTGTGGATGTCGAAGTCATAGAGCGCCATCTAGACTATAATCTATTGCTTGGTCGCAGTTGGTCTTATTCCATGACCTCCATTGTGTCTTCGGTCTTCCGAGTCATCCTATTTCCATTGGATGGGAAAATAGTCACAGTGGATCAGCTATCCTTCTGCACCCCTGATTATTCCATGTTACCAAGTAGCACTGTACCCCTAATAGGAGGCTTTCCTCACTGTTACGTCAGTATCAGTACTGGTCTTCTGAAGGCATATTTCCTACTAGGTTGTTTTCCTCTCCCGCCACCACAGATCCCAAACACGGTTGCAATGATATACACCACTTTGGATGGCTATATTGACCCATGGATCATTCTATCACCTTCAGACATTGATTCCTATGGAGATCAGATGCCTCTCTCACCGACCGAATTGGTTTACCAAGCCATCCAAACCACATCTGAACCCTCCACTGCTATGATTTCGACCAAAGGTACAAACCTCCTTACCATCACATTTCTCTCTAAGGATCTCCTCAATGAAGTCTGGCCTACAAAGGAAGCTATTCAAGAGATCATGTCGTTAGAAGAACAACCTTGGGAAGAGTTTAACCATCGTGCTTCAATGATTGACTCAGACGTGATAAAAATTGAAATCCCATCCTTTGACCCACCTAATATGGTTCCCTCCACTTACATGACTGTTCAAACTATCGATTCAGAAGGGAGCACAGGTAATATTTCTAAGACAATGCTCATTTATATCTCGGTCAAAATGGGTATCATGGAAAATATTTAGATTGGAGAAGCTTGCAATCCTGAGGAAATTGCGTGCTTCACATCCATTTTCAAAGAATTTTGCAATGTGTTTTCTTGTTCTGACAAGAAAATTCCCGACATAGATCCTTCTATCGACGAGTAAGAGATCAAGAAATTCTGAGCATTCATTTTATGGTATTTTTCTTGCTCGTTAATCCGAAAAACCTCGAGTCCTCTTCTTCGGGCTCGTTAAACTTACACGAAGAATCTTCGAGCATTCTTTTTACAGTATTTTTCTTCCTCATTAATCCAAAAAACCTCGAGTTCCATTCTTCGGACTCGTTAAACTTATATGAAGTTGATTTCGAGCGTTCTTTTTGTATGGTCTTTTTCTTGCCTGTTAATCCAAAAAACCTAGACTTTTCTTCTTCAGACTCATTAAAACTATGAAGAAGCACTAAGATTTCTTTTTAGGAATCTTTTTCTCACTCATAAAACTGAAAAAAACCTGAGTTGCCTTTGTCGAGCTCATTAAACTACCACAACAGAAAGTAAGGAGCCATTCTTTTCTCTTTTTCAAAGCTCTTTAAACTGAAAAATTAGCTGATTTTTCTCCGTGTGACTCATTAAAATTTCAGGGAGAGCACCAAGCTTTTCTTTTTCGGACTCGTTAAAATTTCACAAACAGTATTGAGTTTACTCCGTCTCCTCGTACTCATAAAAAAATGAGGTATAAATCCATCGAACATATATTTCTCACTTTTTCGGCTTTGATGGACTAACTCATGGGAAATAAACTGTTTCGGGCTTACTATTATCCCTTTGTCGTGCTCGGTTATCAAGACATGACAAAGGTACCCCAACGAAGTTGTATTTTATGATATTTTTCAGACTCTCTAAACATGAAAAACTCACAGAGTTTACTTTTCTGGACTCGTTAAACCTAACCATACAGGGCACAGATTTGTCTTTTCTGACATTTTTCAGACTCTCTAAACATGGAAAATTCACCAAGTTTACTCGTCTAGACTCGTTAACCCTAATCAGACGAGGCACAGAGTTTCCTTTTCTAACATTTTTCAGACTCTCTAAATATGAAAAATTCACCGAGTTTACTCGTCTGGACTCGTTAAACTTAATCAGATGGGGAAATTTTTTGACAAAATGGATACTACCTCTGTTACATTTCAGAAAATGTTGATTTGGTAGAAAAATTCTTGAACATGGCACTTCCCATAAAACTCTTTCACAGCCAGCCGAACCCTACCATCTATGAGTATTAGCCTTCATTTCCTAGTGTCCCTACACCGGTAAAATCCTAACACACTCTTTGGTGTTAATTAAGCCTCAACTTCCTAGTACCCTGTTACAGTGCCTTCTACTGTTCAAGCAGATCTCGCTATCTACTGCTCCTGTTATCAACCAAACTGCTCATTATGCCAGAAATTATTTGTCGTCTGACATCCCCATTTCCTCTTCATTATCTCGAATCATAAACAACATTAGCTGGTTTCTTTTTTGTGTTGACTAATGTAGGATGCCTCAGTGCCTACCTTTCAAAATATCTCTTCCTATCGACTTCAGCATCTTATCTAGGAAGATGATCCAGAAACCCATCAGTACCTGGATACTTGCAGACATCAGTGGCAGGTAGTCTTGTGTTTGATCATGGGTCTTCATCATTGGCTCATGGTCGAATGATTCTACGAGTGCTTCACTTCAACTCATTTTATTCACACTCGCTAGATTGTACTATGCATCTTAGGGACCATCATCATTATCAGTGGTTGCCTTCACATCTGTTAATAGTTTTCATTATCGAATGGTAATCAGACGATTTCTCACATGTTAGATGACAACTCCTTCATTCACATGTTGAGGAATATGCAGTTTAAGTGAATCGGTGGTCAAGACCTTGGGGCAAAGGCTACATCATTAAAGTTGTGTTTCCTTCCCCAAGTTGCGATATTGTTTATGGAGACAAGTTCTTCAGCCTGATCCTGTTATGACATACACTTCCACATTGTGCTTATCGGTGGACAGATTCTTCATATCTCTGTTCTAGAGAAATCATGTTATTTAAGCTACTGAGCATGGGAATGCCCGACTCAAGGCAGATACTATATTTTCTGACATATGTTGGTGCTTTAGGTTTTCCTCAGTCTTTCAATATTTTTATCTCTACACAAATTATAAAGTATTTCGGCCATCGTCTTCATCTCTGACCTCACACTTTAGGGGGAATCTGTTACAGGTCAAAATACCTCCTCATCAGCTCAAATGAGAAGAAAAATATGGAAGGAATACAAATACCTAAATTAAACCTATTTCATCCAAGGTAATGCCTCTCTATAACAAAACAAGAGCATTATAACACATCAGATCAGTGTATGTGTCGCGTTAGTGACTAGGGCAATCCTCTGTTTAGACTATAGGGAAGCGTTACCTGTGTTTTAAGTTTGAAAAGGGAAAAACCCGCGGAGAATGATTTGAATCACCAGATTTCCCTCACAAGAGAGTCAGTTCACAAAGGAAACTGCAAAGCACCAATTCATTATTGGTCACTGCCATAAAAGACTAAACTCCCAAGGAGGCAAAATCATAGAGATTAAATAAACATCTTAGTTTTTTCTATTCCAAACTAGTGGAAAGAGAAATGAAACAATGGATTTCTCCCTCTCCTATAAAAAGGAGCTGAAGGCTCTTAGTTGAAGGTCGAAGGATTTCTAATGTTATGAATACTTGTGCAGTAGAGAATAGTGTTATAGTGTGAAGGCCAAGAGTCAAAGAGGTTCCTAGAGAGCTTGTTGACTAAGACTTCACTACTTGAGAGATAGAGAGATTGGAAGGCTGAGTAGGGCTTGGTACAACCGACGGTTGTAATCCTCCTTCTCTCAAAATCAATAGAACTATATCCGTTTTGTCCATTCGATGCTTAATATTGTCATTATTGTTTGAATATTTATATAGTATGATATGAATGGCTCAGATGGAAATAATTTAGAGGTTCATTATATATTGGCTTAATTGATAGGATATATGTTGTGTTAGAAATTACACGAGTGCTTTGATTGGTTGCAGGACTAAGATTTGGAGCCGGTGAAGAAGGACTCTTTTTTTGCTGCCTAGTGCTCTCCAAGGGACTCCAAGATCATCAAAGATTTAATTTTATATCACCTTACATCAATTTTTTTTAAGTTAATATGAACATGTATATGCCATCTTTGTGAACTGTACAGCTAATCTTACTGTCTGCCTCGGGCACCGGAAAATCCTGAGAGGGATATATGATAACCAACAACCCAAGCATTTCACCCTATACCACTTTTTTATGTGAGGTCCTAAATATATATTCTAAGGGACCAAACAATTATCTCCCTTTGTTATCATGCATTCACCTGGGAATAACATTTTTAGGGTCCTTTTTGCTGCTTTTCCCCACTTGGAGATAGTTTATAAAGGCATACTTTTGCTGATATGTTCATAATATGATATAAGTGTACACATTTTATGAGATAATTTTCTACAGTACTTCATTTGTGCTCATGTATTGTTGTAGCTCAAAATCTAGAATATCTTAATATATTATCATTGTTGTAGAATTTCCCTATTTTGGGATATTACAATCAATCACAACTTAGAAAATTTGAGATGGCCGCCCTCAAACGAGACAAGCAGACATGAATGCATTTCATCAGGTACCCTCGCACAGCACGACACGACCTACCCGAACAATCAAAGGCACAAGGGAGAAAATGACAAACAAGTTTCAAAAACGAGCACAAGGCACCTTGGTGGTGAAAAAATAGCATATTTGATATGACTGCCCTCAAATGAAATTCCCCAAATTATTTATTGGGTGCCATCACATGGCACGACACGACGTGCCCTACCGAACGAAGGCACAAGGGATGAAATGGAAAACAGGCCGCATGAACGTGCATAAGGCAACCGGGTGGTCATAAATTAGAAAATTTGATACGGCCACCCTCAAACAATATGATCGAACCTGAACATGTTTCGTAGGGTGCTCTTAATTAAAATGACCTGACCAAAATGTGTTTCATCAAGTGCCCTCACATGGCGTGACACGTCATGCTCGACTGAATGAAGGCACAAGGGAAAAAACAACAAACAGGCCACAGTAACGAGCACAAGGCACCTTGACAGTCATAACTTAGAAAATTTGGTATGGGTGCCCTAAAAAAAAATGACACAACCCTAACACATTTCATCGAGCGCCCTCACATGGCGTGACATGACCTTCTCGATAGAACGAAGGCACAAGGGGGAAAATGAAAAATGGGCCACACAAACGTGCGCAAGGCATCCTGGAGGTCACAATTTAGCAAATTTGATACATCTGCCACTAAATGAAATGACCCAACCTGAACATGTTTCATCGGGCACCCTCACATGGCACGACATGGTGTGCCCAACTAAATGAAACAAAAAGGGAGCAAACAGTTTATAGGTATTAGGAACATGCACAAGGCACTCGGGTGTTCACAACTTAGAGAATTTGATATGGCCGCCCTCAAATGAAATGACTCCACCTAAACGTGTTTCATCGGGCACCCTCACATGGCGCGACACGGCGTGCCTGACCGAATGAAGGCACAAGGGAGAAAACAGAAAATGACATGACCCGAACGAGTTTCATTGGTTGCCCTCAAATGAAACCACCTGACCCGAACACGTTTCATCGGACATCCTCACACGACGCGACATGACACACCTGACCAAACAAACGCATAAGGTTGAAAATGACAAACAGGCCACATGAATGCACACAAGGCACTCGAGCAGTCACAACTTAGCCAATTTTATACAACCACCCTCAAACAAAATGACCTAACCTGAAGTCGTTTCATCGAGAGCCCTCACACAGCATGACATGGTGCGCCCAACTAAACGCATTTCCTTGGGTGACCTCACATGACCCTACCCAAAATATTTTCCTTGGGCACCCTCACTCGACCCGACATGAACGCATTTCCTTGGGCTCACACAACTCGACCCTTCCAAACTCGAATGAAAGCACAAGTGAGCAAACAAGAAATGGGTTGCACGAATGTGAAAAAGGCACATGGGTGATTAGAACTTAGAATTTTTTATATGACCTCCCTCACATGATCTGAACTGAACGCATTTCCTTGGGCGCCCTCACATGGCACGACCCGACCCGCCAAAACGTAGGCACAAGGAAGCAAACAGCAAACAAGCCACATGAACATGCACAAGGCACACGGGCAGTCACAACTTGGAATTTTTTATATGACCCAAACGCGTTGCCTTGGGTACCCTCACACGGCATTACCCGACCTGCCCAAACAAAGGCACAATGGAGAAAAAGACAAATGGGTCGCATGAACATGTAAAGGGTACACGGGAAGTCATAAATTAGAATTTTTTATATGGATTTTCTCACACGACCTGACCTGACCTAACCCAAACACATTTCCTTCGGTGCCCTCACACATCATAACCCAACCCACCCAAACGAAGGCACAAGGAAGAAAATGGGAAACGGGTCACATGAACGTGCACAAGGGAAATGGGTAGTCACAACTTAGCATTTTTTATACGGTCGCCCTCACACAACCCAACCCGAATGTGTTTCCTTGGGCCGCCCTCAAACAAAATGACCTGACCTGAACACGTTTCATTGGGCGCTCTCACACAGCATGACATGGCATGCATGACCAAACGGAGGCACAAGGGAGAAAATGGAAAATGGGCTGCACAAACGTGCATAAGGCACTTGGGCGGTCACAACTTAGAAAACTTGATATGGGTGCCTTCAAATGAAACAACCCAATCCGAACGCATTTCATCGAGCGCACTCACACGATGTGACACGATGCGCTTGACCGAACAAGGGCACAAGGGATAAAACATCCAACGGGCCATAAGATCATGCATAACACACCCTTGCAGTCACAACTTAGAAAATTTGATGTGAACTCCCTCAAACGAAATGACCCAACCCAAATGAGTTTCATCAGGCGCCCTTGCATGACGTGACATGAAAAGCCCGAATGAACAAAAGCACAAGGAAGCAAATGGAAAACGGGCCACATTAATGTGCACAAGGTAGGTGGGTGGTCACAACTTAGTAAATTTGATAGGGCTGCCCTGAAACAAAAGGACCCGACCTGTACGCGTTTCATCAGGCGCCCTTGCATGGTGCAACATGGCCTACCTAAACGAGGAAGCAAATAGAAAACGGGCTGCACAAAAATGCACAAGTCACCCAGGCGGTCACAAATAAGAAAATTTGATACAGCCACCCTCAAACGAAATAACCTAAACTGAATATGTTTCATTGGGCGCCCTTAGAAGAAACGACCCAACCCAAACACATTTCATTGGGCACCCTCACACGGTGCGACACGACGCGCCCGACCGAATGAAGGAACAAGGGAGAAAATGAAAAATAGGCCATCTAAATGTGCACAAGGCACCCGGGCAGTCACAACTCAGAAAATTGTATATGGCCTCCCTCAAATGAAACAACTTGACCCGAACTTGTTTAGTCAGGCACCTTCACACAGTGTGACACAACACACCTGAGAGAACAAAGGAACAAGGGAGAAAATGTCAAATGGGCCACATGGATGTGCACATGGCACTTAGGTGGTTACATCTTAGCTAATTTTATACAGTTTCCCTCAAATGAAAAGACCCGACCATAACGTGTTTCATCGGGTACCCTCACACGGTGCGTCACGACGTGCCTGACCGAATGAAGACACAAGGGAGAAAACAACAAAAGGGCCACAAAAATGTGCACAATGAACCCGAGCAGTCACAACTTAGCAAATTTTATATGGTCTCCCTCAAACAAAATGACCCAACCCGAACGCGTTTCATTGGGTGCCCTCACATGACGCGACACGGCATGCCCGACTAAACAAAGGCACAAGGGAGAAAACAACAAACGAGTCACACAAAAAAGCATAATGCACCCTAGTGGTCACAACTTATCAAATTTGATACAGTCTCCCTCAAATGAAATGACCCGAAATGAATGCATTTCATCAGGTGCCCTCATATAGCGTGACACAGCCTGCCTGGCTGAATGACGACATAAGGGAGAAAATGACAAATGGGCTGCATGAATAAGCACAAGGCACCCGAGCAGTCATAAATTAGCAAATTTGATATGAAATCCCTCAAACAAAACAACCCAACCTAAATGCGTTTCATCAGGTGCCCTCACGTGGTCCGACACAATGCGCCCAAACGAACAAAGGCATAAGGGAGAAAATGTCAAATGGGCTGCACGAACATGCACAAGGCACTTGCATAGTCACAACTTACCAAATTTGATACAACCACCCTCAAATGAAAATACCTGACCATAATTTGTTTCATCGGGTGCCCTCACACTGTGCATCATGGCGTGGCCAACCGAACGAAGGCATAAGGGAGCAAACGAAAAATGGGAGAGGTCACAACTTAGCAAATTTTATATGGTCGCCCTCAAACAAAATGACCTGACTCGAATGCATTTCATTGGGTGTCATCACACGACATGACACGAAACGCCCGAGTGAACAAAAGCACAAGGGAGAAAACGAAAAACAGGTCACACGAACAAGAACAATGCACCCTGGCAGTCACAACTTATCAAATATGATACAGTCTCCCTCAAATGAAACAACCCGAACTGAACACATTTCATCGAGTGCCCTCATGCAACATGACACGTCCCACCTAACTAAATGAAAACAAAAGGGAGAAAATGACAAGCAGGCTGCTTGAACAAGCACAAGGCACCCAAGTAGTCATAACTTAGCAAATTTGATATGACATCCCTCAAAAGAAACAACTCAACCCAAATGAATTTCATCAAGCACCCTCACACAATGCGACACAACAAGCTCGAATGAACAAATGCATAAGGGAGAAAATGTCAAATGGGCCACAAAAATGTGCACAAGGCACTCTGGTGATGAAAACTTACCAAATTTAATACAACCACCCTCAAACAAAAATACCTGACCATAATGTGTTTCATCGAGTGCCCTCACACTGTGCATCACCGCACGGCCAACTGAACGAAGGCATAAGGGAGCAAATGAAAAATCGGCCACATGAATGTGCACAAGGCACTCGAGCGGTCACAACTTAGAAAATTTGATATGACCACCCTCAAATGAAATTACCTGACCCAAACGCATTTCATCGGGTGCCCTCACACGATGCGACACTACGGGCCCTACCGAATGAAGGCACAAGGGAGAAAAGTTGCACGAACAAGCACAAAGCACCCAAGCAGTCACAAATTATCAAATTTGATATGAACTCCCTCAAACTAAATGAGCCGACTCAAATGCATTTCATCAGGCGCCCCCACATCACGCGACATGGCACGCCCGAATGAATGAAGGCTCAAGCGATAAAATGGAAAACAAGCCACCCGAACGTGCACAAGGCACCCTAGAATTCACAAATTAGAAAATTTTATACGGTCTCCCTCAAACAATACTACCCTACCATAATGCATTTCATCAGGCGCCCTCACATGGTGTGTCATGGTGCTTCTGACCGAACGAAGGCACAAGCGAGCAAATGGAAAATAGGCTACATGCCCTCAAATGAAATGACCTGACCCGAGCGCATTTCATTGGGCGCCCTCAAGTGAAATGACCTGACCTGAACAAGTTTCATCGGGTGCCCTAACATGGTGGGACATAGTGTGCCCAACTGTACGAAGGCACAAGGGAGAAAATAGAAAATGGGCTGCACGAATGTGGACAAGTCACCCGGGCAATTACAACATAGAAAATTTGATATGGGCACCCTCAAATGAAATTACCCAACCTGAACATGTTTCATCAGGTGCCCTCACACAAGTCGCCCAATTGAAGGAAGGCACAAGCGATAAAACAACAAACAGGATGCATGAACATGAAAATGGCACCCGAGCGGTCACAACTTAGTATATTTGATATGACTGCCCTTAAACTAAAAAACCTGACCTAAAATCATTTCATAGGGTGCCTTCATATGGCGCGACATGACGCACTTGACCGAATGAAGGCTCAAGGGAGAAAACAAAAACAAGGCTGCACGAACATGCACAAGGCACCGGGGTGGTCACAACTTAGAAAATTTGATACGGCTACCCTAAAACTAAACGACCCAACCTGAACACATTTCATCAGGCACCCATACACGACGCGACACGACACGCCCGACTAAACGAAGTCACAAGGGAGAAAACGGAAAACGGGTCGCACGAAGGTTCACAAGGCACTCGGGTGGTCACAACTTAGTAAATTTTGTATGGGCACCCTCAAATGAAATGACCCAACCCAAATGCATTTCATCGGTCGCCCTCACATGGTGCGACATGACATGCCCAAACAAACAAAGGCACAATAGAGAAAATGGAAAACAGGCCATACGAATGTGCAGAAGGCACCCAGACAGTCACAACTTAGCAAATATGGTACAGGCACCTTCAAACAAAATGACTCGACCCAAAATTATTTCATCGGTCTCCCTCACACGGTGGAACATGGCGCGCTCGACCAAATGAAGGCACAAGGGAGAAAATGGAAAATGAGCTGCACAAACGTGCACAAGGCACCCAGGCGGTCATAACTTAGCAAAAATTATATGGCACTGTAAAAAAAACGACTAGACTCGAACACGTTTCATTGGGTGACCTCACATGGTGTGCTTGACCGAACAAAGGCACAAGGGAGAAAGTGGCAAACGGGTTGTACGAACATCCACAAGGAACCCAGGGAGTCACATACTAACAAAATTGATATGGCTGCCCTGCAACTAAATGACCTGAGCCAAATGCGGTTCATCAGGCACCCCCACATGGCGTGACACAAGGCACTTGACCGAATGAAGGCACAATGGAGAAAATGACAAACAAGTTGCACGAACATTCTCAAGGCACCTGGGTGGTAACAAATTAGTAAATTTGATACGACCGCCCTCAAACGAAATTTCCTGACCCAAATGCGTTTCATCGGGCACCCTCAAACAAAATGACCCAACTCAAACACGTTTCATCAGGCGCCCTCACATGGCGCGACATGGCACACTCGACCAAATGAAGGCACAATGGAGAAAATAGGAAACAGGCCACATGAACATGCACAAGGCACCCAGGCAGTCACAACTTATAAAATTTGATACGGCCTCCCAAAAACAAAATGACTCGACCCGAATGCATTTCATCGAGTGCCCTCACATAGCACGACACAGTTTTCCCAACTGAACAAATGTACAAGGGAGAAAAGGGCCAACAACCCATGAACGTGCACAGGGCACCTTGGCGATCACAACCTAGCAAGTTTTATATGGCCACCCTCAAATGAAATGACCCATTCTGAACGATTTTCATCGAGTGCCCTTGCACAATGCAACATTGTGTGCTGTACTGAATGAAGGAACAAGGGAGCAAATGGAAAATGAGCCACATGAATGTGCACAAGGTACCCTGGCAGTCACAACTTAGATAATTTGATATAGCTGCCGTAGAATGAAAGAACCCGATGTGAATGCATTTCATCGGGCATCCTTTCATGGCACAACACAGCTTGCCCTTTAGAATGAAGGCACAAGGGAGAAAATGGAAAATAGGATGCACAAATGTGAAAAAGTCACCTGGGCGGTCACAAATTACCAAATTTATACGACCACCCTCAAACGAAAGGACTCGACCTAAACACATTTCATCAGGCACCCTCAAATGAAATGACCTGACCTGAACGTGTTTCATCAGGTGCCCTCACACAGTGCGACATGACGCATCCAACCGAACGAAGGAACAAGGGAGCAAATGCCAAACTATCCTCATGAATGTACAAAAGGCACCTGGGCAGTCAAAACTTAGAAAATTTGATACAACCTCCCTCAAATGAAATGACCTGACCAAAACGTGTTTCATCGAGCATCCTCACATGGCATGCATGACCAAATAAAGGCACAAGGGAGAAAATGGAAATTAGTCCGCATGAACATGCATAAGGAACCCAGGTGATCACAATCTAAAAAATTTGATACGTCCACCATTAGACGAAACTACCCAACCATAACGCATTTCATCAGGCGCCCTCACACTGTGTTTCACGACGCTTCCGACCGAACGAAGGCATAAGGGAGTAAACAGAAATTGGTCCCCATGAATGTGTGCAAGGCACCTAATCGGTCACAACTTATTAAATATTATACGGCCACCCCCAAACGAAACAACCTTGCCTGAACGCATTTCATCGGGTGCCTTCACATGACGTGACACGACACACCTGATTGAATGAAGGCACAATGGAGCAAATGAAAAATGGTCCACACAAGCATGCACAAGGCACTCGGGTGGTCCAAACTTATCAAATATGCTACGACCGCCCTCAAATGAAATGACCCAACCTGAATGCATTTCATTGGGCACCCTCATGTGGCGCAACACGACCTGCCTGACCGAAGAAAGGTGTAAGGGAGAAAATGGAAAATGGATTGCACGAACGGGCACAAGGTACCTAGTCAGTCACAACTTAGAAAATTTGATAAGGCCACCCTCAAATGAAATGACCCAACCTGAACACGTTTCATCAGTCACCCTAAAATGAAATGACTTGACCGGAACGGGTTTTTTTGAGCACCCTCACATGGTGAGACAAAGTGCGTGCGACCGAATGAAGGCACAAGGGAGAAAATGACAAACGGGTTGCACAAACATGGACAAGGCACTCGAGTGGTCACAACTTAGCAAATTTGATATGGGCATCCTCAAATGAAATGAACTGACCCGAACCTGTTTCATCGGGCACCCTCACACGGCACGACATGGCGTGCCTGACTGAACAAAGGTTCAACTGATAAAACAACAAACGGTTTACACGAACATGCAAAAGGCACTCAGGCAATCACAACTTAGCATATTTTATATGGCCGCACTTAAATGAAACAACCTAACCTGAACGCGTTTCATAGGGTGCCCTCGCATGGCATGACATGGCGTGCTCAACCGAACGAAGGCTAAAGGGATCAAATAACAACCACGTTGCACGAACATGCATAAGGCACCTGGGGGGTCACAGCTTGGCAAACTTGATACGACTACCCTGAAACAAGAAAATCCGACCCAAACGCATTTCATCAGGAACCATCACACGACGCGCCCAACCGAATGAACGGACAAGTTAGCAAATGGAAAATAACTGCACTAACGTGCACAAGGCACCCGGGTAGTCACAACTTAGCAAATTTGATACGGTCTCCCTCAAATGAAATGACATGAACATAACGTGTTTCATTGGGTGCCCTCACACGGTGCGACATGGCGCACCGGATTGAACTAAGGCACAAGGGATTAAATGGCAAACGGGCCACACAAACATGCACAAGACACCCGAGTGGTCACAACTTAGAAAATTTGATACGGTTGCCCTCAAATTAAATGACTCGAGTCGAACATGTTTCATCGAGTGCCCTCACAAGGCGTGACATGACGCACTCGATTGAACGAAGACACAAGGGAGAAAATGGCAAATGGGTTGCATGAATGTTCACAAGGTACTCAGGCAGTCACACCTTAGAAAATTTGATACGGCCGCCCCCAATTGAAATGACCAGACATGAACACGTTTCATTAGGCTCCCTCACATGGTGCAACATGACGCACTCGACCAAATGAAGGCACAAGGGAGAAAATGGAAAACGAGCCACATGAACATGCACAAGGCACTCGAGCAGTCACAAATTAGAAAATTTGATATGGCCACCCTCAAACAAAACAACACAACATGAACGCGTTTCATCAGGTGCCCTCACACGATGCGACACATCGCGGTCGACCGAACAAAGGCACAAGGGAGAAAATGGCAAACAGGCCACACGAATGTGCATAATGCACCAAGGTGGTTACAACTTAGAAAATTTGATACGGTTGCCCTCCAATGAAATGACCCAACCAAAACACGTTTCACCGGTCGCCCTCTCATGGTGTGACATGGCACGCCCGATAGAATGAAGGCATAAGGGAGAAAATGGAAAATGAGCCACACAAACATGCACAAGGCACCTAGGTGGTCATAACTTCGCAAAATTTATATGGGTACCGTCAAACAAATGAATCGACGCGAACGTGTTTCATCGAGTGCCCTCACATGGTGCCCCTGACTGAATGAATATACAAGGGAGAAAATGTAAAATGGGCTGCACGAACGTCCAGAAGGAACCCAGGCAGTCACAAATTAGGAAATTTGATATGACCGCCTTGAAACGAAATGACCTGACCCAAACGTGGTTCATCGGGTATCCCCCACATGGCGCGACACAAGGTGCTCGACCGAACGAAGGCACAAGGGAGAAAATGACAAACAAGCTGCAAAAACATGGACAAGGCACCCGGGTGGTCACAACTTATCTAGTTTGATACGACTGCCCTCAAACAAAATGACCCAACCCAAGCATGTTTCATTAGGCGTCCTCAAACAAAATGACCTAACCTGAATCCATTTCATCGGGCACCCTCACACGGTGCACCCAAAAAAATGAAGGCATAATGGAGAAAATTGGGAATGAGCCACATGAATGTGCACAAAGCACCGGGGCGGTCACAACCTAGCAAATTTAATACAGCATCCCACAAAAAAAATGACCCGACCCGAACGCGTTTCATCGGGCGCCCTCACACGACATGAAATAATTTTCCTGACTGAATGAATGCACAATGGAGCAAAGGTAGAAAATGAGGCACCCTCAGGCACCCTCTCATGATGTGACATTGTACACCCACTGAACGAAGGCACAAGGGAGAAAATCACAAATGGGCCACACAAACATGCACAAGGTACCCTGGAAGTCAAAACTTAGATATTTTGATACAACTGCCCTAGAATGAAAGCACCTTGTTGGTCTCCAGTGTTTTGATAGTTTGGCAAATCAAAAGACAAGGAAACATCAAACTAATCTTTAGAGTTCCAGGATCTAGTCCTCTTGTTCTCAGACAGGGATCTCTTAAATTATTTGTTTTTTGGAAATGTTTATCTTGTGTGCTTTGGGTATTGGATTTTAGAATAGTTATTAAGTGCAAGTGTTTTTTTGTTTGGTTGAATTGATACAATAGAATATGAAAGGTCTAGGAAAGGCAGGTAGAAGGAAGAATTAACAGTTTCATTGGGAAATGGAGTCAAAAAGAGGTTATTAAAAACTTATCAATGGATATGGGACATCAAAGGGAAAATCTAACTTGGCCACATGATCCTTTAGTTTGTGAATGAGATGGAAATTAATGGTTTAGAAAATAGAAGTTTAATTCTCAACAAAGGGAATTTGAAGACATGAATTGAAAAATAAACAGGTATTTGATAGATAGGGCTAACCATAAATTCTACAAACCGCACTTTAAGCAAATAATGATTTCAAAACAAATTTTAAAATGAAATCTAAGATTTGAGAGCACATCCTATTTCCTCAAAGATTTTATTTCAAATGACTTAGAAAAACATAAAAGATTTACTGATAATTGTAGTCATAGAAGAGGGAACACCTAATACATCTATGATAAAAACTATAAAAGACCTTTAAGACAACTTTTTAAGCAATGACAAAGGGCATGATCAAAACATACCTCCTTGGCTTACTATAAACAAAGATACTTCAAAGGGAGACTTCAATAATAGCCTTTAAGTGGCAGCACACAAGTAGGGAGAACCATAAATCATGCTAAAACCAACTATTCGAACTATTAGAGAAATAAACAAGCATGAGGACTAAAGAGAGAGATTAAAGACTCTAAAATACCCCAGCAGAAGAAAAAATAAAATAGTGAAGGATAAACAGGACTAAGGTGCTTCCAGGAGTCATTACTTAGCCTAAAACTTTCATCCTACTATAGTAAGAAATTATGGAACAAAATGAAAATAGGAGAAAACATTAAACAGTTCAGAATACTCGACCAATAACCAATCTCATGGATCTAATGATGGAGCCTTCTCAAAAAAAAGCATGCAACAACCTCATTAGGGCCTCCAAGACTTCAATTTCTTCATCAGCTTCAACAGACTATGTATTATTTCAGAGAATTTGAGTATTACAACTAGTGATAAACCAACCTGGATCTCATCTTCTTCAGAAGTATTTATGGAAGAAATGAGGAGGTGGAGGAGCTTTAGGTTTAAAATGCAATAAATTCTACACTAAATGCAACTCCAAACCTCGAAAACCATGCAAGGCCTAAGGCAGGAGAGCATTGAATTATGATTCTGTTTATTTTACTCTTTTTCTGTCCTTTTAAACTCAAAGGGAAAAAATATTGACTTCGAGGCCTATTTCTTATCTTTGTAATAAATCAGCTGACAGTTTGAGAATTTGTTCTTTCTTTGGTAATAATTGTTCAGCTGTCTTTAGATAAATATCTTCTCTTCTGGAAATAACTAGGCCTTCTTTGATTGCTTTGAGGCTACAGGTGTCTTTTGGTAGCTGCAGAGGATTCAATTAGCCTATGATGTGGCAGTGGAAGCTTCTTAGACTGATAGATATTATTTTTTTAACCTAAAACACCTTTAATTTACTTGAGTTCTATGTTTTAAGCTTAATGAAGCCTAATTTCTGTCTTTTGGTATTCAAACTTATATCTTCAATTGTGGATTAGGTCTTTGATTAATCGAATTAATGCCTTAATCCTTCAAAACTATGTTAACAGTCTTAAATTTCTTCACTTATGCTTTGATTTCATACTGTCAAATGGATACTCTTCGACTGTGGTGTTTGTTGTGTTTCCATTATTGTTTCAAGCACAAAGGGGTCGTATAAAGGCATTAGTGATCATGAGGCACTGATAAAATATAATTTGGAACCCTGTGGAATGATTTTCTTTGTAAAATAAAGGCCTGGGGGATCATCATCCTCGGCCTTTGATCTCTTTTTAAACAATTAAGAAACCTTTAAAAACTGTAAAAAAATTGAAAAGTTATAAAAATCCTGTGGGGAAAAGGTTTAAACTGCTTCAAAGGTTTAGGTTTGAGCATGGCTGTTGGATGAATAGAACCAATGGTGAAGATTTCCTGTGGGGGTCAGATGGGAGGCAGTTGGATAAGTGGTGATTGGATTAAGTCTGGGCCGTTATATTAGATTGATCAACAACCAAGATTAATTGGGTTAATATGATGCAAAGGGGGCAATATTATGATAAAATGGAAGAAATATAATGAAAAGGGCTAAAAAACCTTAGGTGGAAGGGAAATGCGGTCAAATGAAATTCAGGGTTTCAGAAAGATTCTGGGCCGTCAGATTTGATCAATCACAGAGATCAACGACGTAGGTAAATTGATGAAGTCCCTTGGAAGAAAGGCGGAGGGAAATAGTTTAATGGTGAGCTTAAACATGAGTCGTTAGATCTCAGAGATCAACGAATTAGATCTATTATGAGAAAATTCAATGGGAATGGGAATGGTGGTTTTGGTTGAAGAAACTGCCGGTTTCATGCGACGCAAAGGGGGAAAGAAAGTATTGCCTTTTTGAACACGATATGTGTTTCTGGCCAACACGTGGCCTTTTAAAACTGCCCTCATCACGTAATTTTAAATCATTAACCTCCAAACTCAAAATTATGCGAAACCACACATTGGCTGTCAGATTTTGGGCCTTAGATCGGACGGTTGTGAGAAGAGCGCGATGGAGAATAGATGCGCGGGTGATAAGATGTGGGGTAGGGTCAAGGTGGTTTTAACCTGGACCATCAGATCAGGGAATGGACGGTGGATATTTGATCGAGAGAAAGGTAGGACCCAAAGGAGTTGGGCCTATCGGGTTTATTCTAGACAGTTGGATGAAATGAATGAATGCTTCAGATTAAATCTCAGGGTTAATTGAATAAAATATGAGGCGAGGGTCGGGCGGAGTTTGGGTTAATGTGGGTCATTGATCTGCAGATATCAACGGTGGAGATTTGCCGAATTTTTTTATAAAGCAGGGTTTGAGAAATAAAAAAGGGATGTGAGGATTGATCTAGATCATTGGATATTGGTGTATGTATGGCCCAGATGCAATCGAAAGATTGCGATTGGCGGGGGAGAGAGGAAAGGCACAATAGATTTTTTCTGATGCGATTGGATTGGATCCATTGATCTTAGAATGCGATCAACGACGGAGATTAAGTCATGGATGCCAAAGGCGGGTATGCAAAATTTTAAATAGATATATATGGTCCGTCAGATCTGGACATAGTGGGGAAGATCAAAGGCTAAAAAAATGTTGCGATATCTCCAATTAGAGTGGGGCGATAGATTATTTAAATGCATCCAATGAAAACTCCGATGCAAGATTGCGACTATCATTGATCGGTATAAGATCAACGATTGGTATTTATCCAACCAATGAACTGTCGGACTTAATAAAAAAGTCGAGAAATTGGATTTTTTATGAAATATAAAGGAGGAAAAGGTTTGGAAAAGGTTTTTATTATGTTTTAGCGCCCGATTGCGGGCTCTGGGTTACGTGAAGGAGAGTGGAGGAGTTGGGGGTTTTAAAAAGAAAAGGGGCCAATCACATCGGGATTTTCCCTTTAAAAAAAAAAAGTGCTCATCGCAAACCTTTGATTGCGATTAGCACTCGGGACTTAACTCTTGGTCCTGGGTGAGGTTTATATGGTGGGGAAGTGGTTTGGGGGCTAGGGCCAAAAGGGCTTAACACCTCAACACAAAAAGGCTATTTTTTTATGATTTTTCAAGTATTTATAAGGATTTTGAAAGCTTCCGATCAGGTGAAAAAGGAGTTTTAAACCTTATGAAAGGGGTTTTTATGAATGGACGACAGGAAATGAGGAAAATGGAGGAATTTCATGAGGAAAAAGGGGATAAAAATGGAGGTTAATTATGAATGAAAGGAGGAGAAAAATGAAAGGAAAGTGGGTTTTTCAGCAGTATTTTTCTTCAGGCAAACAACATAATTTTCAGGTTTAAAAGGGAAACAGAAGTGAATATTAACTAAAGTATTAGTTATCTTTATAAAAACTTTAAGGATGATAGGTTCTCAAGGGGGAATTATCTCTTGGAGTTTTGAAGAAAAAAATTAGCCACCTCTTGGTATAGCAAAATTTATAGGTGGCTAACAATGGCTCCACTTGGGGAAGACAAATGGTTCTTTTAGGTGTCTAGAACCTCAGCTGCAGATATATGGATTTCATTCAACCAGTGCCTTAATCCATTTGGCAGCAACATTTTCTTTTGATGATCTTTGCAGCAATTTAAAACAATGGAATTCTATCAAAACAACATGTCTACCTACCCATTCCTAATGATCCTAACATTTTTTCTTCTTTTCAGAGAGCATTTAGATTGGAAAAATCTCTTCAAAAAATTTTATTCTTTTGAAAATCAAAAAAATAATCTAAATCTACTCTTATTCCTTCATGAACTCAGATTAAGCAGTTGAGTTCATAAACTTCTCTACCTAACTAATATCTGTTAGGATTAGATTGTCTAACAAAATTTTATTCTCTAAATTCTGAAACAACAAATTTAAAAACATACAAGTTAGGATTGAACAGTATAACTTGTTGTTGATCTACGACATAAAAACAAGCTACACATAGATAATTATTTGTAGAAAATTAAATCAAAATGGTGAAGGCTTAAGATCTGAAAGTATAAGAACATCCTTCTCTTTTCTTCAACTATGTTTTTTTACCTTTGTTTGAGTTGTCTTATTTCCTTTTCTGGTTCAAGTTTTGAGCATATCAGAACCAATTTATTTCTATCTTTGGCTCAGGATTTAAGTAGATTAGAGCCATGCATATTTTTTAAACTCATAGGTTTATATTTTTAGCTTATTTGAACCTTTATTTTCTATCCGAATATACCTAACTGATAAGCCAAGATTAAACTGTTTGGCAAATATATTTCACTAACCTATCAACAATAAATTGAAAAACCAATTAGTCATGATTAAACTATATGAATAACTAGGAGCGTGTTTTTTAGGAGTGGCATTTGAGTTTGCACACTTTCATATTGTGTTTATCTTTTTGGTATGGGGATGTACCTTTCTTGTTTTACAATCTACCCTCTTTTCTCTTTTCTATTGTTTTTGTATTTTTATTTTTCTAACTTTGAATGAAATGTTCAGACTATGATATTTACAATGAAAAATAAAATGCTTTGAAACTCATGACTATTGGAAGAATTAATGCTTTAGCATCCTTCCATTGACAGGACCCCCATACAAATCTTCTCCATTCAATTCTTTCAAGAAAAATGCATTGTGACCCCTCTAAGCATCAATAATATAGGGCCCTTTCCACAATTTCTCAAACTTTCCATGTTTTCCCTTCTCTTATCTTCTTGAATCCCATTTAAGAACAAAATTTCCAACCTAGAAATTGTTTTCCTTAGTCCTCCTATCAAATAGTTTCTTTATATTTTCTTGGACTAACTGTGTTCTTTCATAGACTTCTTCTCTGGTCTATTGTAAATGGATTGTTTGGTTGATTCTCCTCTACATATCATTCTCTTCAATCTGCACTTCTTGACAGAGTTTCATGACTGGAAATCCTAATGAGGTGGGGAAGACTGCATCCATTCCATAGACCAGGTGATAGGGGGACATATTTATTGACTTCTTTGTAGTTAATCTATCAGCCCATAAGGCATGAACCAGTTTACTGTGCCATGATTTCTGATTCTCTTCCAATAGTTTTTTGATGATATTAATGAGGGTATTATTGGAGGATTCAGCTAATCCATTTCCTTGGGGATAGTAGGCAGTAGAATGGCCCAAGGTAATGTGGTATTTGTAACAGAAATCAACCATTTTCTTAGATTTAAAGGCAGCAACATTATCTGTTATGATTTTACTGGGACAACCAAATCTGGATAGGATATTTTTTTCAAGTAACTTGATAATGACAGAGTCATTAGAATTTCTAGAGGGTATAGATTATATCCACTTGATAAAGAAGTCAGTGGCCGTGAGGATCCACTTATGTTGGGCTGAGGAATATGGGTGAATTTACCCAATGAATTCTAAACCCCATTATTGAAAAGGTGCCTCAACTCTGATAAGATGTAATGGTAAGGGAAGGAGTTTTATTTTGCCATAAAAAAATTGACACTTATGGAAATACATGACTAACTTCTGAGTGTCTGGGAAAAGGGTAGGCCAATAGTGACCAGATCTAAGATTTTTGTTTGATATGGCCTTCCAGTAGAGGTGTCCTCCACATTCTCCCTCATGCAACTCATGCATGATCTTTCCTGCATCTTATTCAAGTAAACATTTAAGCAAAATTCCAACAACATTTTTCCAATATAATACCCCATCTAGGATGGAATAACTCAAAGCTTTTTGTTTCAAAAATCTAGCTTTAGTTTTAGATAAATAAGGAGGGGAATTCAAATATAAAAGCACATAAATAATTTCAGCATACTAAGGAGAATTCAGAAATGTATCTTCAATGAAAGGAGCAGTAGATTCTTCTATTTCTTCCAACTCATCTACCATGTTCATATCAAGTTCTTGGAAGTTATACTCAGCCATAATTTTTGCTAATCCTTGACCTTTAAATAATTTGGTGGGCCTGATTTATAAGTCATATTCAAGAATAGTAAAAATCCATTTTCCCCTTTTACCATCAGGGTCTTGACTTAGAATGTCCTTGACAACAGTATGTGGAACAAAAGAAATTATGTGAGAATGTAAAATATAGACTCTAAATTCCTTTAATGCTTTCACTAATGCTAAGGATTGCTTCTCCATGATTTTATATTTGAAAGGAGAATCTCTTAAGGCCATACTAAAGAAGGATATTGGTTTTTCTTGCCTGAATTCATTCTTTTGAAGTAAAACTGCAGCTATTGTATGCTCAGATGCAAAAGAAAAGATATACAAGTCTTTGGTGAAATCTAGACTAATCAAGACTGGTGTTTGAGTAAGAGATTGTTTAACCAATTCAAATGATTGGTTAGCTTACGTAGTCCATTTTACACCTACATCTTTTTTGAGCATGTTTGTAATGCTTTTTAGTAGCTCAGCAAGGTTGGGGATAAACCTCCTTAAAAAATTAATCTTTCCAATGAAATATTGTAATTCTTTGAGGCTTCTTGGATGGCTAATTTGCAATATGCCATCTATCCTTGTAGGGTCTATTTTGATTCCCTCTTCTGAAATTATATGGCCAAGAATTTTACCTTCTTGGAGACCAAAGAGTGTCTTCTTTGGATTCAAAGATAAGCCAAATTTCCTACATTTGTCAAAAAATTTTCTTAAGTGAATTAAATTTTCTTCATCAGTTTTTGAGAAAACAGTTATGTAATCAAGGTAAATGATTATGAAATAGCCAATATATTTAGAGAAGGCTATGTCCATGGCCCTTTGGAAGGTGGCCCCTACATTCATCAATTCAAAAGGAATTTTGACATACATAAAGGTGCCCCGAGGTGTAGTAAAAGCAATTTTGATTTGATCACTTGGGAGCACTAACACCTGGTTGTAACCTGAGAACCCATATAAGAGTGATATCCTTTTTTACCCCACTACCCTTTGAAGTATATGGTCCATATTGGGAAAGGGATATTTTTCCTTTAGGGAGGCTCTATTTAAATTTTTGAAGTCAATACAAAGCCTGGTTTCCCCTCTCTTCTTTCTAACATAAACTAAGTTAGATACCCATTCTGAATATCTAATTGGTACTATAATCCCAACATCATGCATCTTTTCGATTTCTGACTTAACTAAAGGTAATAACATAGGGTTTATTCTCCTTAGTTTTTGTTTAAAATGATTTTTATTTTCCTTCAAAGGAATCTTGTGCTGATTGATGCTGGTATCATAAGATTTCAGATCTTTGTATCCCCAAGAAAAAACATCTTTAAACCCTTGCAAAAGCTCTATATATTGTGATTTTATGTGAGTTGGGAGAGTGTTGGATAGTTTAATCACCTTGGGTTCTGCTAGGCTGCCTATGTTATGTTCTTCTACATCTGTTTCCACAGGCTCCATTCTTGGTTCTTTGGCTACATCGTTAAAGTCAAAAAGGTGTTCTAAAGGTGTGAGGCCTCTTGGAATTGTATCACTCTTACATTGCAGAACTTCCAAGTCTTCTTGGTCTGTGTTGTCAATTAATTATTCTTCAAAATGATTCTCACAGTGATTTATATCGGCAGAATGTATTATTTCAACTTATGGGATTTGTTCTATATATAAATAGTTTGCTTTATGGATGATTTCTGATATCGGTATGGAAAAATTATTCTCTGATTTTAAGAAATCATCTATGTGTTTGTCAGAATCAAACACTTTCCAGTGATCTTCGTTATTAGGCACTGAAGGCCTGTGTTTTACCTTTACACTAAGCTTCTCATTTATCTCAAGTATTTGGCAGTTGCTAGCATTGAAAGCGAGTTCATTTGCTACATGATTTATTGCTCTTGGAATGAAAATAAGTTCATACTTTTCAAAGGTTTTTAATAAATCAAGTGCAGCATTCTGATATTCCCTAAGCCTCAGATTTCTAGTTGAGTATTCTCCTTTGATTTGTCTTATGATAAGTTTAGAATCCCCTAAGATTGATATCTTTTGGGCTTCTAATTTTTTAAGAAATTCTAAGCCTAGGAGAAGTGCTTCAAAATCAACAATATTGTTGGTGCATGGGAAATCAAATTTATATGAAAAAATCTAATTTTTATTTTGAATCCACACACCTTCCCCTGCACTCATTTTATTACAAAATCCATAAAATTTTATTTTCCAAAGTATATCAGCCTTATTTTCATTCTCTTGTTGCTGTTGATTTTCAATGTTTTGAATCTGATTTGAAGGAATTTTTGATTGTTCTGATAAACTGATGGGGTCTACATTTTCCTTATCTTTTTGAGTGATTTCATCTTCATTGTACAAGATAAAGGAATCTAAACTTGATTGAATGTAATATATTGGAGAGTTGTTTGGTTTATCTATTTTTCTCACTATGTACTTCATGTGAGATTCCCTATATAGTCTTCTGTTTTCGTTAAAAACAGGAATGGTGGAATAAGACATGTCCATTTGAAGTCTTCCCTGAAGTTTGGCTCCCTATGATATTGATAAGAGCATGTCATACTTAGGGGGAATGTCAGCTACAACTATGTCCATTACTGGACTCTTAGTAGGGATTGAGATAAGTTAACACATAAATATTTGATTAAACCCAAACATTTGACTCTGCTTGAGTCAATGGAATATAATTCTTTGTATGGTTTAATAATTTCTAAGCCTAATATTTCCATTACTACCATGGAATCTAACATGACATTGTGTAAACTTTTCGCATGTATGTTCAAACTAACATAGAAAGGAGGGACAACTCCTTCTTGGTATTTTCCTTCAACTTCTAGACCAAATAACAACTCAAGCTTGTCATCTATCAAGTTTAATGTATCATTATCACTTCCTAAGTTCAAAGCTTTTAAAACTTGGTTTTTGTACACTTCTTGGGTTACTAGTTCAGCTAAGGGGATAGTAATTTTTATCTTTGCATCTCTCCCTCAAGGTTGAAAGGAACAATTGACTTGTTCATATTTACATCTATTTTTTCGATTGAATTCTTTTCAGCAATTTTTATTTGCTGAACTTTGTTTAAAATATTAATTGGGACAGTTTTGTTAGGACCACTAGCTGAAGTGCTAGGGGTACTATGTTCAACATTTGGCTGACTATTTTTCTCTTTATTTAACTCTGGTTTCTTAGCCAAAATGTTGTTTTTTTCTGTTGTCTTCTTAGGCTCAGTTTTTGTTTTTTTCTTGACAATAGTACTAGTGTTTTTATCCTTTGAATTATCTATGTTCCCTTTGCTCCTAAGATCATATTGTTTATGTACCTCCACCATGTCATTTTCAAACCCCAATCTATAATCATCAGAATATTCATATGTGTTTGTATTTTGATCAAAGAAGAAACCTTGTTCTTCTTCAGTGAGGAAAACATCATCCCCACTGTCTGATCCAATCAAGTTTACGTGAGCTTCTCCCAACCTTTCCATCTCCCTATATTCCTCATATTGATCTACATAGTTTTGTTGGAAGGGAGGTCTAATCTATTGGTCATTTTCTTTTCTTTTTTATCTCAATTGTTTTCTCTTCTATAATTCTAATTTATATTTCTATTTTGGTTGTTTTGAGGTTCTCTTGGTGGAACTCTATCATTCAAGTTAATATTTTCAAGAATCCTCTCCATTACCTTCACTAGGTTGTCAATTTTCGTGTCAGAAGTTGAGGTTGAGGGTATAGTGTCATCTTTATAAGTTACCCTTTTCTTTGATCTCAAGCTATTTCTTTTCTCAATTATGTTTGCTTCTACACTCATAGCTCCTCTCTGCATGTCTTCCAGAGTTAAGTAATCTCTTTCCCTTAGCTGATAAGCCATTTGAACATCAAAACCTTCAGGGTATCTTACCAATTCCATGCCTTGGGGAGGTTTCATGTGAGATGGAAGAGCATTGTGAACACTGTTAAACCTAGTGGAATAGCCATGAACGCTCTCTCCTTGATTTATTTTAAGGCTACTATATTCTGCTAGTATTTGGAGAGGATTCTTTTTAAGTTCCCATTTATTTATGAATGTTTGATACAAAGCAGGGAGATCATTGATGCTGTTAGGAGGTAAATTTTTAAACCACTTATTTACATCTCCTCCTAAACTTTGGGCAAAGATCCTAATCTTAACGGTTTCTTCTTCTATATCCATGTAACAAAAAGAATCTTCCATCCTATCTACATGATGTTGAGTTGTTGTAGACTCTTTTGCAGTGAAATGAGGAATTTTTGATTGATAATCATTTAGTAAGGGAAGCAGAGGTTGTGGTAACACTAATGGGTCATACCATGTTGCCATGGCTGGAAAGAAGGGTGGATTTACAAGGGGGAAAATGAGCTGAAATGGAGTGTTTTGCACAGTGGTAGTATGGATTGGAAGGGAAGAAAAACTTGGGCCATCAAACTGGTTTTGAGTAGATTTGTTATGGAAAAGGCTAAAGTGATGAAGAAGCTAGGAATTAGGAGGAGTGAAAGGTGAGGCTTCTCTAGTAAAGCTCTGTTGTAAATATGCAATGTCAAGATCATTTTAATTTAAATCACCTTGAGATCTAGTTATAAATATTTTCTTTGTATGATGTAAATCAAAGTGTAAATCATCAAGGCCAACAAGGTTTTCGGGGACAGATTTTGTTCTTAAGAGGTTCCTATTAGCAGCTGATTTTCCAGAATTAGAAGTTTGCAACAGAATTCTCTGTAGATTATCAACTATCAAAGGAGGATTGGGATCTGGATGAGATCTAGTGTTGATCGTATGTGAAGCCAGGTTGGTTTTCAAAAATGAGAGAGGTTAAAGTTTTAGGGACTATTTTTTGGAAGTTTTACCTCTCATGATGTATTTTATAGTATGGGACTAGGCTTATGAACTTCTTCAAGGCTGGTTAACATAGTCCTAAAGAGATATGGAGACCTATATGAGGAATAGGCCTGCTGGGGCTAGTAGAGTCGCCAGGTGGAAACTATTTAGCTTCTATGAAGGTAAAATATTGGATGGTTCCACCACCATGTTTATTATGAAGCCAAATTGAAATATTTTTGGGTTTTTCTGAGATTTTTCAGTCGTTTGGGTTATGAGAGTGTTCTAAATCTGATTTAACACTCTGCTAAGGTGTTTAAACATACAAAGTTCACTCTTATGGCTTGGTAACTGATTCCTTCAAGATTTTATGAGGTTCTATAAGAATCCTAAGGGTTACTTAGTTTGTCACTGATTCAAACAAGTCCTATCATGATTACCATTTTGTTAGGTAGTGCTTGAAGAAGGCTACTTATGTTATACTATAGAGTGAGTGTTTTGTTTTCAATATTTTTACTCAGTGTCCCACCGTGATCACCATTATGTTGGTGTGAGCGGTGGGATAAGTCCACAAGGTGTTCTTTTTCAAGTTAAGGGCATAAAGAGGTTTAAGAAGTGTTTTCAAGCAACTGTATTCTTAATAGGTCCCACTGTGATCACCATTATGTTGGTCTCTCGTGTTTTGATAGTTTGGAAAATTAAAAGACAATGCAACATCAAACCAATCTTCAGAGTTCCAGGATCTAGTCCTCCTGTTCTCAGAGAGGGATCTCTCAAATTATTTGTTTTTTGCAAAGGTTTATATTGTGTGCTTTGGTTATTGGTTTTTAGACTAGTTATTAAGTGCAAGTGTTTGTTTGTTTGGATGAATTGATACAGCAGAATATGAAAGGTCTAGGAAAGGTGGGTAGAAAGAAAAAGTATCAGTTTCATTGGGCAATGGAGTAAAAAATAGGTTATGACAAACTTATCAATGGATATGGGATATCAAATGGAAAATCTAACTTGGCCACAGGATCCTTTAGTTTGTGAATGAGATGGGCATTAATGGTTTAGAAAAGAGAATTTTAATTCTCAACAAAGGGAATTTGAAAACATGACTTGAACAATAAAGAGGTATTTGATAGACAGGGCTAACCATAATTTCTACAAACCACACTTTAAGCAAATAATGATTTCAAATTTTTTTTTTAAATGAAATCTAAGATTTGGAACCACATCCTATTTCCTCAAAGATTTTATTTCAAATGACTTAAAAAAACATAAAATATTTACTGATAATTGCAATCATAGAAGAGGGAACCCGTAATACATCTATGATCACAACTATAAAAGACCTTTATACAACTGTTTAAGCAAGGAAAAAGGGCATAATCAAAACTGACCTCCTTGGCTTACTATAAACAAAGATACTTCAAAGGGAGACTTCAATAACAGCCTTTAAGTGGCAATAGACAAGTAGGGAGAACCATAAGTCATGTTGAAACCAACTATTTGAACTATTAGATAAATAAACAAGCATTAGGAATAAAGAGAGAGATTAAAGACTCTAAAATACCTCAGCAAAAGAAAACATAAAACAGTGAAGGATAAACAGGTCTAAGGTGCTTCCAGGTGTCATTTATTAGCCTAAAACTTTCATCCTACTGTAATAAGAAATTATGGAACAAAATGAAAACGGGATAAAACATTAAACAGATCAGAATACTTCACCAACAGCCAAGCTCATGGATCCAATGATAGAACCTTCTCAAGAACAAGCATGCAACAACCTCATCGGGGCCTCCAAGACTTCAATTTCTTCTTCAACTTCAACAGACTATGTATTATTTCAAAGAGTTTCAGTATTACAACTAGTGATCAACCAACCTAGATCTCATCTTCTTCAAAAGTAATTATGGAAGAAATGAGGAGGTGGAGGAGATTTAGGTTTAAAATGCAATAAATTCTACATTAAATGCAGCTCCAAACCTCAAAAACCATGCAAGGCCTAAGGCAAGAGAGCATTGAATTATGATTCTGTTTATTTTACTATGTTTCTGCCTTTTTAAACTCAAAGGGAAAAAAGATTGACTTCGAGGCCTATTTCTTATCTTTGTAATAACTCTGCTGACAGTTTGATATTTTTTTCTTTCTTTGGTAATAACTATTCAACTGTCTTTTGATAAATATCTTTTGATCTGGCAATAACTAGGCCTTCCTTGATTTCTTTGAGGCTGCAGGTGTATTTTGGTAGCTGCAGAGGATTAAATTAGCCTCTGATGTGGCAGTGGAGACTTCTCGGACTAACAGATATTATTGTTTTAACATAAAACACCTTTAATTTACTTGAGTTCTGTGTTTTAGGCTTAATGAAGCCTAATTTTTGTCTTCAGGTCTTCAAACTGTCTTCAATTGGGGATTAGGTCTTTGATTAATCGAATTAATGCCTTAATCCTTCAGAAACTGTGTTAAAACCTTATTTTTCTTCACTTCTTCTTTGATTTCATGCTGTCAAAATTGATACTCTTCGGCTGTGGTGTTTGCTATGTTTCCATTATTGTTGCAAGCGCGCAGAGATTGTATAAAGGCATATGTGCTCATGAGGCACTGATAAAATATAATTTGGAGCCCTGTAGAATGATTTCCTTTGTAAAATAAAGGCCTGGGGGATCGTCATCCCCGACCTTTGATTTCTTTTTAAACAGCTGAGAAGGATTTAAAACCTGCAAAAACATAGAAAATTTATAAAAATCCTGCAGGGAAAAGGTTTAAACTACTTCGGAGGTTTAGGTTTGAGCGTGGCCATTGGATGAACAAAACCTACAGTGAAGATTGCCTACAGGGGTCAGATGGGAGGCGGTTGGATAAATGGTGATTGGATTAAGTCTGGGCCGTTAAATCATAATTATCAACGGCCGAGATTAATTAGGTTAATATGATGCAAAGGGGGCAATGTTATGATAAAATGGAAGAAATATAATGAAAAGGGTGAAAAAAACTTAGGCAGAAGGGAAATGCGGTCAAATGAAATTTGGGGTTTCGGAAAGATTCTGGGCCGTCGGATTTGACCAACCATAGAGATCAACGGTAGAGGTAAATCGATGAAGTCCCTTGGAAGAAAGGCGGAGGGCGATAGTGTAATGGTTGGATTAAACTGGGACTGTTAGATCTCAAAGATCAACGGTGGAGATTAAACGCGATGGAATGTAATATAAATGGGGTAAAGTGGTTTTGGCCATAGAAACCACTGGTTTCATGTGATGAAAAGGAGGGAAGGCGGTATTTCCTTTTTGAACACGATATGCATTAACGATTGACACGTGGCTTTTCAAAACCACCCTCATCACGTAATTTTAAAACGTTAAGCTTCAGACTCAAAATTACACGAAACCGCTCGCCGACCGTCAGATTTGGGGCCTTAGATCGGACGGTCATGAGGAGAGCATGATGGCGATGAGATGCATGGGTAGAAAGAGGTGGGGCAGGGTCAAAGTGATTTCAATCTGGACTGTCAGATCAGGGAATGGAAGGTGGAGATTTGATCTGGGAAGGGTAGGACCCAAAGGAGTTGGGCCTATCGGGTTGAATCTGGACCGTTGGATGAAACAGATGAAAATATCAGATTTAATCTTGGGGTTTATGAAATGGGATATGGCATAGGGGTCGGGCGGAGAATGGGTCATTGTGGGCTATTGATATGTAGAGATCAACGGCGGAGATTCACCGAAAATTTATACAGTGGGGTTTTGAGAAATAACAAAGGGAAATGAAGATTGATCTGGACCGTCAGATCTTGGTGTATGGACGGCCCATATGCAATCGGAAGATCGTGATCAGTGGGGGAGAGAGGAAAGGCGCAATAGATTTTTTCCGATGTGATTGGATTGGAGCCATCGATCTTAGAACCAGATCAACGGCGGAGATTAAGTCATGGATGCCAAAGGCGGGTATGCAGGCTTTTAAACAGAGAGATATGGGCCGTCAGATCTGGACATAGTGGGGAAGCTAAACAGCTTGGAAAAAGTCGTGAGATCGCCAATCGGAGTGGGGCGATATATTATTTAAATGCATCCCATGAAAAAATCTGATGCGAGATTGCGACTATCGTTGATCGATATTAGATCAACGGTTGGTATCTATCCAACCAATGAACCATCGGACTTAATAAAAAAGTCGGGAAATTGGATTTTTTATGAAATATAAAGGAGGAAAAGGTTTGGCAAAGGTTTTTGTTGTGTAACCAGCTCCAAAAATAGAAGAAAAGAGATATCAACGCCTTAGAAATAAGCCACTTCGAGGGGGAAACCTCCAATACATTACATAAATGAACAATTCTTGGATGATACAAATGAACAAAACCTCCTTCTATATATAGGAGTCCATGGGGCCACAATATAATCCTAGTGGGGCCACAATGTAATCTAGCCGACCTAATAATAATAATGTAAGGGCACAATAATAACAATATGGGGGTTACAGGGGTACAACAATAAAAATAAGTGGGGCTACACTAACATAATAACAGACTACACTATTAATATATGGACTTAACATGCCCCTCTCCTTCAAACAAGTGTTGTCCTTGACGCTTGATTATTTCTTGATGTTTCTATATAAAATTCTCATCCTCCCATGTGGAATCTTCTACAGGAAAGTTCTTCTACTTGCTGAGATAATCTAAAATTGATCGTACTTGTCGAGTGATTGTTTCTGTGACTGCTTCAGAACTTCTTTCAATGTGATGTTGATCTTCATGTTGTTTCATTAGATTCTGCACCAAAGTTAGGTTATCCTTTGAGAGTTGGAGAACTTGTTGTTGATGCTCGATGTCATATTCCACTAATTTATCATCCATATTAGCTATTATTTGATCCTTCGAACCATCCAACTTAGCCTCCATTTCTGCTTTTAAACCATCTATTTCATCTTCAATTTCTCTTCGTAAGATTGAAACGTGTTGCACTTGGTGCCGCAATTTTGATATCTCATACTGCAACTCTTCCTCTTCATGCGTCATAGTATAGATTTTTGAGGGATTAATGGATATGGAATTATTTTTTTGAGGCATTATAGAACCCAATACTGATAAAAATTCTAAAATATTCCCTTGGAATCAATTCAAATTGATTCTTCAAACAAGACTTATGCAATTCGGAAAAATACACACCCTTTTCTAGCTTTTAGGAGATCGATATTGAAATTGAATTATCTCTGTAATTGAAAATCTTCGATATCTGAAATTCAGCCCTGTAGTAGCCCTCTGAAGCTTCTTTCAAATGCCACAGTTCTGACCTGATTTTGATTCTCCAAGACAAAGTTGTGTCCAATCTCCCACAATGACCTAATTCTGGACTGGTTCAGTAGAGAGAACTTGTACGACTTGCCACGTGTCACTGTTTTGTCCTTTGTCTCTAAAATTGATAGCGAAGAAACTACAGGCCGTGTACTTGTGACCACTTTTTCCGGCACTCCAATCCAATCTTCAGAGAGAGAGTTATTGAACTTTTCCCACGATCACCTCTTTGAGATGAAATTCAGGAGCCTGAAAAAGCACTACCTTCCACAGATCATATCTCCAAAAATATTGCGAACCAAGATCTGAAATTTTTTGATGAATTTCCTCAGGATTTCAGCTTCACACCATATGAATTTCAGATTCTGAACCTTCGTAGAAAAAAATTTATAGCGCAAATGCCACGATGACCTGTTTAGGAGCCTGAAAAAATACCTGACTTCCACAGATCATATCTCCGAAATTATTGTGAACCAAACTCTGAAATTTTTATACAAGCTTCCTCTGGATTTTTTCTTCGCACCCTAAAAATTTCAGCTTCTGAAACTTCGTAGAAAAAAAGTTATAGCGAAAATGCCACGATGACCTGTTTGGAGCAGCGAAACCCTAGAATCCAAAGCCTCTGATACCAAATGTTGTGTAACCAGCTCCAAAAATAGAAGAAAAGAGATATGAACGCCTTAGAAATAAGCCACTTCGAGGGGGAAACCTCCAATACATTACATAAATGAACAATTCTTGGATTATACAATTTAAAAAACCTCCTTTCTATATATAGGAGTCCATGGGGCCATAATGTAATCCTAGTGGGCCACAATGTAATCCTAGCCGACCTAACAATAATAATTTAAGGGCACAATAATAACAAAATGGGGGTTACAAGGGTACAATAATAACAATAAGGGGGGATACACTAACATAATAAGGGGCTATCCTATTAATATAGGGACTTAACATGCCTTTGAGAGTTGGAGAACTTGTTGTTGATGCTCGATGTGATCTTCCATTAATTTATCATCCATATTTGCTATTATTTGATCCTTCAAACCATCCAACTTAGCCTCCATTTCTGCTTTTAAACCATCTATTTCATCTTCAATTGCTCTTCTTAAGGTTGAAACTTGTTGCACTTGGTACCGTAATTTTGATATCTCATATTGCAATTCTTCCTCTTCATGGGTCATAGTATAGCTTTTTGAGGGCTTAATGGCTATGAAATTATCTTTTGGAGCCATTATAGAACCCAAATACTGATACAAATTCTAAAATATTCCTTTGGAATCACTTCAATTGCTTTTTCAAACAAACGTTATGCAATTTTAAAAACGGGATACACACCTTTTTTTTGCTTTTAAGGAGCTCGATATTGCAATTGAATTATCTATGTAATTGAAAATCTTCAATATCTGAAATTCAGCCCTGTAGTAGCCCTCTAAAGCTTATTTAAAATGCCACAGGTCTTATCTAATTTTGATTCCCCAAGACAAAGTTGTGTCCAATCCCCCACAATGACCTAATTTTGGACTGGTTCAGTAGAGTGAACTTGTACGGCTTGCCATGTGTCATTGTTTTGTCCTTCGTCTCTGAAATTGATAGCCAAGAAACTGCGGTCCGTGTACTTGCAACCAATTTTTAAGGCACTCCAATCCGATGCCCAGAGAGAGAGTTATTGAACTTTTCCCATGATCACCTCTTTGAGATGAAATTCAGGAGCCTGAAAAAGCACTACCTTCCACAGATCATATCTCCACAAATGTTGCGAACGACGCTCTGAAATTTTTTGAAAAATTTCCTCAGGATTTCAGCTTCGCACCATATGAATTTCAGATTCTGAACCTTCGTAGAAAAATTTTTATAGCGAAAATGCCACGATGACCTGTTTAGGAGCTTGAAAAAAGACCTAACTTCCACAGATGATATCTCCGAAAATATTGCGAACCAAGCTCTGAAATTTTTAGACAATATTCCTCAGGATTTCAGCTTCGTACCCTAAAAATTTCAGCTTCTGAAACTTCGTAGAAAAACAGTTATAGCGAAAATGCCACGATGACCTGTTTGGAGCAGCGAAACCCTAGAATCCAAAGCTCCGATACCAAATGTTGTGTAACCAGCTCCAAAAAGAGAAGAAAAGAGATATAAACGCCTTAGAAATGAGCCACTTCGAGGGGGAAACCTCCAATACATTACATAAATGAACAATTCTTTAATGATACAATTCACAAAACCTCCTTTCTATATATAGGAGTCCATGGGGCCATAATGTAATCCTAGTGGGCCACAATGTAATCCTAGCCGACCTAACAATAATAATTTAAGGGCACAATAATAACAAAATGGTGGTTACAAGGGTACAATAATAAAAATAAGGGGTTTACACTAACAATAATAAGGGACTATACTAGTGATATAGGGACCTAACAGTTTTTATTATTTTTTAGTGCGCGATTGCAGGCTCTGGGTTACATGAAGAAGAGCGGAGGAGTCAGGAGTTTTAAAAAGAAAAGGGGCCAATTGCATCAGGATTTTTCCTTCAAACAAATAAATGTGCTCATCGCAAACCTCCGATTTCGATTAGCACTCAGGACTTAACTCTTAGTCCTGGGCATGGGTTATATGGTGGGGAAGTGGTTTGGGGGCTAGGGCCAAAAGGGCTTAAGGCCTTAGCACAAAAAGGCTGTTTTTTTATGTTTTTTCAAGTATTTCAAAGGATTTTGAAAGCTTTCGATAAGGTAAAAAAGGAGTTCTAATATTTATCAAAGGGGTTTTTATGAATGGAAGATAGGAAATGAGGAAAATGGAGGAATTTCATGAGGAAAAAGGGGATAAAAATGGAATTTAATTATGAATGAAAGGAGGATAAAAATGAAGGGAAAGTGGGTTTTCCAGCAGTCTTTTTCTTCAGGCAAACAATAGAATTTTCAGGTTTAAAAGGGAAACAACAGTGAAGATTAAATAATGTATTAGTTATCTTCATAAAAACTTCAAGGATGATAGGTTCTCAGAGGGAAATTATCTCTTGGATTTTTGAAGAACAAAATTAGCCACCTCTTGGTATAACAAAATTTATAGGTGGCTAACACACCCGACCCGAACGCGTTTCATCGAGCACCCTCACACGGTGCGACACGACTTGCTCAACCGAACAAAGGCACAAGGGATAAAATGGAAAATAGGGTGCACAAATTTGTAGAAGTCACCGAGATGGTCACAAATTAGAAAATTTCATATGGCCGCCCTCAAACGAAACGACTCGACCAGAACACATTTCATCGGGCGCCCTCAAACAAAATGACCCGACCCAAACATGTTTCATCAGGCGCCCTCACATGACACGACATGACGTTTCTGACCAAATGAAAGAATAAGGTAGGAAACAAAAAATGGGCCTGTGGAGATTAAGTCATGGATGCCAAACGTGGGTATGCGGGCTTTTAAATAGAGAGATATGGCCGTCAGATTTGGACATAGTGGGGAAGATCAATGGCTGAAAAAACATCACGAGATCACCAATTGGATTGGGGCGATAGATTATTTAAATGAATCCAATGAAAAATCTGACGCGAAATTGTGACTATCGTTGATTGGTATTAGATCAACGGTTGGTATCTATCCAACCAATGAACCGTCGGACTTAATAAAAAATTCGGGAAATTGGATTTTTTATGAAATATAAAGGAGGAAAAGGCTCAGAAAAGGTTTTTTATTATGTTTTAGTGCCCGATTGCAGGCTCTGGGTTATGTGAAGAATAGCGGAGGAGTCGGAAGTTTTAAAAAGAAAAGGGGCCAATCGCATCGGGAGTTTTCCTTTAAACAAAGAAATGTGCTCATCGCAAACCTCCAATTGCGATTAGTACTCAGGACTTAACTCTTAGTCCTAGGCACGGGTTATATGGTGGGGAAGTGGTTTTGGGGTTAGGGCCAAAAGGGCTTAAGGCCTTAGCACAAAAAGGCTGTTTTTTTATGTTTTTTCAAGTATTTCAAAGGATTTTGAAAGCTTCCGATAACGTAAAAAAGGAGTTTTAATCTTTATCAAAGGGGTTTTTATGAATGGAAGATAGGAAATGAGGAAAATGGAGGAATTTCATGAGGAAAAAGGGGATAAAAATGGAGTTTAATTATGAATTAAAGGAGGAGAAAAATGAAGGGAAAGTGGGTTTTCCAACAGTCTTTTTCTTCAGGAAGACAACAGAATTTTCAGGTTTAAAAGGGAAACAGCAGTGAAGATTAACTAAAGTATTATTTATCTTCATAAAAACTTCAAGGATGATAGGTTCTCAAAGGGGAATTATCTCTTGGAGTTTTGTAGAACAAAATTAGCCACATCTTGGTATAAAAAAATTTATAGGTGGCTAACACACCCGACCTGAACACGTTTCATCGGGTGCCCTCACACGGCGCGACACAGATTGCTCGACCGAAAAAAGGCACAAGGTAGAAAATGGAAAACAGGCTGCACAAACGTGTAGAAGTCACCGATATGGTCAAAAATTAGAAAATTTCATATGGCTGCCCTCAAACGAAACAACTCGACCCGAACACATTTCATTGGGTGCCCTCAAATGAAATGACCCGACCCGAACATGTTTCATCAGGTGCCCTCACACGACACGACATGACGCTTCTAACTGAACGAAAGAATAAGGGAGGAAACAACAAACGGGCCTCATGAACGTGCACAAGGCACCTCAGTAGTCAAAACATAGAAAATTTGATACGTCCTCCCTCAAACAAAACAACATGACCCAAACACGTTTCATTAGGCGCCCTCACACGACGCACACAACTGAATGAAGGCACATGGGAGCAAATGTAAAACGGGCCACATGAACATGCACAAGGTACACGATAAGTCACAACTTATCAAATTTGTTACCGCCACCCTCAAACAAAACTACCTGACCATAACGCATTTCATCACGCGCCTTCACACTGTGTGTCACGACACTTCCGACTGAACGAAGTGACAAGGGAAAAAACGAAAAATAGTCTGCACAAATGTGCACAAGGAACTCGACTAGTCACAACTTAGCAAATTTTATACGGCCACCCTCAAACGAAAAAACCCTGCCCGAACGCATTTCATCTTGCGCCTTTAGACGATGCACCCGAATGAATGAAGGCACAAGGGAGCAAACGGAAAATGGGTCGCATGAGCATGCACAAGGAACCTGGGAAGTTTTAACTTATCAAATATGCTACAGCTGCCCTCAAATGAAATGAACCAACCTGAATGCGTTTCATCGTGCACCCTCATGCATCGCGACATGGCCCACCTGACCAAACGAAGGCATAAGGGAGAAAACAACAACATTTTTTCAAAAACGAGCACAAGGAACCCGAGCGGTCACAAATAAGAAAATTTTATAAGGCTGCCCTAAAATGAAATGACCCAACCCGAACGTGTTTCATCGGCTGCCCTCAAATGAAACAACCTGACCCGAACGCGTTTTTTCAGGTGCCCTCACACGGCGGGACAAAGCGCGCCCGATGAAACAAAGGCACAGTGGAGAAAATGATAAACATGCCACATGAACATGGACAAGGCACCCGGGCGGTGAAAGCTTAGAAAATTTGATATCAACATGCTCAAATGAAACGAACCGATCTGAACGCGTTTCATCGGGTCCCCTCACACAACGTAACACAACTTGCCAGACCGAAGAAAGGCACAAGTGATAAAATAGCAAACAAGCTGAATGAATGTGAAAAAGGAACTCGGGTAGTAACAACTTAGCATATTTGATATGGCCGCCCTCAACCAAAAAAACCTGACCCAAACCTATTTCATAGAGTACCCTCGCACGGTGCGACACGGTGTGCTCGATCGAAGGAAGGCTCAAGGAAGAAAATGACAATTGGGCCGCACGAACGTTCACAAGGCACCCAGGGGGTCACAACTTGGAAAATTTGATTTGGCTATCCTGAAAAGAAACGACTTGACATGAACGCGTTTCATTAGGAGCCCTCACACAACATGCCTGACTGAATGAACGCACAAGTTAGCAAACAGAAAATAGCTACACGAATGTGCAGAAAGCACCTGTGGTGTCAAAACTTAGCAAATTAGATACGATCACCCTCAAATGAAATGGCATGAACATAATGCATTTCATCGGGCGTCCTCATATGGCGTGACACAGTGCGACCGACTGAATGAAGGCACAAGTGATCAAATGGAAAACGGGTAGCACGAGCATGCAAAATGCACCCCAACAGTCACAGCTTAGTAAATTTGATATGGTTGCCCTAAAAAAATTGACCTGAGTTGAACGTGTTTCATCGGGTGCCCTCACGAGGTGTGAAACAACGTGCCCGATGGAACGAACACACAAGGGTTAAAATGGAAAATAGGTTGCAAGAATGTCCACAAGGCGCCTAGAAGGTCACAAATTAGAAAATTTGATACGGTTGCCCTCAAACAAAATGACCGGACCCGAACACGTTTCATCAGGCACCCTCACATGGCACAACACGACGCGCCCGAACGAATGAAGGCACAAGGGAGAAAATGGAAAACGAGCCTCATGAACGTGGAGAAGGCACTCGATTGGTCACAAATTAGCCAATTTTATAGGATTACGCTCAAACAAAATGACATGACGCGAACACGTTTCGTCGGGTGCCTTCACACGGTGCGACACATCATGACCGACCGAATGAAGGCACAAGGGAGAAAATTGAACATGGGTCACGTGAATGTGCAAAATGCACCTAGGTGCTCACAACTTAGCAAAATTGATACAATCACCCTAAAAAAAATTGACCCGACCCAAACGCGTTTCGTCGGGATCCCTCACATGGCGCGACACGACCCGCCCGAGTGAACGAAGGCACAAGGGAGAAAACAACAAATGGGCTACATGAATGAGCACAAGGCAACCAGGTGGTCACAACTTAGCAAATTTAAAACACATGCCCTCAAAGGAAATGACCAGACTTGAACACGTTTCATCAGGTGCCCTCACAGAATGTGGCGTGATGTTCCTAACCAAACAAAGGAACAAGGGAGAAAACAAAATATGGGCCGCACGAATGTGCACAAGGCACCCGAGTGGTCACAACTTTGAAAATTTGATACATTCACCCTCAAACAAAATGGCTCGACCTGAATGCATGTCATCGATCACCCTTAGACAATGTGAAACAATGCACCCGACTGAACAAAAGGCAAAAGGGAGAAAACAGAAAATGGGACGCATGAACATGCACAGAGCACTCGGGCATATGGCCGCCCTAAAAAAAAATGACCTGATGTGAATGCATTTCATCAGGTGCTCTCACATTTCACAACACGGCCTGCCTGACCAAACGAAGGCACAAGGGAGTAAATGACAAACAGGCTGCATGAATGAGAATAAGCCACCCGAGAGGTCACAACTTAGCAAATAATACAGTTGCTCTCAAACGAAACGACCAGACCCGAACGTGTTTCATCAGACACCCTCACATGACGTGACATGACACACCCAACTGAACGAAGGCACATGTGAGAAAATGGAAAATGGGCTGCACAAACGTACACAAGGCACCGGGGCGATCACAACTTAGAAAATTTGATACGGCCGCCCTCAAATGAAATGGATTGACTCGAACACATTTCATCGAGCGCCCTTAGACAAAATGACTTGACCCAAATGTGTTTCATCAAGCACCCTCACATGGCATGACACGATGTGCCCAACTGAATGAAGGGACACGGGACCAGATAGAAAACGGTTCGCACGAACGTGCAAAGGGCACCTAGGCAGTCACAACTTAGCAAATTTTATAGGGCCGCCCTCAACATGACACGACTCGAACAATGACCCGACTTGAATGCATTTAATCAGGCACCCTCACATGACATGACACGGTATACCTGACTGAACGAAGGAACAATGGAGAAAATGGAAAACAGGTCGCAAGAACGTGCATAAGGCACCCGAATGGTCAAAACTTAGCAAATTTGACATGGTCACCCTCAAACAAAATGACCCGACTTGAATGCATTTCAAAGGGCGCCCTTGCATGGCACAACACAACACACCCGACCAAATGAAGTATCAAGGATGAAAATGGAAAGCGTGTCATACAAATGTGCACAAGGAATTTGGGCGGTCACAACTTGGAAAATTTGATACAATCTCCCTTAATCGAAATGACCCGATTCGAACCCATTTCATTGGGCATCCTCGCACTGAATAACATGGCCCGCTTAACTGAATGAAGGCAGAAGGGAGAAAATGGAAAATGGTCCGAACGAACGTGCATAAGCCACTTGGGCAGTCACAACTTAGAAAATTTGATATGGTCACCCTCAAACAAAACGACCCAACCCGATCATGTTTCATCAGGCACCCTCAAATGAAACGACCTGACCCGAACATGTTTCATCAAGCGCCCTTAAACAAAATTACCTGACCCGAACATGTTTCATTAGGCGCCCTCACATGGTAGACTCAACCGAACGAAGGCACAATGGAGCAAATGGGAAACAAGCTACACGAATGTGCACAAGGCACTTGGGTGGTCACAGTTTAGAAAATTTGGTGTGATCTCCCTAAAAAAAAATCATCCGACCCAAATTCATTTCATCAGGCTTGAGGCTGTGTGCTCAATCGAACAAAGGCACAAGGGAGAAAATGGGAAATGAATTGCACGAACGTGCACAAGGCACCTGGGCGGCCACAACATAGAAAATTTGATAAAACTGTCCTGAAATGAAAGGACCTGACCCGAACGCCTTTCATCGGGCGTTCTCACATGCACGACATGACCTGCCTGAACGAATGAAGGAAAAAGGGAACAAATGAAAATCATGTCATATGAACATGCAGAAGGCACCTGGGTGATCAAAAATTATCAAATTGGAACGGCCACCCTCAAAAGAAATGACACAACCTGATCTCGTTTCATTGGGTGCCATCACACAGCGTGACACGACGTGCCCAACCGAATGAAGGAAGAAGGGAGAAAATGGAAAATGGTTTGCATGAACATGCATAAGGAACCCGGGTGGTCACAACTTCGAAAATATGATACGGTCACCCTCAAATGAAATGACTGGAGCTAGATGTATTTCATCGGGTACCCTCACACAGTGCAACACAGCCTGCCCGACCGAACGCCTTTCCTTGGGTGCCCTCACACGACCTGACCTTACCCGTCATGAATGCATTTCCTTGGGCACCCTCACACGAGCTAACCAAAAATTGTTTCCTTGGGCGCCCTGACACAACACAACCCGAATGCGTTTCCTTGGGCTCACACGAACTGACCCAACTGGACCTGAACGAAAGCACAAGGGAGAAAATAGAAAACGGGTCCCACGAATGGAGAAAACATAACTTAGCATTTTTTATATGACCTCCCTCAAACAATATGACCTAACCCGACCTGAACGCGTCTCCTTGGGCGCGCTCACATGGGATGACCTAACCCGCCCGAATGCAGGAACAAGGAAAAAAATGGCAAACGAGCCGCACGAACATGCACAAGGCACATGGGCTGTCACAACTTAGAATTTTTTACATGACCTCCCTCAAACAACCTGACCTGACACGGCCCAAATGGGTTTCCTTGGGCACCCTCACATGACACAACCTGACTCGCTCGAAACGAAGGCACAATGGAGAAAACGAAAAATGGGTTGCATGAATGTGTAAAAGGAACATGGGTAGTCACAAATTAGCATTTTGTATACGGATTTTCTCACAAGACCCGACCTAAATTGACCCAAACACATATCCTTAGGCGCTGTCACACATCAGAACTTGACCGACCTGAATGAAGGCACAAGGGAGGAAATGGGAAACGGGTCAGACAAATGTGCACAAGGCACATGGGAAGTCACAAATTAGCATTTTTTATACGGTCGCCCTCAAATGACCCGACTCGAATGAATTTCCTTGGGCTATCCTGAGATGAAATGACCTAACCTGAATGCGTTTCATCAGGCGCCCTCACACGAAGTGACACGACATGCCTGACCAAACTAAGGCACAAGGGAGAAAATGGAAAATGGGTTGTACGAACGGGCATAAGGCACTTGGGTGGTCACAACTTAGCAAATTTGATACGGGCACCCTCAAACGAAACAAACCAACCTAAACGTATTTCATTGGGTGCCCTCACACGACGCAACATGGTGCACCTGACCAAACAATGGCACAATGGAGAAAACATCCAACGGGCCACACGAACATGCACAAGGCACCCCGATGGTCACAACTTAGAAAATTTGATACGGCCGCGCTCAAATGAAGCTACATGACTCGAACTAGTCTCATCGAGCGCCCTCACACGATGTGACATGACGCACCCGACTAAACGAAGGCACACGGGATAAAAAAAAAATGGGCCACACAAACGTGGATAAGGCACTCGTGTGGTCACAACTTAGAAAATTTGATATGACTACCCTAAAACAAAAGGACCTGACTCGAACACGTTTCATCGAGTGCCCTCACATGACGCAACATGGAAAACGAGCTACACAAACAAGTCACTCGAGCAGTCACAAATTAGAAAATTTTATACAGCCACCCTCAAATGAAATGACCCAACCCAAATTCGTTTCATGGGGTGCCCTCAAAAGAAATGACCCAACCCAAATGCATTTCATCTAGTGCCCTCACATGGTACGACATGACACACCCAAACAAATGAAGGAACAAGGGATGAAATGAAAAACGAGTTGCAAGAATGTGCAAAAGGCACCCGGGCGGTCACAACTTAGCAAATTTTATACGGCCTCCCTCATATGAAACGATCCGAACCAAACATGTTTCTTTGGGTGCCCTCACACGGTGTGACATTGTGTGCCCGTTCCAACAAAGACACAAGGGAGCCAATGTCAAACGGGCCACACGAATGTGCACAAGGCACTTAGGCAGTCACAACCTAGTAAATTTGATACAACCGCCCTCAAACGAAAAGACCCGACCATAATGCATTTCATTGGGTGCCCTCACACGGTTCGTCACCAGTGCACCCAAAAAAATGAAGGCATAAGGGAGAAAATGGAAAATGGGTAGCACAAATGTGCAAAAGGCACCCAATTAGTCACAACTTAGAAAATTTGATACGACTGCTCTCAAACGAAATGACCTGACCAGAATGAATTTCATCAGGCACCCTCACACGATGCGCCTGACCGAATGAAGGCACAAGGGATAAAATTAAAAATGCATCCAACGAACAAGCACAAGGCACCCGGGTGGTCACAACTTATCAAATTTGATATAACTTCCCCCAAACGAAACGATCTGACCTAAAAAAATTTCATTGGGCGCCCTCACGCGGCGTGACACGGCCCACCTGACTGAACGAATGCACAAGGGAGAAAAATACAAACGGGCCACATGAACAAGCACAAGGCACTCGAGTGGCCACAACTTAACACATTTCATACACCCTACCTAAAAAAAAATGACCTGACTCAAACGTGTTTCATCGGGTGCCCTCACATGGCGTGACAAGCGAGAAAATGGTAAATGGGCCGCACGAAAAAGCACAAGGCACTTGGGAGGTCACAACTTAAAAACTTTGATATGGCTGCCTTAAAATGAAACGACCTGACCCAAATTCATTTCATCAGCTGCCCTCATGTGGCGCAACATAGCCCGCCAGACCGAATGAAGGTACAAGGGAGAAAATGGCAAATGTGTTGCATGAACAAGCACAAGGCACCCGAGCGGTCGTAACTTAGAAAATTTTATATGGCCACATTCAAACTAAACGACCTGACCTGAACGCCTTTCATCGGGTGCCCTCAAATGAAATGACCCGACCCAAACATGTTTCATCAGGCGCCCTCACTTGGCACGACACGGCATGCCCGAACGAACGAAGGCGCAAGGGAGAAAATGAAAAATGAGCTAGACGAACGTCGATAAGGAACCTTGGTGGTCACAAATTAGAAAATTTGATATGAATATCCTCAAACGAAACGACCCGACCTGAACACATTTCATCAAGAACTCTTACACAACATGCGAGACCAAACGAAGGCACAAGGGAGAAAGCAGAAAACAAGTCGCACAAACATGCACAATGCACCCAGGTGATCACAAATTATCAAATTTGATATGGCCGCCCTCAAATGAAATGACCTGACCCAAACGCATTTCATCAAGTGCCCTCACGTGACATAACACGGCCTCCCGACTTAATGATGACACAACGGATAAAATATAAAATGGGTCGCACGATCAAGCACAAGGCACCTGGGCAGTCGCAACTTAGAAAATTTTACATGGTGGCCCTCAAATGAAATGACCTGACCCGAACGCTTTTCATCGGGTGCCCTCAAATGAAAAGACCCGACCCAAACGCATTTCGTTAGGTGCCCTCACATGCCACGACACGACGCACCCAACTGAACAAAGGCACAAGGGAGAAAATGAGAAACGGTCCACATGAACGTGTACAAGGTACCCCGGTGGTCATGACTTAGTAAATTTGATATGGTCACCCTCAAACGAAACAAACTGACCCAAACACATTTTATCAGGCACCCTCACACGCTTCCACACGACGTGCCTGACTGAATGAAGGAACAAGTGAGAAAATAGCTAACAGGCCACACGAACATGTACAAGGAACCCGATCGGTCGCAACTTAGAAAATTTGATATAGCCACCCTCAAATGAAACGACCTGACCCACACGCGTTTCATTGGGTGCCCTCACACTATGCGACACTGCCCGCTCGACTGAACGAAGGCACAAGGGAGAAAACTACGAACGGGCTACATAAACGTGCACAAGCCACCCAGGCAGCCACAACTTAGCAAATTTGATATGGTCGCCCTCAAACGAGACGACCCGAACATAATGCATTTCATCGGGCGTCCTGACACAGCCTGACACGACATGCATGACTGAACAAAGGCACAAGGGATAAAATTGGAACCGAGCCACATGAACGTTCACGAGGCACCCAGGCATTCAAAAATTAGAAAATTTGATATGGTCACCCCCAATTGAAACGACCCGACCCAATCGAATGAAAGCATAAGGGAGAAAACAGAAAATGGAATGCATGAAAGAGCTCAAGGCACCTGGGTAGTCACAACTTAGAAAATTTGATACAGCCACCCTCAGACAAAATGACCTGACCTAAACGCGTTTCATCAGGCACCCTCACATGCTGCAGCACAGCATGCCCGACTGAACGAAGACACGAGGGAGGAAATGGAAAATGGGCTGCACGAACGTGCACAAGGCACCTTCACAGTCACAAATTAGGAAATTTGATATGACCTCCCTAAAAAAAAATGACCCAACCCGAACGCGTTTGATCGGGTGCCCTCACACGGTGCGACACGACGTGACTGACCAAACAAAGGCACGAGGGAGAAAATGGAAAATGGGTTGCACGAATGTGCACAAGGCACCCAAGAAGTCAGAACTTAGCAAATTTGATACGACCACCCTCAAATGAAACGACCGAACTCGAACACATTTTGTTAGGCGCCCCCACATGGAGTGAAACGATATTCCCGACCGAACGAAGGCACAAGGGAGCAAATGGAAAATGGGCCACCACAACATGCACAAGGCACCTGGGCGATTACAACTTAGTAAATTTAATATGGCCACCATCAAACAAAATGACCTGACCCAAACACATTTCATTAGGTGTACTCACAAGGCATGACACAACGCGCCCGAACAAGAAAAAGCATAAGGGAGAAAATTTCAAATGGGCCACACGAATGAGCACAAGGCACTTGGAAGGTCACAACTTAGAAAATTTGATACGGATGCCCTCAAACGAAAAGACGCAACCATAACGCTTTACATCGAGTGCCCTCACACAGTGCGTGACGGCATGCCTAACCGAATGAAGGCACAAGGGAGAAAATGGCAAATGGGCAGCACAAATGTGCACAAGGCACCTGAGCGGTCACAAATTAGCAAATTTGATGCGACTGCCCTAAAAACAAATGACCCGACCTGAACGCGTTTCATCGGTTGCCCTCACACGACACGACTGACCAAACAAAGGCATAAGGGAGCAAACAAAAAATGGGTCCCACAAACAATCATAAGGCACTCGGGAAGTCACAACTTATCAAATTTGATACAGTGGCCCCCAAACGAAACAACCCGACTCGAACGCATTTCATCGGGTGCCCTCACGCAACGTGACACGACCCACCTGACTGAACGATGAAACAAGGGAGAAAATGACAAATGGGCTACAAAAAAAAGCACAAGGCATCCGGGTGGTCACAAATTAGCACATTTGATATGACCTCTTGCAAAAAAACAACCTAACCTAAACACGTTTCATTAGGTGCCCTCACACGGCGGGACAAGGGACAAAATGGTAAACAGGCCACACGAACATGCATAAGGCTCCTGGGCGGTCACAACTTAGAAAATTTGATACAGCCACTCTCAAATGAAATGACCCGACCCAAATGCATTTCATTAGCTACCCTCATGTGGCGCGACATAGCTCACCTGACCGAACAAAGGTACAAGGGAGAAAATGGCAAATGTTCTACATGAATGAGCACAAGGCACCCAAGTGATCGTAACTTAGAAAATTTGATACAACCACCTTCAAACAAAATGAACTAACTCGAATGCCTTTCATCGGGTGCCCTCAAAAGAAACGACCCAACCCAAATGCATTTCATTGGGCGCCCTCATTTGGTGAGACACGATGTGCCCGACCAAACAAAGGCACAAGGGAGAAAACGATAAATGGGTCGCATGAGCCTAGACAAGGCACCTCGGGAGTCACAAATTAGCAATTTTGATATGGATATCCTCAAACAAAAGGACCCAACCCGAACGCGTTTCATCGGGCACCCTCACACAACACACCCTACTAAATGAAGGCACAAGGGAGAAAATGGAAAATGGGTTGCACGAACATGCACAATGCACCTGGGTGGTCACAACTTATCAAATTTTATACGACCGCCGTCAAATGAAATGACCTGACCTAAACGCATTCAATCGGGTGCCCTCACACGGTGCGACATAGCCCGCCTTATCCAATAATGACACAAGGGAGAAAATGACAAATGGGCTACACAAGCAAGCATAAGGCACCTGGGTATTCGCAACTTAGAAAATTTGATACGGCCACCCTCGCCCTCAAACAAAACGACCTGACCTGAACGTGTTTCATCGGGTGCCCTAAAATGAAAAGACCTGGCTAGAATGCATTTCATCGGGTGCCCTCACACGCTGCAGCACGATGCACCCGACCAAACGAAGGCGTAAGGGAGAAAATGACAAATGGTTCACACGACATGCACAAGGTACCCCAGTGGTCACAACTTAGTAAATCTGATATGGCCACCCTAAAAAAAAATGACCTGACCCAAACATGTTTCATCAGGCGCCCTCACACACCATGACTCGATGCACCTGACTGAACGAAGGCACAAGAAAGCAAATGGTTAACAAGCCTCACAAACCTATACAAGGCACCCTGGCAGTCACAACTTAGAAAATTTGATACGACCACCCTGAAATGAAACGACCTGAACTGCACACGTTTCATTGGGTGCCCTCGCACGACACCAAACTGCCCACCCGACTGAACAAAGGCACAATGGAGAAAACTACAAATGGGCCGCATGAACGTGCATAAGGAGCCTAGGCAGTGACAACTTAGAAATTTGATACGACCACCCTGAAACAAAACAACCTGACCCGAACATGTTTCAATGGGCGCCCCCAAATGAAACGACCTAAACTGAATGTGTTTCATCGAGTGCCCTCACACAGCACGACATGACGTGCCTAACCAAATGAAGGCACAAAATAGAAAACAACAAACGGGTCGCACGAACATGCACAAGGCACCCGGATGGTCACAATTTAGAAAATTTAATACGACATTCCTCAAATGAAATGTCCTAACCCGAATGCGTTTCATCAGGTTCCCTCACAAGATTCGACATGACGTGCTTGACCGAATGAAGGCACAAGGGAGAAAATGGCAAACGGGCCACACGAACGTACACAAGGAAACTGGGCAGTCACAACTTCAAAAATTTGATACAACTGCCCTCAAACGAAATGACCTGATCCAAATGCATTTCATCAGGTGCCCTCACGCAGCACAACACAGCTCGCCGACCGAATGAAGGAAAAAGGAAAAAACATCTAACATGCCACACGAACAAGCACAAGGCACCCAGGTGGTCACAAGTTATAAAATTTGAGACGACTGCCCTCAAATGAAATGACCTAACAAAAACCCCTTTCATTAGGTGCCTTCAAACAAAATGACCCAATGCGAACGTATTTCATCATACGCCCTCACTTGGCGCGACATGGCTCATCTAACCAAATGAAGGCACAAGAGAGAAAATGACAAACGGGTCGCATAAACATGGACAAGGCACCCGGGTGGTCACAACTTAGAAAATTTCATACGAACATCCTCAAACAAAACGACCCAACCCGAACATGTTTCATGGAGTGCCCTCACACAGCACAACACTGCGCACCCGACTGAACGAAGGCACAAGGGAGCAAACAACAAACGTGATGCAAAAATGTGGACAAGGCACCTGGGTGGTCATAGCTTACAAAATTTGATACGGACATCCTGAAACGAAATGACCTGACCTGAATGCATTTCATTGTGCGCCCTCGCACGACGCGACATGGCCCGCCCGAGCGAATGAAGGCACAAGGGAGAAAACAAAAAATGGACCACACAAAAGTGCACAAGACACCTGGGTGGTCACAAATTAGAAAATTTCATGTGATTTCCCTCAAACGAAATTACCCGAACTAAACACATTTCATTGGACGTCCTCAAACGAGATGGCCTGACCCGAGCATGTTTCATCGGGCACCCTTACATGGCGTGACACAGAGCACCCAAAAAAATGAAGGAGCAGGGGAGGAAATGAAAAATAGGACATATTAACATGCAAAAGGCACCGACAGTCACAACATATCAAATTTTAAATGACCTCCCTAAAAAAAAAAGACCCAACCCGAAAACATTTCATCAGGCGCCCTCACATGATGCGACACTGTGTGCCTAATTGAACAAAGACACAAGGGAGAAAATGGAAAAAGGGTCGTATGAATGTGCACAAAGCACTCGGGTGGTTACAACTTAGAGAATTTGATACGGTCACCCTCAAATGAAATGACTAGACCCGAATACATTTCATCGGGCATCCTCACAAGGCACATCACGACATGCCTGACTGAACAAAGGCACAATGAAGAAAATGGGAAAAAGGACGCATGAACATCCACAAAGCACTTGGGTAGTCCCAACTTAGCAAATTTTATATGGCCGCCCTCAAACGAAATGACCAGACATAAACGCGTTTCATTGGGTGCCCTTGCATAGCACGACACGACGCACCCGACTGAATGAACGCTCAAGGGAGAAAATGAAAAAAGAGTCACACGAATGTGCACAAGGCACCCTGGTGGTCACAAATTAGAAAATTTGATATGGCCACCCTCAAACAAAATGACCTGACCCGAACGTGTTTCATCGAGTGCCCTCACATAGTGCGACACGACGCACCCGACTGAATGAACGCTCAAGGGAGAAAATGACAAAAGAGTCACACGAACGTGCACAAGGCACCTTGGTGGTCAAAAATTAGAAAATTTGATATGGCCACCCTCAAACAAAATGACCTGACGCGAACGCGTTTCATCGGGTGCCCTCACACGACATGACATGGTGCGCTCAACCAAATGAAGCCACAAGGGAGAAAATGGAAAATGGTTTGCACGAATATGCACAATCCACCCGGGTGGTCACAACTTATCAAATTGGGTACGACCGCTCTCAAATTAAATGACCCAACCTGAATGCATTTCATCTGGTGCCCTCACGCAGTGCGACACGGCCCACACGACCCAATGACGGTAGAAGGGAGAAAACAGAAAATGAGCTGCACGAATAGGCACAAGGCACCCGTATAGTCGCAACTTAGAAAATTTTATACGGCCGCCCTTAAATGAAACGACCCCACCTGAACACGTTTCATTGGGCGCACATTTCATCTAGCACCCTCATACGAAACAACCTGACCCAAATATGTTTCATCGGGTGCCCTAACATGGCACAACAAAACGCACCCGACCAAATGAAGGCACAAGGGAGAAAATGAAAAATGGGCTGCACGAACATGGGCAAGGCACCCGGGTGGTCACAACTTAGCAAATTTTATGCAGGCACCCTCAAACAAAACGACCCAGCTCGAAGGCGTTTCATCAGGCAAACTCACATGGCGTGACACGGTGCACCCAACCAAATGAAGGCACAAGCGACCAAATAGAAAACGGGCTACATGAACATCCACAAGGCAGTCGAGTTGTCACAAATTAGCATATTTGATACGGCCTCCCTTCAACAAAACGACCCAACTTGAATGCATTTCATAGGGTGCCCTCGCATGGCGCAACACGATGTGCTTGACCGAATGAAGGCTCAAGGGAGAAAACTACAAATGGGCCGCACAAATGTGCCTAAGAAAACTGGGCAGTCAGTACTTAGAAAATTTGATATGGCCACCCTCGAAAGAAACTACCTGACCCGAACACATTTTATCAGGTGCCCTAACACTGCATGACATGGCATGCCCGACTGAACGATGGCACAAGGGAGAAAATGGAAAAAAACTGCACGAATGTGCATAAGGCACCCGGGCAGTCACAACTTAGAAAATTTTATTCAGCAGCCCTCAAACAAAATGACCCAACCTGAACACATTTCATCGGGTGCTCTCACATAGCGTGACATGGGCCGCTCAACCGAACAAAGGCACAAGGGAGAAAATGGAAAAATTGTCATATGAACGAGCACAAGGCACTCGGGTAGTAACAACTTAGAAAATTTTATATGGTTTCCCTGAAATGAAATGACCCAACCTGAACACGTTTCAACGGGCGCCCTCATAGGGCACCGACATGACACGCTCGACCGAACGAAGGCATAAGGGAACAAATGGAAAATGGGCCACACGAATGTGCACAAGGCACCCGGGCGGTCACGACTTAGCAAATTTGATACGGCGCCCTCAAATGAAATGACCCGACTCGAATGTATTTCATTTTGCACCCTCACATGACATGACACGGCTTGCCTGACCAAATGAAGGCACAAGGGAGAAAACAACAAACGGGCTGAACCAAAGTGCACAAGGCACCCGACAACACTTTGGTAGGCATGCAAAAAATTCCCAACATGAAAATATAATATTGTAAATGAGTGTTGTAGGCTAAATTGCCTTGCCAAGTAGAAAAATTGGATTTTGCTAGATTGGACTTATATTATTTCATATTTATGAAACATATTATCAGGTGGACTCATTATTAACAGGGAGTTTCCCCTCCCTTGTATGTATGGGCGTACTTGTGGATTGATAATGGTGTTTATATTTATTTCTTCATATTGAGAGAACATGTTATTAACTAATTGAACAAGTGTTACTAAAGGCATAGTCTATATACTTGAGAATTTGGAAAAAGAAAAAGTACGGTAGTGCCGCACCCATCCTAAAGCATGGTTGAAAGACACCAAATGTATATGGGTGTGACAACAAGGAACCCGTACAGTCATGTTAGGGTCCTGTGATTTGGCTGATTGGAAAGCTAAATGATAGTGTAACATCAAACCAATCTTTGGAGCCCAAGGACGTAGCCTTCCTGGACTCAGAGAGGGCTCTCTCTATTTGTGTAAGGGATATCTATGTGTTTTCTTATTGTGTTCTGATTTTAGGCTATTTATGAAGTAGGTTTTTTGGTTTTGGTTTTTAGGTTGTGAGGGATGAAACTGATCAAATATATAAGATAGGTAAAAAGATGTCAGATCAACTAGGCTATGGGGTCGAAGAGGTCAAGAAAGCTGTCAGATGGTGAAACAAGGCTGTTGAAGGGTCGATTTTATTCGAGGTAGAAAGGATCTTTGGGAAAAATGCATTAAGATGGACATCAATTTTGTAAATAACAAAGGATTCCAAGCATAACTAGTTTAATAGCTGACATAAACATGGTAGGGAAAACCATTAATCATGAGAAATGTAACTATAAGCTAATCAATACATAGAAATAAACATTTAAGCCATGCATAGAGATATATAACTCTCTAACTTTGGGAAATGGCTATCAGACTTTGGGGAAATACACTTAAGACAGACAAAAAAATCAAATCACTATGTCGAAATGCCTAAACACAGTACTTCAAGTTATTGGGCACTTTGAGAACAAGATTGCATAGTCTTAGGCAAAGGGAAAGATTAGAAAAAGACATCCTTGGTTCAACAAATGACAATCTAATCAGTCAAAGAGAAATTTTATCGATGGAGCTATGGCTAGCCATGAGTAATCAGGGCATACTGTAAATCATACTTAGCATGCATAAAACCATGAATGAAACAAGCAACAATATCCTTAAGTTATTAAAGAGCAATCAAGAATTCTTTAATGTGACTAAGAATGAAGAAAACATGGAAGCTATGAAGAAACAAGAAATTTGAGGTGCCTCCAAGGGTATGTCTCAAATTTTCTCTCTACTATCCTATAGAAAGAAAGAAACATGGATTTATGAATGAAAACTAGGAGACAAAACAAAGAGAGAGACACTATACCATTCTACCAAGTAATGGAATCCAACAACAATCCTCTTTCATCATCCAAGAACATCCAAGAGACTATCCAAAAGCATGAGACAAGTATTCCTTCCAAAGCTTATATGACTATATATTGCTTCTATAATCAAGTTTAGCCTTGTCTACAATGAAAGCCTTTGGAATAAATAGGCCCAAGTGAGGAAAACCTCTTAGTTCAATTTGCACTCTCATTTGTCTATCCAAAATATCTTATCTTGTCCTTGAGGCTTTTCAAATCCCAAGGCACAAAATATCTCATAAAATATCTAAAAAATGCTAAAATAGGGAAATAAATTGACTTTTCATAACTTCTCATATGCAAAAATAGCTAAACGCACATGAGGAAAAAGCAGTTTTTAAAGGTTCAATTTTTACAAAAATACTCAAAACATACATCAGTAAAAGTTCCCCTGACTTGTCGGCAAAGTTTGGCAACCTTCTTGACATCAAAATGAGGCTCATGATAGCTCGTTGGAAATATATGAGTGTCTAATTTCTGGAACAACTGGAATTTTCCCAATCTGATGCATGGAAGTCCTCCAAAAGTAGGCCTGTGTGTAAAAACCCAGAAAATAAGCGTTGTTGATAGACCAGGCATAGTGTAGAAAAAGCAGGCATTTTTCACCATTTTGTGGGAGCAAATGATCTCCAAATGTCCTAAATATCATTGAGTATGTGCTCCTAAAATTATGGCATCCAATGATACCATTCTCATCCTTCGATGATACCCCAAACTGAAATGGCGAAGCCCATGAGTTTTGGTGAAAAACCCAAAAATGACAAAAAACCAAAATATGTCGAAATTTGCCCCAAATTGGTGAGCATGACCCTCAAGGGTTCTCAGCAACATCTTGTGAAGCAGAGGAAACAATATGAAGTCCTAAGGTGTCTTTCCTCACTTTCTGTGTCGGGCGCTTCCCTTTAGCCTCCTTGAGCTTTTCTTGAGCAGCCTTCAACTTGTGCCGGGAAAACTGATTTAACTTTTTATAATGCCCTGTCATTCTCCTTTGAAGGTATAAATCCCTGTTTGCCTTCTCCAATTTCTTCTCCAAGTGGTCATTGACTCTCTCAAGCCATGCCTCCCTATTGTTTTCTATCTCTTGTTTGAACAATGCAGTGAGAGGGGTGGATTGGAGAAGGGCATTTTCCTCTTCTTTTTGCTTCTCAAGGGCCTTTTTAAGCCCCATGGTTCTTGGCCTCTTTCGCCTAGGCAGATCTTCGCCTTCACTTTCATCGAACTCACCCATGAGTTCTTCCAATCTCACTTGGGCTTTGGAGGCCTCCTTCTTATACTTGGTCACCCGTGTCTCATAAACAGCCATATCGACACTCATTTGATTATTTTGGATTTGCAAAAATTGATTGAAATTCCTAGCTCTATGAAGATCATCCTTCAATGCATCAATTTGGCTTTCTCTATGGATCAAGAGGTTTTATAGAATCCGGGCCTCGTTATCACTATCATCACTTTGGATTTGGATGATGTCAAATTCACTCTCCTGTTCATGACTACCTTCTTCCTTGCCTTTTCCTTTTCTTTGGGTGGCTATTCTAGTGCTCTTCCTCCTGGGAAAATCAATCATGGGCTTCTTGGGAAATTTTCCTTTGCTTCAGAGGGCCCTTGTCACATTTGGAGTGAAAACTCTAGGCACTCTTTTCTTTGCTATCTGGGGCTTGGCCATTTTTGGAGAAGAGGGCATGGCCCCTTTACCCTTGTCACCTTGCCCTTTTTCTTCTTGAGGCTGTTGTTCCTCATGTTGTGCCTGATGTGTAACATGCTATGGCTGCCACTGTTTATCACTCTCATGCTGCTCCTGTTCAGCACTCTCATAATGCTCCTGTTCAGTCTCTTTTTGCTGCCCATGTTCATCATGATGTAGTTGTTGTGTGACATCTTTTATCTTCCCTTGTTCATCACTTACATGTTGCTCCTGTTCAGCACTATCATGCTACCCCTGTTTAGTCTCCTTTGGTTGCCCTTGCTGCTCTGTCTCACCCTCATCACAAGTCTGTTGTGTATCATCAAAGGTATACTCACCCTCATCATGAGTCTGCTATTCTTCATGCTGCTGCCCTTCTTCATCAGTCTTCTGTTCTTCATGCTACTGCCCTTCATCATCAGTCTGATGTTCTTCATGGTCATGCTCTTCTCCCTCTTCAGGCTCTTCTTCTTGCTCTATGGTAAACTTGAGTTTTTTAGGAATGGGTCTGCTAGAGGAAGGTGAAGGATGATGAGTAGGAGGTGTAGGGGATGTATGGACTGGAGGGATAGTGGAGAAATCCGGATGAGTGATGAAAGTATCCCACGAGACTTCTCTCTTTTAAAGCTAATGAAGAATGATGATTTTGATGAGAGAGTGATGGAAGAGACAAGCTATTTGCTGTGAAGGAGGCTTCTTCCGAACAGTGGAGGCCATTTTCTCAATGCTCTTGTGTAAGAAGAAAGGAAGATTTAGCAGCTTGGTCCTTGTGAAATGCATAAGCAGTCGAATGTGATAGGCATAGATTCAGAAGAATCTTCCCTCATAAGTGAAGTAATTCATGATAATCTTCATGAGAGGGGCATAACTGGATTAAAGATATGAGAAAGGAAAAATAGGACATGACTCTCTGTGCTCAGGCTTTAGAAAAGGCTTGTAATCATCTGAGTCTGGATGGCTTTGTTTAAACCATTTCTCACCAATATAGGGGATTTTGGTGGCCTTGGAGATGGACCTTGGAGAAAATTTAAAGTCAAGGCCTGCCAACTGGAAATGCTTGTCTCGAAATCTCAAAGCGCAAAGGTGTGTTAAAGGAGAAAAGCTCTTCACCTCTTGCACCCTTTCACAAAAATATAAACACCCGACCTCGTGGAAATTGAACAACACTAATGGGTGGGAATTCACTCCTTCAGTGGAAGTAGGCTCAAATGTCTTATGGAATCCGCTCCTACTATCCTGCCTGGGAGGCATCTTGTTCTGGATGCTCTCTGCAAAACCAAACTACCTCAACAAGGTTTTCAAGAATGTTTTCTCAAACCAAAAACTGTCTTCTTTGTAAATCACTGTTTTGATCAAGGCAAATTTGTTTCGAATGCTGTGTAAAATGTTTTCATTGATATTGGGTCCCTGCTCCTCCCAAAACACTGCCTTTCCCCTTTGTATGCCAATCAACAAATAATTTTAAAAACAAGTACATAGTCAACTAAAATGAACACACACAGTCAAAGGGTCACTGTGTTTAGGTAAGTTCACCAAGCTCTTTGTGTTTTGGTTTGAGCACAAACAACCTTGTAGCAGACAAACACCCCTCCTAATCAGAATACTACTCTTGTATTCACTATTCCTCACCCACAATTAGACAGCCACCTCCAAATGGAAATGGCAACTTCACACACTAAAGTTTGTTTTATGGACAAAGCCTTGACTTTTCTTGTTACCACACCGAGAAAAAATTTTGAAATGAGAAAACACTTATACAATGATCACTGTTCTTTGAAAATAGGCCCACTATTTTCACTTTTCAAACTCTATTTTTCGTCCCTTTAAACACTGCCTCCACCTTTCAACTTGTTTTGAGGGTAGTTTGTTAGGTTTTGAAACATCAATAGGAACCCACCATTTTTACCATGTCAATGTTGGGCAAACAAACCACAACAATTTCGAGCTTCAAATAGAAAACACAACCCTCCTTAAAATACTCAACACTGTGATTTATATCATGAGTTTCATTTTTTCACCATCACTTAACAGTCTTGAAAAGAGCAAGGAGGCACATAAAATATCTTTAAAATCGATGATAGGCTTTGCTTGAGGGGTTTGAGAAATTTTCAAAGCTTGTTGGAGGTGTTTGGATCATGTGAAACATGCAAGGAACGTTTTATAGGGAAGGCACCATGCAAAGAAGAGTTGTCGGGTCACTAACAGGCAGTCGTGGCCGGCGCCTACAGGCGTTCCGCACGCTGCGCAGTAGTGCAACCCTTTGAAAAAACTTCGCCTGAACGCGCCGGGCAACCCTACAGGTGCGCCGCGCAATCCTCAAGCCCGAAAAATCGATGAATTTTTCCAAAAACTCGTTCTCTGGTCTAGAGAATAGCAAGAGGGGATTGATGCCTTGTGTTTTGAGACTGTCAGATGGCTTGCAATGGTCTCCTTACTCTCTTTTGAACGCAAAAAGCCAACTACCCTTAAGTTTTATTTGTGAGGGTTTTGAAAGCTCCTTTCTTTAAAACCTACTGCCTTTGTTTATTTGAAAAGAAAACCACAGTGATTTTGAACATGCTATAAAGGGCCCATACCTTTAAATAATGTTGGCAGAAAGGTTGTGCATGCATTCTGGCCAATTTTGGTAGATATGACTCTTTCCTCTTGTAATAAAATCATCTAAGGGTAAAAATATTTTCACTGTGTTTTAATATTAGAAAAGGAAACTCTGCCACTGTTGACCCTTTAATGACACCATCAAAATGGGAAATCTTCTCAAAACATATCAATGAGTGGTGAAGCCTGTTTTGCCATTTTTCAAGGAGATGACCTATCTCTTTAAAACTTGATTGACAACTTCTGTTCCTTATGATCATATCTTCTTGTGAGAGGGAAACTGTCTCGAATCCATATAGGGACTGTAAATGTATCCTCCAAATGATGTTTCTCTTTAACTGTGATTGAGGCCTAGTTGTATTCACCTGAGTTTTATAATCATCTGTTCATCAAGAGGGCACTTCTTCTGAAAACTTCTTCTCTACTTAAACTGCATCAGCAAGGTACCTTTGAACTATTTTCAGAAGTAGAATGCCTTCATTTGTGACAGTGGCCTGCATTATTGGCTTTGAATGTTGTTCCAGAATCTTGAAACTCATGCCATAATCCTTCTTACATATTTGTGAGCTTGTGTATCTATTTGAAATGCCTTTTTGGGAGAATTAAACTCAAATTTCCTTATGTCCGCTATGATGAGTAATTTTGAAAGAAAATTATTTATGAATAGGAAGAACTGTACCTTTTGAAAAGAAATCATCACTCTTAGTGGTTTCCCTTGTACATGATGGTAGAGGTCAGTTTAGGACCAAGACCCTTTTGGCTCCTTTGGCCATCAACTTAATAATATTTCTTCATTGATGATGAACCCATTACTTCACATTGTAACTTAATAACAGAGGAACTTCTGTAAACAATTTTTAAAAGAACTACTGCTCTGCCTCTGCCTTTAATCATCGTTTTATTTCAAAAACCCTTAGTTGTTGTCTCATTGTATGCCAAAAAATGTCCTTTAGTCTGTGCAAATTGTTAAAATCAAACTTTATCTACCGGCCGTCTACTTATATATGAAGGAGGTGCTCTTAACCCTCTTCTTATAAAATGAAGGAGGTTCTTCAGTGTTCAAAAACCCTCTGCTTATAGATGAAAGAGTTTTTCCAGTCATCTCATCTCATTAGCTGTTAACAGTGTTATTTTTCCTTTCACTGTCTTGTCATGCTTGAGCCAATGAATAATGACAAATTGATAATAGTTAAGATGACCATTTCTTTGAGACATGTAAATATTATTTTCAAATGTCTTTGTGCTTCTTTAAGCATCATAAGAAGTTTGGCTAGTATTTGCAAAGTGCTTCTTGTCATTCATAATTTACTAACCTTTGACTGTGATCACAGGAGCTTAATGAAACAACTCTCTGCCCTGTAGCTACATTCCAAGCTCAAAGTCACATGAGAATCAGCTGTCTTCTCATGTGGAAACAAATAATGTCTTCTGGGAATGTTGTTATACTTCTGTTCTTGAAAGATCTATTTAAAACACTATAAAACCACCTAAAATCAGTTTGACCTATGGTACATGTATTGCTGAGACTTGAGGGTTTATTAGTGGCGCGACCTAGGGTTGTAACCAACTTTGTTTGCAGAATGGGAATGGTCTGTTCGACTGGTTTGCAGCAGATAGAGGTTCTTTGGCTTTCAGGATAGTTTTCCAAGGGAGAAATTCCTAAAGCCCCACTACCTAACTTAGTGGAAACTTCTTTGGAAAGATTTGGATTGTTTCTTTGGAGATGATGGGAAAACTAGTATGGCTGAAGGCTAGATAGGGCTTGATAATGAGGTTTCATCTCATCATGGGCAAACTGAAAGGTAAGAGGGTAAAAATTTTATGGGTGTTTTCTAGCTGGAAAATTTGACAATTTTTTAGATCAGCTACTAAAAAACTTGGTTGTTACGGCTAGTCATCACCAAAAAGTGAAAAATACTGATGACTAACAGTGGCTCCATTTGGGGAGGGCAGATCCTTTTCAGGAGGTGTCCAAAATCTTAGATATTTGGCTCATGAAAACCAGTGCCTTATCCATTGGCACAATTTTCACTCTTCCTTGATGCTACTTCTGAAAAATGACAGCATGATTAGCATCAATGATATTTCTACCTACCCCACTATCTTTCCTAACATTTTTTCTTCCTTTAGGTGCATTTGGACTAGCAGCCCTTTGACAATATATATATATATATATATATATATATATATATATATATTATTTTATTTTTTTGAAAAATGAACCTATCTAGTTCTACACTTATATATGTCAAGAGTTCATATTAAACTGATGAAATCCTTCATTAATCTACCTATGCTATATCAACTGTCAAGGTTAAGCTGTTTGACAGGATTTTATTCTCTAATCTAAAATATGAAATTGAAAAATGATAAAATCAGGGTTAGACAGTCTAATTTGTCATGTACTTGCGGCATGAAATACAAGCTGCACACAAATATTATTTTTCATGAAATGGAAACTAGGAAAAACGGGGCTAGGATGCACAATTTGTTTTTCATCCCCGCTTTCCTCTTTGGTTCTGTTTTTAGCATGTGGAACCAGTAAATTTTCCTAATATAATCTCTTTGATAAGTCAAGCTTACACAATGTTGACCATCTTTTCCACTCACTAACTTATTAGCAAATAAATTTAAAACATATTCAGCTATGATTAGGCTAGATAATTGAACAAGACATTTGAGCACTAGTAGCGCCATTTAGACTTGCGCGCTCTCTAAATGAATTTTTTTTTTTAACATGGGGCCTTTTTTCTATTTTTCAAACTGCCCTCTTTTCTATTTTTCTATTGTTTTTGACTTTTTTGCTTTTTATCTACTTTTCAAATAGTGGTATATACAATGATTGAAAATGTTTTAAACTCAGAAATCTTGGAAATGGTGAAACTTAAGAATCTTATCCTCGTAAGGATATCCTACCACTCTTGGTCCACTCAACTCCTGAAAAGAGAAATTTGGAAAATTTTCTCCTTCCAGCATGACATAAGGATTCATGCAAGAATCTTTGAACGAACCCGTATCTTCCCGCTGTACCTCTTTATACCTCTAATTTCTGCTCCTTCCTTTACTGTACATCCTCTTTAAGTAATGCATATATTCTTTTTCATTTTTGAAATAAATAATGACATCATCAAGATATGTTAAAATGCATAAATTCAGGATTGGAAACATGGATTTTATGAGCATATATTTGATATCTGGTCATTTTGCAATTCTGAGTCTGAAACTGGAATTACTTCCAGCATACTGGAAAAAATCTTTGAGCTGTATACTTTGCAAGGGAATCATTTGGCTATAACCTGAAACATCATCTTGCAAAGGCATATGATTAAAAGCACTTATCATCGGCATATAACGGTCTTGGGCATGACGGATAAAATTTCTGTCATACGGATGTGCGTTAGTGTTTCTAAAATCAAAACAGATCCTATGACTAGCTATTTTATCTTTGATTATTACTGATTGGTTCAGATTTTTGTATTTTATTTTGTCGAAGTTGTTTCTTAGAGTGATGGTAGTGGCATAGTGTTTCTCATTTTTTTCTATACATGAGGTAGTATTATGCATGATATTTCCAATTCTAGCAGTTCTAAGTCTTTAATGGAATGACAGGATATTAGCCAGTTCATGTAACTCAGGTATGCTTGCACTACAGTTATCATGTTCGCTCATAAGGAGTTTATCAGGCATTTTTTTTGGATTTTGAGCTGCTATGGCTACAGTCAAGGTTTCACTTGCAGTGGAAGAGTTATGTGATGGTAAATCCTTGAGGTATGGTAAAAACATTAGGCTTCCCTGCTCCTGAGTTTCGAAAAGGTTTTTGATATGTAAGTCTTGTAATGCCTCTATTCTGAAAAAGTTTCCTGATGCTACTGCTGATGTTTGACTAAGGTTTGAGAAATTTTCTTGATAGTACATAATGGTTTGTGCTTCTCGCTCCATTCCTATTTCAAAAGGAACATACTTACTTTCCTCAGGACATGGCTTTTCATGATCATGGTAGTTTTGAGTGTCTAGTTCGTCATAGAGAACTAGGGGCAGTTGATGTGGTGTGTCTAAGTTTGTTTCAATTTCTTCTGACTGTTCTTCAATGTCCTCATAAGTTTGCAGAATAAAAGAGTTCAGGTTGGAATGCAAAGAATACATTGGGGTGTTATCTGGTCTCTCTTGGCTGCTGATCATGTATTTCATGTGTGACTCTCAATAGAGTATTCTTGTTTGGTCAAACATAGGAATAGTGGTGTAGGACATATCAAGTTGAATATTCCCTTGGAGCTTGGCTCCCCAAGATCTGGATAGAAGCATTCCGTACTTGGGGGGAATGTCTGTGACCACTATGTCCATGATTAGATGTTTTGCAGGTATTTGGGCCAGACTAAAAAAGATATCTTTGATCAAGCCTAGAAATTTGACTCTACTAGAATCAAATGAATATAAGTATTTGTATGGTCTTGTGATTTCTAGGCCTAATCTTTCCATTACAACCTTCGGCATAAGATTATGTGAGGCGCTGGAGTCTAGCACAGAATTCTGAAGGATTTGGTCATGGATATTCAGACTGATGTAAAAGGGGAGAGTGGTTCCCTCTTGGAATTTTCCTTCTATTTTCAGACCAAACAACACTTCAGGAGTGTCATCAGCTATATTAAGGGTGTTCGCATCATTCCCTAGATTCAAGACCTTTAAAACTTGGGATTTATAAGAGCCTTGGGCAATGAGTTCAGTAAGAGGCATGGTGATCTTTATTTTGGATATTTCACCCTCAAAACTAAAAGGTAGCTGTATTTTAGACATGTTTGTTTCAGCTTTTTCAGCCATGACCTTCTCTATGTTCTGAGTTTGCTGGCTCTGTTTCGGGATTTTTTTTGCCATAGCCACCTCGGGAATCTTTGTGGAAGTACTAGGAGCATCTGAGTCAAGACTAGTTTGGGTAACTCTATCTTTCTTTTGATTATTTTTCCCGACCATGATTTTTTTGCTGTTCACTGCTTTCTTAAGGATGGTATCAAGGGTTTTAGCAGTGTTTGGGCTACCTTTCTTGGAGTTGTCTTGATTGTTTCTGCTTCTAAGGTCATACTGCCTATGAACTTCTATTATGGCATTCTGAAAATATATGGCATGGTCATTTGGATCTTCATATTTGGTTTCATTCTCATTCGAAGAGAAGAATGTTTGTTCTTCTTCCGTGAGGTACACCTCACTCTCATTATCAGACCCTATGAGGTTCAAATTATTTTCATCAATGGGTTCTGTATCCCTACCATCTTCTTCCACATATTTTTCATTAAATGGTGGCCTAATTTGTTGGTCATTTTCCCTCAGTTTGTTTTGAGGCTATTCCCTCCTAAAATTTTGGTTCCAGTTTCTGTTTGGAGGGTTTGGCTGGTTGTCCCTAAGAGAGGTATTCTCACTTATCTTGTCCCACATCTTGGCCATGGACCTGACTAAGTCATCTATTCTAGGATCTAGGGAAGGGGAGGAAATGGAGACCTCATCTCGGTATGTGACTTTCCTATCTGATCTAGTCCTAGCTCTTTTTTCTGCTAAGTTGGCTTCTGCTCTTATGGCTACTTTTTGCATTTCCTCTAAGGTAAGGGGGTCCTTCTCTCTTAGCTGATAAGTCATGTTTGGTTCAAAACCCTCAAGGAAATTTTCCAAGGCTGAAGCAAGTGGGGGTTTGAAGTGAGGTGGGAGGGCGTTATACACACTATTGAACCTAGTGCAATATCCCTGGACACTTTCCCCATTTTCCCGTTTTAGATTTTTATATTATGACAGGATTTGAATGGGTTTTTTTTGGATTTCCCACTTGTTTATGAAGACTTGGTAGAGTTCTGGGAGGTTTTCGATGTTGTTTGGAGTTAAGCTCTTAAACCATTTTTTGGGTTCCCCGCCCAGGCTTTGGGCGAACATTCTCATTTTGATGGTCTCGTCTTCTATTTCCATGTATTCAAAGGCATCACTAATCCTATCTACATGTTGTTGGGCTATGGTAGTCTCATCTCTGGTAAAGTGTGGGATTATGGCTTCATAGTCATTTTGTAAGGGAGCCAAAGGCTGTGGCAACACCAAGGGTGCGTACCAAGCTGCCATGACGGGAGCTAATGGGTTATGTACAAAATGAGGGCTTGCAGGATGAGCAGAGGTGGTTTGAACAGTAGTGGTTTGGATAGGTGTGACGGATGTACTTGGACTAGTGATCTCATTTTGAGCAGATCTGGGATGGTAGGAGCCAAAGTGATGGAGAAGCTGAGATTCAGGAGGTGTGGTAGGTGAGGCTTATCTACTAGGATTCTGTGGTAGGTCTAGGCATTCAAGATCGTCAAAGTCTATCTTACTTTGTGACTTGCTTCTAAAAAGGGTTTTTGTTGAGTTTAAGTCAAAGGGGGAATCCTGCAAGGTACTGAGATGTTCAGGTATTGATCTTGCTTTACAGATGGACCTATCGATAGCTAAATTACCAGTTTCAGAAGCTTGCCACATAATCTTCTCTGGGTCATCTACTATGATAAAGGGATTTGGGTCTGGATGAGATCTGGTGTTGATTCTTCGTGAAGCCATATTTCGGGTCTAGATTTTAGAGAGGATGGTATTTGTGATTGTTTTGAATGGATGGCCTCTTTAGAGTTTTACTAATGTGAAGGATGGTCAAAACAAAAATGATGGACTAGTGGAGTCGCCAAGTGGATTTCTATGAGAACTATGGTCCACCACCAACCTTATCAAAGATGCTTTGGGAAAAAGTTTTATAGCAAACTTTGAGATGGAAACTTGCAAAGAAGAGTGATTCACTTGGTTTCAATAGTTTTCTAGGTTGTATGGACAAGCTAATGGTTCTCTTAGCAAGAAGGCTTTTTCTTATCTCCTATGTTCAGGTGAGCTTTTCTGAATCGCTAAGTTATACTTAGTTTGTCACTGATTACAGAGTTTCCACCCTAAGTTTAATTTTTTGGAAGGATGAGTTAGCAGAAAGGTATGGTTTATGAATTTTTTGCTCTTTTATGGAGTTTTTAGGCCTACTGGAGGCTAGTGGAGTCGCTAGGTGGAACTTGGTTATTTTTTTAAAGATGTAGCTATGGTCCACCACCAGTAACTAGGGAAAACCAATTTGGGAATGTTTTTGTGGTTTTTATGAGTTTTATGTGTAGCCTATGGTTTATTAAAGTATTCTAAACCTGTTTCATCACTTTGCTAGGGTGGCGAGAACAAAAAGAGTTTACTCTAAATGGTTTTATGGACTGCTTGCTTGTTTAAGTTTTGGAGACTAATGAATCTACAAGAGTTTTCTAGACTGTTATGTACTCAGTTAGTCCCACCGTGATCGCCATTATGTTAGTCTGGCGATGAGGTGGCTCAATCGAATAGTAGTCTAGATTTTAGTAAAGTAGTAAGGCCTACTAGAGGCTAGTGGAGTCGCCAGGTGGATTTTTAGTTGTTTTGAGGTATATGTGTATGGTCCACCACCAGTACTGTCAAAAACCAATCTAAGGGAATTTTTTTGGGGTTTTTCTAAGCTTTTATGTTGTCCTAAGGTTTTTAAGAGTGTCCTACAACTGAGTCATCATGTTTCTAGGATGGTGAGACAACCAGATTCTACTCTTCTAAGTTTGACTGAGATTTTGAGAGTCACTAAGGGATACCTAATATTTTTTGACTCAAAGTCCCACCGTGATCGCCATTATGTTAGGGTCCGGTGATTTGGCTGATTGGCAAGCCAAATGACAGTGTAACATGAAACCAATCTTTGGATCCCAAGGACCTAGCCTTCCTAGAATCAGAGAGGGCTCTCTCTATTTGTGTAAGGGATATCTGTGTGTTTTCTTATTGTGTTCTGATTTTAGGCTAGTTATGAAGTAGGTTTTTTGGTTTTTGTTTTTAGGTTGTGAGGGATGAAACTGATCAAAGATATAAGATAGGTAAAAATATGTCTGATCAACTGGGCTATGGGGTCGAGGAGGTAAAGAAAGCTATCAGATGGTGATACAAGGCTGTTGAAGGGCCGATTTGATTCGAGGTTGAAAGGATCTTTGGGAAAAATGGAGTAAGATGGACATCAAGTTTGTGAATAACAAAGGATTCTAAGCATAACTATTTTAATAGCTAACACAAACATGGTAGTGAAAACCATTAATCAATACATAGAAATAAACATTCAAGCCATGCATAGAGATATATAAATCTCTAACTTTGGGAAATGGCTATCAGAATTTGGGGAAATACACTTAAGACAGACAAACAACTCAAATCACTATGCCGGAACACCTAAAAACAATACTTCAAGCTATTGGGCACTTTGAAAACAATATTGCATAGTCTTAGGAAAAGGGAAAGATCAGAACAAGACCTCCTTGATTCAACAAATGACAATCTAATCAGTCAAAGATAAATTTCATGGATGGAGCTATGGCTAGTCATGAGTAAGCAGGGCATACCATAAATCATACTTATCATGCATAAAACCATGAATGAAACAAGCAACAATATCCTTAAGTTATTAAAGATCAATCAAGAATTCTTTAATGTGACTAAGAATGAAGAAAACATGGAAGCTATGAAGAAACAGGAAATTTGAGGTGCCTCCAAGGGAATGTCTCAAATTTCCTCCAGATGGCTTTCTTTTTATCGTTTAATTATTTTGTCAAACCTCCCTCTCCACAGGTTTGATATGCAATTTCTCGAGCTATGAGTTTATCCGGGACATACAACGGCAAAACATGAGGAGAAGCAAAGCTTCCAAAAACCCTCACATAAGTAAAAAATTCTTCTCCAAACCATCTTGCGACAAGGAGAATGTCTACTTCTGCTTCATGGGATAACCTTGGAGCATCCTTATTATACAACACTCTATACAGTGGCAACATTATGCCATGGAAAATCTTGTAAAAATGAGGAATGAATTTTGATTCCCATAATTCTTTATGATAAACATGAATGGGTAGGGGATCCTGAATTGTCCATTGCCAACCCATTAAAGGGAACTTAGAAACAAAGAAGATTGAATCCATAACATAGGCAGATAAATAAAAAGGAGGATAAATCCTCTGAGAGACAGTCCGTTTGGACTGGTAATTTAAAATAGCCATGGCTAAATTATTAGACAATATTTTAGCCCAGTCCACAATGGTAGCGTTAACAACAACATTCAATAAGGGAAGCCATTCAGGCAAAAACTTATTAATGTCAGGCTTTCCAAAAAGCCTACATAGCATAGCGGCAACAAAACAATATGGAGAAGTGAGTGAGCTAGTACTGTACATACCGTGTTTATCTTTTTTCAATGGTTCATCTCTTATGGACCATTCCTTGGTGCATTCCGCCAAATTTTCATTTTCCTTGGAAAATTTCTCCATAAATTGTTTGTTGTAAGTTGCTTGAGGCTCCGAAAAATGATACATAAGCCTCAAATCTTTTGGAGTAAATGACCCGATGAGCTCTTGACGTTGAGTTTTAAATTGTCTATCCGTAATATCAGTGTTATCCAGCACCTATTTTACCATGTCTGTATATGGAAGAATTCTTGGTCTTGCTGCTACTCGATGTAAAAATGAACAATCCAGCTCTATAAGAGATGCTTCAGAAGAATTACTTGAGCCTGCAGTAGCGGCAACATCCATTACCCTTGGGTTCTCTTCTTCAAGAAAATTAAACATACCCTCCCAAGTGGTGATACCAGTGTCCTTGATGCAAGCAGTGTCTACGTACAAGGATGCCATCTCTTTACTTTCAGAACATGGAGATTTTTCTTTATTTCCCATAATACTCTGAATATTTCTTTGTATAGTCTCTTGTTCTTCGCGCCTACAGTTTTACAAATTAAGTGAGAATAATGATATGAGAAAGGTGACAGGATAGTTTTAAATGCTGAAGGCATATGAAATATATTATTTTAACGTGAAATAACCTTTCAATCAAAACAAAATCCTTTTCATTAATAATTGACAATCCATTCATTAATTTGACATCAAAGCGCATAATGGATATCGATTTATGGAAATATTTTCTTCCTACAATGAGCTTTAAGAATATGTGATCCTGCGATCTGCGATTTGCTTTGCAATATCACAAAATCGCAATATCGCAAATCGCAATATCACAAAATCCACATTATCGCCATATCAAAAATCACAACTTTCACAAATCGCAATCTCGTAACATCGCGAAATCGCAATATCGCAAAATATATCATATGAAAAATATTCGTTAATATATTTTCTGCGATATGCGATTTGCGATAAATATTTTAATGCATATTTTTTGGATCACGCTATCGCAATTTAGAAGATTCTGCTTTGCGAAAGATATATTCTACTTTTTTGCGATGAATGCGATATTTTCTTCAAAGAAATATTTTATTCTAATCTGTCATAAACTTAAGTTTATTTAAAGATTTTCCAAATAATTTTCTTAAGTTAATGATAGTAAGTTTTATCGAAAATGAAAACAAACATCAATTAATTTTTTGGATTTTTTTTTAAACTAAGGGTCCCCACTTATTTAGTATTATTACTAATACTAAATAAGGAGGGGGTTGTCGCTGGCCACAACAGCACCCTAAAAAAAAATGACCCCACCCAAACGCATTTCATCGGGCGCCCTCACATTGCGCAACATGGTGCTCCTGACCGAACGAAGGCATAAGTTAGCAAACGTAAAATGGGTTGCACGAATGTGCAGAAGGCACCCAGGCAGTCACAACTTAGAAAATTTGATACGAAAACGAAACGACCCAACCCGAACGTTTTTCATTGGGCGCCCTCACACGATGCGACATGACACACCTGATTGAAAGAAGGCTGATGCGGGACCACCCTGCAAACCCTGAATCTCTTCAAACTCATACATATACAAATGCGTCTCAAACAATTACCCAATAAAACTTCAATGTCTGAGAAAATTCAACAACTTTAATTTGTGGAAGCTTCTCAAACATCTGTTCACAAATTTTATGGGGCATGAAAACTATACTTCAATACAAACCAATTCCCTATTTTCCCGTGCTGAAGCTATCTCCTTTTCCAAACTTCAAATAGCATTAAAAGCCCTTTATAAAAAATCTCATAAAGACTTTAGCCAACCATTAGTTCATTTTTTAAATTCTAGGATTTTATAATTAAAACCCCAATGCTTGTCATGGCATGAGAATGTTTCAATTCAAAGAATCAAACTTGTTTGATTAAATGTTAATGAGATTTTATGTGGCTTTAATAAAATTATTTTCCCGCACATACTAATATACCAAAGTGAAGAATAATATCATCCATACATACCATGTCATGTCTACCATGAAGATCAATGTCATATAGCCATACCATTCATACATATTGTCAACCATGAAGAACTCTGCTTTCCCATGGTCACTTCCTCAATAATATATATGTTACCCATTCTTTACTGCATACGATGCCTTGAAAATACATATCGTGGCTCATGATAATGTCAAAGTGAGAATTTATTCACTTTTACTTGAACGCCATCACTACGCTGTAGACTCAAACTGAAATTTGTTTCCATATTATCCCAAGAGATCAGGATTTTCTACAAGTGTGGAGTTTTACACTAACTCTCCATTCCTCAGATTAATCTCTTGCAATTTAAAACAAGAATTAATAACAGATAATGCGGTACTCGATCTGTATTATCCTGCAACAAATGCAATGTTTGACCTCCCAGCTTGCAGAGTCACGGGAAAAATAGCGTATGCATTATACAAATAGTTCATTCAGATTTATTTAAAACGCGCCTCATACCATCACTAAATCGATTCACCATTACTGGTCTTAACAAGTCGATTTCAATTATGTACAATTTGACCTTTAATTGCAACTGGTTCTCCACCAACAGGATCAAGGCACATTGATTCTCTGTTTTAATTAGCGCCCAGTACAATTTCAGAGTAGAAATGAAAATTGATCCCAATTGAATCTGGCAATCATTACTGGTTTATCACCACAACTCATACATTAACAACATATTTCTTTCAGATTTAAAACCCAAACATAAAAATCAAGTTTTAACCTCTGCTCTGCGTTTAACACTGAAGCACTCACCTTACTGTTCAATGACTCATTGATTCATCGAACAGCTTCACCCTTTGTTCATAGTTCTCCAATCGACAGCATGACCAGGTCCTTTCGTCTTTCTGTGATACAATAAAATTGATTTAAATTAAATAACCGAGTTATTACAAAAAAACTCTGCGTGCAGTCCATGGATGTAAATACCATTTTCTTCATTAGAAAACCCCATCGAAATTCTTGTTATGGCTGACAGAGATCTTATCTATGGTGGATGTTCAGTTAAAACTTCTACGCGCCACTCCAATGTATCAAATGCGAGTAAAACAAATCCTTTATATAGATTAATGCCCAGAAGATGTTTGTAATAAACCCTTAATACAATTTCTCTTTCTCTTTCTAAATGAACTGGTTATTTTAGGATTTAAAATTAGTTTACAAACTTCTTTCCTGTCCTAGAATGCGTTCATCAATTCAACCCCAATTACAGAAATTAACACACACAATTTCTAAATCAACCGATGTAGTTTTAAAACCCCACTTTTCAATTAACAATGAAAATACTTACAAAATTTTGTCCTTGGCCAGATATTCGAAATTCGTGGCCCTTCCAATTGCTAGAGGCTTATAAACTTTGGCTATCCAAGCCTCACCTTTCCTCTCTATTCTATTCTACCTGATCTATTTGCCTTTAAGGCCTATTAATTTATACAAATTTAATTGAACCAATTTTGGTTCTCATCCCTTTAATCACTCAACAAATCCCCAAATATCTCAGCACCCCTAAAGTCTAGATCTTTATCCCTAAAACCTTGCAAGTAAATCTATCTTAGGCTTCCTAATTATCTCTTAGATATCTCTCATCTAATTTCTCTCATGTTTTCCAGTTGTTTAAAAAAATTTACAAATTCTCACAAATAATTAATTAAAAATATAATTAATCACTCAAAATAATATTAATATTTACATGAAATTAATAAATTCTCAAAAACATGAGACCCCTAGGTTCAATAAAAATATAAGGTATTTTTCCGAGCTAATGCTCCTGCATCAAAGGCTCAAGGGAGAAAACAGAAAACGGGCTGCACAAATGAGGACAAGGCACCCGGGCAGTCACAACTTAGAAAATTTGATAAGGCCACCCTCAAACGAAACCACCCAACCCAATTGTGTTTGGTAGGGTTCCCTCGCATGACATAACATGGCCTTCCCACCTGAACAATGGCTCAAGGGAGTAAATGGAAAACAGACCGCACGAACGTGCACAAGGCACCCGGGCAGTGTTACAGAGTAGTTTGTCACCATCCCTGCAATCCCTCGTCCTGCACATTGGAGGGCCTTTTCTGTGACCTGTGAGCAGTGACATGACCTGAAACCACTTTCATACCATCCCCCTTGACAAGGAAAATAATTCCTCTGAAGAAATTTTCCTATAAAAAACCCTAAAAATAGACCTTTTGGCCTTGGTACGACCAGCCAGTTCATCCCTCGCACCAGTGGGGGAAATCCACTAAATAGGGCACGGCAAATATCACTCTGTCCCAGTGTATTACTCGCGCCAAGATTAATAAGGATTGTTTCTAAAAATTAAATGGTGGAAGTTTTATTCCAACGAACTTCTAAATGAGTCTCTAAAATGATTTGGGAGGTTCGGCTCCGAATCTCCATGTAGGGGAAGTGGTTTTCCGCCTATCATGGAAGCTTCCTTGAGGATAGGGCCAATCCCACCATTGTAGGGATCCCAACTCCCTTTTGACCATATATATAAGCTTTCAATTTTACCTTTGCAAGCTAGCCTGAATAGAGCTGAATCAGTAGTATGGAGACTATCGTCAGATAGCCTCTGAGAGCCAAGTCGAAGAGAGAGAGATTTGTCACATTCCCAACAATCTCCATCAAGATGTGCTCCGTTGTCGACCCGCCGAAGGAAGACCCAACGTCAAAGCTCAGGTTTTATCTTTCTTTCGTTGTTATTAATAATAAATGACTTTGATTATGGTTTCATTTTCTTGTTTATTTCTTATGCTATGAATTATATCTTATCTGACTGGTATATGGTTACAAAATTTGAATATTACGTTGTGTGTTTTTGTTTCTTTGTGTACGTGCAGGTGTTCGAACGTGCTAAGCGGGAGAATTGTGATCTGCCAAAGCGAAGGATGGAAGTGCCATCTTTCCTCCAAGAAACAGTAGCATGGCACTTAGGGTAGGCCTCTTGTCGCATCTTGGTCTTTTGTAACTAGGAACCTACGTCTTAGCGTGACCCGGTTGTTGCTAGACCCGATCTTGGCTAGTAGGGATCACCTCTATCCACAGAGGGGATTTACCTCTCCAAAAAACTAGTGACTCCACTGGGGAGACATTGATTGGAGTTTTTCTTGTCTTTTCAGTTGATTTTGGTTGTTGTCTACTTGATTAGCTCTTCTCTTTCACCTTTCTCTAGTGTTAAACCTTTGTTTAGCCTCACCATACTTGATCTACTTTCTATTTGCTCTCTTTTATTTTTTTCATTACTAAACTTGACTGGCGCAGTTTTTTCCCTGATAGTCGCGCCAACTGATGCTTTTTTCTAGTTCAGCCCCTGCTCCAATCCTTTTCTGGTACTAGTTACAGCCAGATAGTCATGCCAATCCTGTGTGGTGCTAGGGTTTGATTCTCTCTAAGCTTTCTGAGCTTGATTTTTGGTTTTGGTGTCATTTTATTGACTGCCTAAGTGTCCTAAACCCTTGGTTGACTGTGTGTGACCTCTATCCTCTAGTTGTTTTCCCTCTACTATCGGTTTTACAATCTAGCCCTAGGGCATCTAGGCACTATAGTGTGTTAATCCTCTCGTGGGAGTTTTTGGTTTTCATTTGTCCAGTCAACTTCGTTGTTGCTTTTTTGCATTATTTTGGTGCTTTCCCATTGTTTTATTGCATTATTTGAGTGATTTCCCTCTTTCTCATTCAAATTTCGCTTTGTCTCGTTTCGAGCCTATATTACACGGTTCGTATGAGTTTTTGGGATTCCTCTTTGATTTGAGCGATTTCTTTATCAGTTTGAGGTCTAATTGTGTGTTTTTGTATTGAGTGAACTTGCTTGTCCTTACTCTTCCGCTATCGTTTCTCAAATTGATCCCTCCATTAGTTTTCATTTTGTTTAGTGCATTTTTCTCTTAAAACATTGAAAATACAAAAAATCAAATCTCTTTTCTTTTGATTAGTTAGTGAAAATTGAAAACTTTTCTGCGTTATTAGTGTTATATAACTCTAAATGAAAATATTTTAATTTCATTAGCGTGCGTTAGAGACACTAGTGGTTGTTTTGTGATCCACTTTTTATTGTGTGAAAGCTCTCAACCTTCTCGTAGTTAGCTATTGATCGAACAAAGTGATACATTGTGGCATGTAGTGTGCATTAAGACGATTTTTGAGACATAACATTCGGTAGGGCCTGAAAATTGAAACATAATTGAAGATCAACTCTAAAATTTATTCAATTTACCTTAAGGTAGCATTGAAACATTAATGAAATATTTAGAGGTATAGGCTAGTGACGTGTTCCGGCGTCGTTAAACCTAGTAGTTGTCGCTCGCCTCTTGGCTTTTGACAATACTAGTACAGACTTGTGCTCCCCGTACCATCACGTATATAAAGGGAGAACCCACTAGGTTGCTATCCTTTATCAGTAGGAAGCTGAGTCTGCCGCCTCATACCCGTGATACACCAGACACAACATTCAGGGAGATTACCTGCACGTACGTCAAGTCCTTGGTTGATTTCTCCTTCATTTTGAAACCAAGGAATATATTGTAGTTCATGGATATCTGGTACACCCTTTTGCCTAGATTTCTAGAGTAGTCATTTTGATCTTTTCTAACTCATTAAATTTGAAAGGATCATCAAGCACTTGTCCTTTCATGCTTGTTTCCAAATTGAAAGAGATAGAGTCACCTTTCATCCATTTCTCAACTCGACTCTTAAAACATGAAATGGTAAAATTTCTAAGTTTCAATGTGGTAAAATAAATCACCTGCGATCACATGCCCTTTTAGAGTTTGCTTGTTGGTCATTTGATTGTGTACCTTTGTTTTTTCCCATGTGATTTTATTTGATCTCTTCCTCTTTTCATTACTTTCATAGTGGCGAAACCCTCAGTTTCGTCTACTGGTAGTCCTTACACAGATGATTCATCAAAGGTCTCTCAGTCCTCTGTTGAACCTTAGTAGCCCATTGTCTCTGAGTTTCCTGACAGGGGACTGGTTCTATCTGAGCTTCCCTTTGGAGGACCAGTTGAGTTCAATTGACCCTTATCTAATGCTTGCTTTGGATTTGGAATAGGGGAATATTTCCCTCCTCTTACATTGGGTTCGCCTTTTTCAGCTGATGTTATTCCTCCTAGTCCTCCCTGTCTTTTAGAAGATCTAGCAGCAAGGTCAGATATGGACTCATCCAGTCCTTCTCCTAGTGAGGAAATCCCTACATCTGGTGAAGATTACCATTTGTTTCTAGAAAACAACCCCGAATTATCTATCATGTCTTCGCCCATTCCTTCACTTCCAGCAAGGTATAGATTCTTAAGTGAGATTGTGGCCGCTGTCACCTCTATGGGAGTATCAACTCTATCTATGAGGCTAGTTATTCCTTTGTTAGGGATGTCCTCGAGGACACCTCGCACTTCATCTCCTCAGGTCACATCAGTACCTGTTAGGCCTACTGTCTGTGTAGTTGCATCTACACCCACTGTTACTACTCAGTCTGTCAAGACCGTGTCGCTTCCTGAAGACGTCTACATAGCATCTCCTATTCTGAAGAATATTTCTCCTGAGGAGTATCGGTTGTCTTTACAGCAGTCGAACTCCGAGGTTGGTAAATCCTCCCAAGATCCCAACCGTCCTTATTTTTCCCATTATGCACAGGATGGTACACCTGTTTACATTTTTCCATATCAGTACGATGAGCAAGGAAACCCTCTATGTTTTCCTGCTCCAAAGGCTTATTAGTATGTTCAAGGTTTTCTGTCTTTCCAGGCTGGACAACCTTCGAACCCGCAAGGACAACCCTTCCAGGGTCAACCTTCGGGCCAGCCTAGTTATCTATATGATCTACAAGGACAACCCTTACAGGTCCAACCTTCAGGTCAGCAGGGGTTGTTATATGGTCCGCAAGGACAGTCCTACAACCCTCAAAGTAAACCTATACAGCCTCACCTTGTGGTCCAACCAAGGCAACCTCAAGGACCCACAGGTCAACCGGGGTATCAACCGAGACTGCTGTATGGTCCTGGGAAACAAATCCAACCCTCTAAACCTATGGTACAACCTCTGCAACCTCAGTTTCTTATTGGTCCGAATGTTGCATAGCCAGGGCCCTCTTATGGTCCTGTTACAGGTCAAACTAGTTATCAGGCACAACCTGGCCCTATCCCACCACCACGCCAACTAGCTCATCCAAGGCAGCCTGATGTCCCTCATCAATCAGGGAAGATCACTCAGCTAGGTCAACCTGTCTAACCATGCCAGCCTACACATCCTATCAACCCTGCTCAATAGACGATTTACTCCATGCCATAACTGAATCCGCCTATGTTCCCAACTCATCGGGCTCAGCAGGGCCCCACTTACCAGAAACCCGCTCAACCTCAAGGCAGTTATTATCTCCAAGGTCAATATTGACCAGTTTACAACCCGTCCCAAGGTTATAATTATTATCTTCAACAACTCGGCTATACCTATACTCAATAGTCAAATCCATATGCTGCTCAAATGGGGCCGACATATAATCAGGGTCCATACTCTGGTTATCAACCCCCGTACACTGGTTATCAGCAACCATATCAATATAACTATATGGCTTACACCCCCTATGGTTAGAATCCCCTAGTGATCCAAAATATTTTGTTTGAGATGTATAAAATAATTAACATGTGAAAATTGTAGCTTTTAAACAAGAAACTTTAAAGGCATAAGCGGAAAAAGAGAGAAGCAATTAACATCATGCACGAAGACACAAGAGTTGATATCGGACTTCATCCAGGAGGGACTACATCTCTGGGCCCTGCTCTAATAGTGGGGAGGCCCTGCTTTCATTAAATGGAAAAATGAAAGTACAAGTACAAAATGAGGAATTACACCCTTATACCTGCCCAATCTGGAAATGGCCGAAAATTGCAGACCTCTGATGACAAAATGGGCAGCACCGTTGGATTTGTGGCGTCGAGTAGCACTGAATCCATATAAAACTTGCCCCAATCAAACAAAGTGAAAATCTGGCCCCTCTGGAAAAATGGCTCAGATCATGGTTCCGCCCCCTCCTGCACACTGTTCAAGGTTCCACTGCCTCGTTTTCCGTGCCCACTCCTGTCCATCCTTGGGCGCACAAATGAATGTAGGTTTAAATAATAAAACTCGGTCGGACTTTCCAAAGCCACCGTTGGACGAGTTGGTTAAAGATCCGAATTTGTTGGGAGGAGGTCGGGTGGTCAAATCCCGACCCCTCCATTAAAAGGCCGACTGCATTGCATTTTTAACTTACCGTTGAACTGTTTGAACCGTGTTATATTTTTAAAACATTTTATGTTTACGTGGGGGGGCCAGACCCATATTGGGCAGCCTGCCCCGTATGAAAATGGGCCACGTATGGAGGCGGAGGCGGTGGGGTTAACAACCCCCGCCCCGTATTAATATTGCCGGCTGTTTGAACTGTGGAGACCGCGGGGGTGGCGGGGTTGACCACCCGCCCCCCAACACATTTCTTTTAATATATATATGGATTGGTATGAGGTGGCGGGGTTGGTGGCCCGCCACCCATATATATATATTTTTTGTTTTATTTTGTTATAAAACAAATTGTCGTTTTTTAAACCTTCTGATTTTTTACCGAAGGAGCGCTTTTAACGGTCCCACAAATTTGCCCAGAATCTGGCTAGGTTGGTCGGAATCCGGTGGCCGGGTTTCAGCAAAATTGTTGCCTCCTTAGTCTGCCACATCACCAAGTCAACCTCTGAACTTTGACTGCTCCTAACTCCTTCATACGGACTCAGAATTGAGTGCCGTCTACGCCGTTGGATTCAGAATTTCGAGATCTACAACTTGAACTTAGTTCGAAGGATTTTCGAACACTTTTATTTCTGAGCCTTGTACTTAAGCCATTTGTACCTGTACCTATTTAATCCACCTGGATCATTCCTCCCCACTTAAGAGCTTTTGGACCCCAAAAGCCTCATCAATCAACAGGCAAGTGAGGGAATTGCTCCCTCACCTTCTCCTTTTCAAGTCATTTGGATTTACTTGGGTGCATCCCTTTGAAACAAACACGGAGATACTCCACATCTCCTCGTCACGAAGTTCTGGTCCTTCGATCGAGAATGATGTCCCCTGGCAGTTCATTAAGATATTCTGGTGCAAAGTCATCCACTGTAGGAACTAATCCTACCTCCTCAGTGTCCATAATCAATGGGGGTTCATAAAGTTTTAGATTTTCAACATTCACAACTGAGTACATCTGCATGTATACTGGCAAGTCGAGTTGGAAAGCATTATTCCCAATCTTCTCCAATATGGTAAAGGGACCATACCGGATTGGTCGCAATTTCTTACCTTCTCCCTTCATTCGATCCTTGCTGACGTGGAACCACACTTTGTCACCAACTTGAAATTGATGGTCAACTCAGTGATTATCATGTCGGGCCTTATATCAGGCCTGACTCTTCTCCAAATGCTCTTGCACTACTTGGTGAATCGTCTGAATCCGCTGAATGAACCTCTGTGCTTTATCCCTGTCATCACGCCCACTGGCATCTTCATCCCTTCCATAGATCATGTCGAAAGGGTCCTTTGGTAAGTAACCAAAGCATGTCTCAAAAGGTGAACGCTACGTAGAGGAGTGCACTGCTCGGTTGTAAGCGTGCTGCACATATGGAAGGTGTTCATCCCACAACTTGGGATGTTTGCTGCAATAGCCCCGCAACAAGTGTACCATGGTACGATTAACGACCTCTGTCTGTCCGTCGGTTTGTGGATGGAATGCCGTGCTTCTCTTCAACTTGGTATCCATCATGCACCACAAGCTGGTCCAAAACTCTCCAAGGAAACGAGAGTCTCGATCTGACACAATCGATGTGGGCAACCCAAAGTGGACCCAAACATACTGAAAGAAAAGACAAGCAGTCTGCTCAGTAGTGACCTGCTTTTTACAAGGCATCAATATGCACATTTTGCTAAAGCGGTCGACGACAACATACAAATAGTCGTGACCCTTTCTTGACATAGGCAAACCTCCTACAAAATCCATCGACACACTTTCCCATGGACGACCCGAAATAGGGAGTGGTGTGTAGAGCCCGAGTTTTCTATTAGAGGGCTCTAAAACAGAACACATCACACATCCCTTTACAAAACGGGTTACAGTTTTTTTCATATGGGGCCAAAAACAAAACCTTTGCAAATGACATAAGGTTTTTTCAACACCAAAGTGACCAGACACAAGAGAGGTATGCGCCTCTCGAATTACATGTACCCTTTCTGCTGTGGGTATGCACAATTTACCAAGGTGATACAACAGCTTCCCCTGCAAATGATAGTTGTCCACCTGTGAAGCATGAGTTAGTTTTGCATAAACTTCTTTAAAGTCATCATCGTTAGTGTACTGTTCAACATAACTTTCAAAAGATGATGACGCATTATGAAAAATAATAGAAGCAGCGATAGGAGGGCGAGAGAGCATGTCTGCTACTTTGTTACTAGTGCCCTTCTTATACTTTATTACCAGATGAAATTGTTGTAGGAACCCCATCCACCTGAAATGACGAGATTTTTGTAGCTTGGTCTATGACTGAAGGTACTGCAAGGGCTGATGATCCGTATGGATGATGGTCTCCTTGCCGATCAGGTAGTGTTTCCACTTTTTCACACTTTGGACCAAGGCATACAATTCCTTGTCGTAAGTGGGGTAATTTATTACAGCCTGGGAGAACTTCTCTGAATGGTAACAAATCGGCTTCTTCTTCTGCAAAAGTACAGCTCCCATGGTGTACCCACTAGCATCGGTTTTGATCTCAAAAGGCTGTTGGAGATCGGGTAAAGCCAGGACTGGTGCGGCGCTGATTTTCTCTTTCAGTGCTTCGAAGGCCTTCTGCTGTTTTCCTCCCCACTGAAAGGCTTGTTTGATACTTGTCAGAGTGTGTAAGGGTGATGCAATAATGGATAAGTTGGCAATGAACCTCCTGCAGTACTGTACTGCACCTAAAAAACTACGGACCTCTGTTACATTGGTAGGCTTAGGCCAATTTACAATCACCTCGACTTTTGAGGGGTCTATTTTTAATTGACCATTACCGACAATATGACCAAGGTAAACCAAAGAGGTTTTCCCAAACTCACACTTTGACAACTTTACATACAATTGTTCTTTCTTTAAAACATCAAGCACTTTGATTACATGGCATACATGTTCCTCCCAAGTCCTACTAAAAAAAAGAATATCATCTTAATACACAAGGACAAACTCATCAATGAAAGGCCTAAAAAGATCATTCATGACCCTCATGAATGTGGCTGGAGCGTTGCAAAGTCTGAATGGCATCACCATCCATTCGAACAACCCCTGTTTGGTCTTCAAGGTGGTTTTCCACACATCCTGCTCTGCAATTCTGACCTGGTGATAACCACTACGCAAATCCAATTTGGTGAAATAAACAACATTTTTTAATTGATCTAATAAATCATCAATGCGAGGGAGAGGGTATCGATTTTTCACCGTGATTTTGTTTAGTGCCCGATAATCCACACACATCCTCCATGTGCCATATTTCTGGGGCACTAACACGATCGGTGAGCCACAACAAGAAGTACTTGGCCGAATGACCCCTTGGTTCAACAGTTCCTGTACCTTCTTTTTGATTTCCTCCATTTCGATGGATGACATCCTGTACATACCAATGTTTGGTAATGGAGCATCATGTTGCAAATGGATCTCATGTTGGATCCCTCATTTTGGAGGCAAACCTTTGGGTTCCTGAAACAACTCACCATAGTTAGAAATAACATCACATAATTCCTATTTATGAGCCGGATCACATCCCCGGAAAGCATCGGTTATTTCTTCATCCTTTGCTCTCACAACCATGAGCAAACACCCCTTGCTGGAATTCACCAATCTCTTCATCTGTCCTGCACTTACAAGGCTGGCACTAACTTTGGTTTGATGAGCTCTTACAATGTATTCTACCCCATCTTTAGTGATTTGGTATTTATTTTCATGGCGAAAGAAAATTGCTTTCCTATCATAAAGATAGGGACTCCCCAACACAATGCCACAGATATCCAATGGTATTACATCCAATTCTACTTCATCTACCAACTTAGAAGCAATAACAAATTTTACCTTACACTGCTTGGTTACATTTAGTTTTACTTTATCATGTATCCATCCAAGCGGATAAGGTTTTGGATGAGGCTTAACTTCTAAGCCTAACTTTTTAACCAAGGATTCTGAAATAAGGTTTGCTTGAGAGCCCGAATCAAATAGAGTTTCTACTTTTGCATGGTTTATAACAACTCTAATATGAAACAACTCAATTCTCTTACGTTCATTAGAAAGAGGCTCATTTGATGCACTAGTGCTTTCATGTGATTCAAAATCATGAAGAGAATGAGTACCTTTTGCCCCTGCTGCTGTGATCAATGCCTCATCGCCTGAGTCGGATCCAAGGTCCTGCTGTGCGGTTGCTACCGTCTTCTGCTTACCCTTTCCTCCATATCTCTTCGGCTTCTTTTCTGGATAAAGTTTCCAACAATGATCGTCGTCATGGCCTTCCTTTTTGCAGTGAGTGCAATAAGGCTTTTCTCCTTCATCCTTCTTTGTTGACGCGTCTTCTTTTCCTTTCCCTTTCCTTTCCCTTTGAATTTTCCATTTGAAGGTTTGGAAGGTGGTTTCTTCGAATGATCATCCTTATCATTCTGCCCCTGTTCTCAAGATGAATGGCCTTCACACTGGCCGAGTCAATGGTAGTAGGTTCAAACATTAACAATGAATGTCTAATGTAACTATGCAATGAACCAATTTACTTAGTTACAACTTCAGGAGAATCTAAAGAGATGCCCAAACTTAATGCCTGTTTTCGAAATTCTTCAGTAAAGGTTTGCACATTTTGTCCTTTACCTTGCCTTAGGTACTGCCACTCCATTAAGGCTTTCTGATTGTAACCTAAGAGATAGAATTGATTTTTAATTGCAGTAATAAAATCTGACCAAGAAGAAAGAATGTTACCCAAGTTACTGCTGCTTCGAAGTTTTCTCTCCCACCAGATGAGAGCTATGCCACTCAATCGAAGAGAAGCCAATTGGATTTTTGCCTCATCTTCCATAATCTGTTGGATCCTACAATAGAGTTCAAGCTGCCTAATCCAATTGTTAAGCTTCTCGGCATTACTTTCACCATTATATACTGGTATATAAAACTTAACATCTAACTTAAAGAAAGGCTTGTTGGATGCATTTCCAGAATTTTTATTATGATGGTTAGAAGAGGAGGAAGGACTTTCATTTCCTGAAGGGGGTGGATTTCCTCCACCATCTCCATGCGCTAAACCTTGCCCTTCTAAAGAATGATCTCCTGTTTTCTCTAACCTTTCAAGTCTAGAGAATAGTCTCTCTACTCGATCTGCCATGGTATAGAAAGTTTTGTGGAAATTGAGCTCCTCTTCATTCTGATCTTCGTCCCCCATGTTCCTTCTCTGACGTGCACGTCCTGCTTCGGGATCAAAAGCCTATAGCGTCCCTTTGCCTCTTCTTAGCCTGCTTCTTGTTAGCATACAAACATGTAATTCACATCTACAAACACCCGCTCTGATACCACTTGATCCAAAATCTTTCATTTGAGATGTATAAAAAAATTAACATGTGAAAATTGTAGCTTTTAAACAAGAAACTTTAAAGGCATAAGCGGAAAAAGAGAGAAGAAATTAACATCATGCATGAAGACACAAGAGTTGATATCAGAGTTCGTCCAGGAGGGACTACGTCTCCGGCCCCTGCTCTAATAGTGTGGAGGCCCTGCTTTCATTAAATGGCAAAATGAAAGTACAAGTACAAAATGAGGAATTACACCCTTATACCTGCCCAATCTGGAAATGGCCGAAAATTTCAGACCTCTGATGAAAAAATGGGCAGCACCGTTTGATTTGTGGCGTCGAGTAGTGCTGAATCCATATAAAACTTGCCCCAATCGGACAAAGTAAAAATCTGGCCCCTCTGGAAAAATGCCTCAGATCATGGTTCCGCCCCCTCCTGCACACTGTTCAAGGTTCCACTGCCTCGTTTTCCGTGCCCGCTCCTGTCCGTCCTTGGGCGCACAAATGAATGTAGGTTTAAATAATAAAACTCAGGTGGACTTTCCAAAGCCACCGTTGGACGAGTTGGTTAAAGATCCAAATTTGTTGGGAGGAGGTCGGGTGGTCAAATCCCGACCCCTCCATTAAAAGGCCGACTGCATTGCATTTTTAACTTACCATTGAACTGTTTGAACCGTGTTATATTTTTAAAACATTTGATGTTGACGTGGGGGGGCCGGACCCATATTGGGCGGCCCGCCCCGTATGAAAATGGGCCACTTATGGAGGCGGAGGCGGTGGGGTTAACAACCCCCGCCCCGTATTAATATTGCCGGTTGTTTGAACTGTGGAGACCGCGGGGGTGGCGGGGTTGAACACCCACCCCCCAACACATTTCTTTTAATATATATATGGATTGGTATGAGGTGGCGGGGTTGGTGGCCCGCCACCCATATATATATATATTTTTTGTTTTATTTTGTTATAAAACAAATTGTCGTTTTTTAAACCTTCCGATTTTTGACCGAAGGAGTGCTTTTAACGGTCCCACAAATTCGCCCGGAATCTGGCCAGGTTGGTTGGAATCCGGTGGCCGGGTTTCAGAAAAATTGTTGCCTCCTTAGTCTGCCACATCACCAAGTCAACCTCTAAACTTTGACTGCTCCTAACTCCTTCATACGGACTAGGAATTGAGTGCCGTCTGCGCCGTTGGATTCAGAATTTCGAGATCTACAACTTGAACTTGGTTCGAAGGATTTTCGAACACTTTTATTTCTAATCCTTGTACTTAAGCCATTTGTACCTGTACCTATTTAATCCACCTAGATCGCCTAAGACAGAACCAATGGGGGCAACGTTATGCTCAACCAGGGTAGAGTACAGGTACAACTCCTTACCGAGGGCCTGGTATGCCTTTTAATCCTCAGTTACCTTTCCTTGCTACGTTAAAATTTCTGGATGTTTCTAAATTGACAAATGATCCGATTCTTCACAATCCTTATTGGCCTCCGGTTCCGACCAAGGTGCTCAGTGACTGTCCTAAATTTGAAGGTAAAGATGGAGAGGACCCCTAAGCTCATGTGATGACCTACCATCTATGGTGTTCTTCAAACTCTTGGGTGGATGATTCAATTCATCTGTGTCTTTTCCAGCGCACTCTTACTAGTGGTGGTGCTAAGTGGTATATAGAATTACCCCGCGGTATCCTTCAGGACTTCAATACGATAGCTATGGATTTTCTGATGCATTTTCAGTTACCAGTTCATTACGAATCCAAGACGCATCTCCTAACTTCTCTCAAGCAGGACAAAGCCACCCACATATCTAATTATATTCATGAGTGGCAATGTCATCATGGACTAATCAAGTTTGATATACCTGATCAGCTACTAACTCATTGGTTCACGACCTCCTTCGTTAGCAAGATTGCTCAAGATATTGCTATGGGGGCATGTGTGACCAAAGAAAAATCCATCGCTCATGCCGAGTACCTTGATCTGGTGTACTCTTAGTCTGGCACACTCTATGATATCTTGGATGATGCCCCATGGCCAGGGACCTCTAAAGCACCAGCTACCCCATCGGTGGATGGTGTTATTGGTTTTTTTTCTCAGAATTTTAGGAAGTCCTCTAATGGGAAGCAGAAGTATAAATATTCCAATAATTTTTCTCTTCCCGCTCTTCTATATTCTGATAAAAATCCGAAGGTGAACATCGTTCAAGCTAATCCTACAAAAAAATATTCCAAAGGAAAGAAGAAGGGTAAAGGAAAATCCAAACCTGAAGCCCCGAAACAGGAATCCTCTAAACCTCATGCTGAAGATGGTTCCAAATGTAAACTGAAGTACCCTTGCCTTATATGTGAATGAGACCATTATACCAAAGATTTTCCTCGACGATATGAATTTAGTCAACTTCTGGAAGGCTCCAAAGGGACTTCGACAGTTCTCAAAGAACCATTCATGTCTCAGTAGACCCAGATGGTTGAGCAGCCTTCACCATCTGCACCATTTAGATCCCAAGTTTTTATGATGAATGGTGTTGCACCTGTCTCAATTGCTACGTGTTCAAAGGATTATGCTGGATCATGCCAGGAAGCTGGGAAGGAAGTCGTTGATGGCCCAAATCCCCCACCTATCTCTAGTCCTTTAGAAATTGAGAAGCCCAGTGCTGAACCTGTTGTGAGGCCACCTTCTAAGGGTGTTCTACGAAAATATTCCTATAACCAAAATGCCCGTGCTGCTCAGCACTACAACATTGTTGAGGATTTGGCACAGGCGCCTTATGCAGTGTCTGCGTTGGAAGTGCTTCAAATTTTCCCATCGCAATGGAAAGCTCTGTTATCTTCAATCGGTGGAATCGGTCCCATCTATTCTATTCTTCTCACCTTTGACCTAGAAAATATTGTCCCCCGACTGCTGCGTCAAATTTATCTCATTATACAAGTCAGTATCAACAGCCTCAACATCCACAGAGCCATTGTGGATGAAGATGCTTCCACTTGTGTTATGTCATCTGCCTGCTGGAAGGCCATTGGTTCTCCAGCTCTTACTTCATCTCCCAATACCCTAGGGGCATTTGATGGTCAGGAATCTAAACCCCTAGGTTTTTTTGAGGGTTTTCCGATCACTTTACATGGTAAGACAGTCAATGTGGGAGTAGAAGTGTTTGACGCTAAGCCAACTACAATATTCTTCTTGGTTGCAATTGGACTCATGCCATGCTATGCATTCCATCCACCCACTTTCGGGTTCTGAAGTTCCCTCATGAGGGAAAAATTATCATTGTTGATCAGTTGTCTTTCTTCACCTCATTCTCCAAGAACAACGTTCCTTATGTGGATCAGATCCCCAATCCCCCTGATAGTGTAGGACCTGGTCTTTTCAAGGACCCCGTCCTCATGGGTATTTTTCCTGTGCCACCACCACACACCATTCAAGTTAACATGATCTCTAGGTCAGATGACCCTTGGATCATCCCTTCGCCTAAATAGGTGACCTCCTTCATAGAATTGATGCCTTTCACTCCAGTTGAGATCAATTACTATGAGATTTTCGCTGCATCTAATCCTCCTCCTCCTGAAAATGCTCCTTCGAGCATGGGTTTAGATGTATATTCTCAATCCCATTGTCTAGGCGATGCAGATTCACCTGATCCTTTAAGAGAATTCTTCCCTTCTGATGAAGCTATTGTTGAAATAATGTCTCTTGAAGATCTATTGTGGAGCGATGGACATCATTGTTCCTCGTTCATGCCTGGCCTGGGGGCAATGTCTGATTGTCTAGAGCGCTTCGCATCTCAGGTTCCCACTACGCCTCTTCAAACACTGATATTGACTCATGAGGCTCTTTTGTAGGGAAATCTGAGTAATATCACTCAAACCATGCTGATTGACATCTCTGCCAAATCGGGGGTAGTCGAGAACATTCACGTGGGAGTTACCTATTCTCCCAAAGAGATTCAGGTATACACGAGCCTTTTTCATGAATTCAGAGATGTTTTCACATGGTCCTATGAAGAGATGCCTAGGATTGATCCCAGCATAGTCGTGCATGAGATTCCTACCTACCCAGGTGCGAAACCCGTGCGTCAGCGTCTATGCCCAGTGCATCCCCGGAAAGCTGCAACTATAAAGGCAGAAGCTGAAATTTTTTTAAGGCTGGCTTCATTTATCCAATTCCCCTCACAGAATGGGTTTCAAATATCATCTGTGTAGATAAGAAGCAGGGCACTATACGAGTCTATGTTGATTACCGAGACATTAATCGGGCCTGTCCTAAGGACAATTACCCCACTCCCTTTATAGATCATATAATTGATGAAAGCACAGAGAGTGAGATTTATTCCTTTATGGACGGCTTCTCTCGGTACAATAAAATTAATATTTTACCCACTGATCAACATAAGACTGCCTTTATCTATCCATGGGGTACTTTTGCTTACAAAAGGCTCCCATTCGGCTTGAAAAACGCTGGAGCCACCTTCTAGCATTCTATGTCCTATGATTTCCATGACATAAATCATATTTTTCAGCCATATCTGGATGATTTTCCGGCCCATTCAGCTTGGAATGAGGACCATCCTAAGCACCTCCACCAGATTTTCCTCCGTTGCATACGTTACAATATTAGGCTCAACCATCACAAGTGCATCTTCTGCGTGGATTCTGGTCATATTTTTGGATTGATCGTCTCCAAAGATGAAATTCACCTTGACCCCCTCAAGGTTGTGTCCATCATTAACCTCCCATCCCCATCCTCGTTACATCAACTGCAGAGTCTGCAGGGGAAAGGCAACTTCTTACAACGCTTTATTCTGAACCATGCGGAATTGGCCAAGGGGTTTACGCAACTTTTGAAACATGACGTTCCCTTCCACTGGGATGAGATTGGCCAACAATATTTTGATAATCTTAAAACATTGCTCGTTAATTCTCTGTTGATACGACCTCCCAACTATCATCACGATTTTACTCTTTATTTGGTCGTTGTGTTTAGCATGATAGCTATGGTTCTATTACAAGATGACGACGACGAAAATGAACACGTATTTTACTATCTATCTCAAAATATTCTTGACATGGAAATGCGTTATGCCCATCTCAAGAAGCTGGCACTCGCTATGGTTTAGGTCGTTCAGTGATTCCGCCATTACATCCTGTTGCGTACGGTAACCGTGATTTTCGATTGCAACCCCATGAAATATATCTTGTCTCGACAATTTCTAGGGGGCAAGTACTCCAAATGGATTTTCATCCTTCAGGAGTTTGATTTAGAGTTCACCACTTCTAAGTCGATGAAATCATTGTTTTTTGCTGATCTTATCTGCTCTCTCCCGACAGACTCCATTCCATCCCAATCCGAGGATCATATCCCGGATGAAACACTCTTTATTATCAGCACTCATGATCCATGGTACAGTGAAATTATCGTGTATCTTCAAACATCCATGTTCCGGTCTGAGTTGAAAAAATATGCTCGACGTCATATTCAACATCAGTCTTGACCATACCGCATTGTAGGAGATACCTTGTATCGTGTCAGAGTTTATTACGTGCTTCGACGGTGCTTAACCCTGGAAGAGGCTGAGAGAGTCTTGAATGACTGTCACAATGGCACCTATAGCGGTCATATGTGAAGATATGCCACCACCCAGAATATTCTATGTATGGGTTACTTCTGACCGTCTATATTCAAGGACTATATTGTTGCAGTTATAAAATGTCATGCGTGCCAGGTCTTTCAGTGCAAGATCCGCATGCCACCCCTACCCTTGCATCTTGTCATTACCATAAACCCTTTTGCTAAACAGGGCATATATTTTATGACATGTAACCCTCACTCGGCTGGGGGGCATGCTTATATAATCGTTGCCATAGACTAATTCACTAAGTGGGCCGAAGTGATGCCTACATTAGCTGCCAATGGTAAGATAGCTGCCCAATTTATTTTCAACCATGTTATTATGTGTTTCGGAGTCCCTCAGGCCATTGTCACCAATAATGGCACTCATATTCGAGATTACGTGATGGCTGAGCTGACATCAAAGTTGGGCTTACGTCATGATAGCTCAACGCCATACTACCCCCAGGAGAATGGCTAGGTTGAGGCCGTGAACAAGGTATTGGTCACGATGCTTCAATGAACGATTGGTATCCACAAATCCAATTGGCATCTCCAATTGTTCTCAGCTCTTTGGGAAATCGAATGTCTGTAAAGAGCGCAACCATATTCACACCTTTCCAATTGGTGTATGGTCTGGAAGTGACTCTCCTGGTTGAATGTGAAATTCCTTCTCTAAATTTGGTTGTGGAACTATTGCTCGACACTTCTCCGGAGGAAGAACATCTCTTGTATTTGGAATGACTCGATGAAACCTGTCGCTTGGTTGCCATGGTTATTGAAGCATAGAAAAAGTGGGTCAAAGCCCACTTCGATCAATCAATTTCTCCACGTTCTTTCATTGAAGGGGACCTCGTCCTCCTATATGACCAAGCACATGATAAACTTGGAGCAAGAAAATTCGAGCCCATGTGGCATGGGCCCTATATCGTCAAACGAGTATTAAAAAATGGGGCCTATGAGCTAATCGACTATGAAGGTGTTCCTCTGGCACAGCCTAGAAATGGGTTGTACCTCAAAAAGTACTACGCTTGAGATATTCTTGTGTGGTGTGTGTGTACATAAGTGAGTGAACTCATTTTTTGTGCATGTGTGGTGTGGTGTTCTTTGTAAGTGTCTTTCTGCTGATTGGGTCTTCCTGATTGTGCAGATGTCTATTACTCAATTTTTTGGTTTCGCAGATGGTGCGTGTTAGTGCTTGAATCTACCTTAGGTTGAAATAAGGTAAAACTCAAGGCAACATCAAACCACGCTCAGCCTTGTAGCTAGCCCTACGAGGACACGAGAGGGCTCTCTTCGGGTATATCTCAGCAAAAGGTTTTCAAAGGGGCTGAGATGACTTATAATGGATATTGATTTTAGGCTAGTAAATAGATATGAATGAGGTTTTTAATAAATGACTAGTTTTTCTGGGCTGTATGGGGCAAAGATAGCAAGAGCAGAGATTTAATCAAAGGCACAGATTATTCCATAAGGCAAGATAAGAGTGAAATTTAAAAATTAAATTTGAAATAATGTGGAATGTAAAGACTATTGAAGAAAGTTGAAAAGGGAATTAAACAATGAATCCTTTCCAACAGAAGAAAATACACAAATCCTGAACGCTTCCCAAGGCAGAGCAACAAATTGGATTCTACCTCTCTTACTGCAAAAGCTTTCAGCTTGAAACAGTTATGAATGAAATGAAAAACATAACGAGATACATATGAGACAAAAAGAAAAAACATTCACTAAACTCACACCACAGGGATCTTATGAACCAGAGCTGCATCCTTCCATTATTCCTCTATCAAAGCTGTAGAATGAAGCTCTCTGTTATCTCTCCTGTGTTTCCCAGAACTCTCTCACAAAATGATCTACACTACAATAAATACCATTACAGGTGGGGAAAACAAATCGACCCCAAATAAGGAATGGTTTAACCATTATTAATAAACAACAATGGAAGAGCCAATCATGTGTTCTGAGAACAGAACAAAATTCCACCTGAATCTCTCGATGACCAATTAAAAGACAAAATCTGGATTTGAGTTGCAACTGAAGTTAAAAATAGGCAAATTTGTTCCTATCTTTTTGCTGTGGTAAGTATTGTGCATTTTAATTTTAGGCTTTCCGGTCTTTGACTTGTGTGCTTTTTATGCACTTGAAAGTGCGTTTGATAATCCATGTATGAACTTAATATTTCAATTAATTTTTGACAGCGTATTTGAAACTCTTCCATTTGCCCAAATTTGGAACTACCGGAAAAGTTTGAATTGGAATGTCCAAAGCTTGAACATGAAACTGCGCCCATAGCGGAAAATCGATCGTACCCATCTTCAGTGGAAATTTTTTGTAATATTATCCCTTTTGAGTCAGTCGTAGAACAAAATTGACGGTTTAATCCCACAACAGAAGTTGATACAATGCCAAGATACTGCGCTGGAAAATTTCCCAATTTGAGGACTTGGATATACCAGTTTGGAAATTCGTGAGGAGATAAAAATGAGAATGAGGACATCCATGTGTGCATGTTATGCTCTTACTGTTCCCAACGCCATCTCATATCAGAATGAAATGCGTCCTTAACCTTTAATTGTGTTTAAGTTGATATTGTTGCCAACGAATTTTTCTTCTAATTACAGCAAGCACAAGTTTTAAACTAATGACAAGAACGCATAAACTTTATTCTGAACAAAAAAGTTGATTTTCTTTAAAAATTTGATGAAAATTGATGAAGTTTGGCCTTTGGCTCTGTGCGCCGCGCTGGCCTTCTATGCGCCGCGTTGGACTTCTATGCGCCGCGCTGACCTTCTATGCACCGCGCTCCAAGCTGACTTTTCCTTTAAGGGCAGAATAAAATGGAAGGATACTCGGACATCTCGGATCCTTGAGGGCTATGATCTGCGCTTTCAAATGATACATTTGCGTGGTTGCGGACCATGAAACTCCACCGTGAAGGAGATAGGTTGTATGGGGAGATTGTATGATCGATCGAAGAAAGACAAAATGGCTTGATCGAAGAGAGTGTGGGCACAAATAACCATCCTGCAGTTGATTAAAAAGTGTAGGGAAACACAAATTACCGTGCCACTATAACATTATAGTTGTCAAACTCTGCTGCTTTTTGGAGAACCAATTTCTCAAGTGCAGTTGATATAATAGCAATTCGATTAAGAATTGGACAACTTGTGACATTTATAGATACCAAAGCTGGACTAGATAAGTTCAATTCAACAATCTTGCGACAATTGACAAGACTTATGTGCCGAAGCCTTGGAAGATCCAGTGTGACAGAAGTTAGCAGTAGAAGTCAAGTTGAAGTACCTCAAGAAAAACACACTCAGATAAAGAAACCATTGATGTGGCATTGATTCCCTCGCAATTATGGAGCCTTATATCAACAAGCCTTGGCATTCTCATGGCCTCCAAAGAAATATTTGAGCAGTAGGATCCATCCAGAAAATGGAGATCTATACAAGCAACTACAATTTCCCTAATCGTTTCATTACTAACATAAGAGCAATTGGAAATATTCAAGGACTGTAATAATGGGCACGATATGGCTGCAATACAAACTCCTGGATCTCCAATACAATAGCTGCAACTTCTATCCTTGATAAAATGTGCCTCATCCAATATTATTCGATTCCATTTGACTTGATGTAGAATAGAGGACCTGTCCTGCTAAAGACTTGAGCTCAAGCGGTGAGAATTGACTGTTGGCATTGCCTTTATGATATTCTGCCCTAGCAATGTGTATACCACTAATTTTATGCCATTTTTTGCTTTTAAACACTGCCTTTGTCTTTTCGCTGATTTTCTAAATTTGGACTGATAACTCTTGTCATTATTTTGCAGGGTTGGTGGAATATCCTAGCAAAGGATAACCAAGGCTACCTCTGAACTCTTCAATACTGAAAAACTTCAACAATTACATATTTGAAAACACATTTTAACGATTTCTTCTTCAAAACAGGGTTTTGAAGAAGAATCAATCTCGCATTGATAACCATCTTGAAATAGAAACTCACTGAACCTTCTTCTAGCCTGTAGGCATCATTAGACATGTTTGAAGACCAAATATAAAACATTGACTCTGAAATGAATCTTTTCTGGACCACAGTAACATCAATGACTGCACATGACGAGAAATGAACTTTGGAGAATTTGATTCTGACAAGGGACTGAGAGGACCGAGTCTAATATTGGCTCCAATGGGGATGGCAGCTGCCACTTCTTGGAGGTGCCAAGAACTGCAGATCTTTGGGAGAGCAGACAGTGCCTCCATCCATTGGGCTATGGATTCATTATTTCAAGAAATCGACACGGTTAATTTATTCACTGGAAACTGACTGAAATGGCTGAAAACAGACTTGACGAATGACTCATGACTGACTTAACTAAAACAAGTATTTACAAAGTTTATTGAAGGGTAGCAGACCATCAATATTTCAAATCATGATGAAAACCACCTGCATACGGATGAAATATGTGCAATCATGTGTAATGGGCAACCAATCCAGCAGATGTGAGAAGGATGTTGCTCGATAGTGCTTCCACCAGGACACAGATGTAATTGCTGGCAGCCGTACATGTGCATAATGAGTCTGGTCATGTAAAAGAAAATTTGATTTATCAGTCAAACTGAAAAAAACTTCCATGTACCTTGCAATAGGATCGCAAAATCCAGACTCTGTTTCCTGCCTTAACTCTGCAATACATACTTCCAGCTGCACACTGTCAATACAAACATCTACAGGTAGCTCTATGGTTTCTTGTTTTGAAGGAGGGAGAGTTTCCAAGAACTTTTTGGGATCTCAAAAATCATATGATTGGATCTGATCATTTAAACACTGAATATCCTTCTCAATTCTTTCAACAACTAACTCACAGAAACGAGTTTTAGTTTCAAGAGGAAACTTCGGAGATTTCAAACATTGAAGCAAGACACTGAAAAATTCATCATTAATTTCAAAATCCACTAACTGATTTCTTACTTATTTTACAGCTTCAGAAAATGCAGGGTTTGCCACATACCCTGCCATTGCATTGAATGGATTAGTGAGCACTGGAATCTCTGGATCGAGCTTGGAGTCCCCAGGTGAACGATTTCAGCCTTGCGGTGTCTCTGACTGCTGTCCACCATCAACAATCGGATCTGAAATTTTTCATCCTTTACCAGGGAAAAACGTCCCCAGTATGGTCGCCACTATGTTAGTGCTCGAATCTACCTTAGGCTGAAATAAGGTAAAACTCAAGGCAACATCAAACCACGCTCAGCCTTGTAGCTAGCCCTACGAGGATAGGAGAGGGCTCTCTCCGGGTCTATCTCAGCAAAAGGTTTTCAAAGGGGCTGAGATGACTTATAATGGATATTGATTTTAGGCTAGTAAATAGATATGAATGAGGTTTTTAATAAATGACTGGTTTTTCTGGGCTGCATGGGGCAAAGACAGCAAGAGCAGAGATTTAATCAAAGGCACAGATGATTCCATAAGGCAAGATAGGAGTGAGATTTAACAATTAAATTTGAAATAATGTGGAATGTAAAGACTGTTGAAGAAAGTTGAAAAGGGAATTAAACAATGAATCCTTTCCAACAGAAGAAAATACATAAATCCTGAACGCTTCCCAAGGCAGAGCAACAAATTGGATTCTACCTCTCTTACTGCAAAATCTTTCAGCTTGAAACGGTTATGAATGAAATGAAAAACATAACGAGATACATATGAGACAAAAAGAAAAAAAAAATCGCTAAACTCACACCACAGGGATCTTATGAACCAGAGCTGCATCCTTCCATTATTCCTCTGTCAAAGATGTACAATGAAGCTCTCTGTTATCTCTCCTGTGTTTCCCAGAACTCTCTCATGAAATGATCTACACTACAATAAATACCATTACAGCTGGGGAAAACAAATCGACCCCAAATAAGGAATGGTTTAACCATTATTAATAAACAAAAATGGAAGAGCCAATCATGTGTTCTAAGAATAGAACAGAATTCCACCTGAATCTCTCGATGACCCATTAAAAGACAAAAAATGGATTTGAGTTACAACTGAAGTTAAAAATAGGCAAATCTGTTCCTATCTTTTTGCTGTGGTAGGTATTGTGCGTTTTAATTTTAGGCTTTCCGGTCTTTGACTTGTGCACTTTTTATGCACTTGAAAGTGTGTTTGATGAAACATGTATGAAATTAATATGTCAATTACTTTTTGACAGCGTATTTGAAACTCTTCCATTTGCCCAAATTTGGAACTACCAGAAAAGTTTGAATTGGAATTTCCAAAGCTTGAACATGAAACTGCACCCATAGCGGAAAATCAATCGTACCCATCTTCAGTGGGAATTTGTTGTAAGATTATCCCTTTCGGGTTAGCCGTAGAACAAAATCGATGGCTTAATCCCACAACAGAAGTTGATACAATGCCAAGATACTGCGCGCTGGAAAATTTCCCAATTTGAGGACTTGGATATACCAGTTTGGAAATTCGTGAGGAGATAAAAATGAGAATGAGGACATCCATGCGTGCCTATTACGCTCTTATTGTTCCCAATGCCATCTCATATCAGAATGAAATGCGTCCTTAACCTTTAATTGCATTTAAGCTGATATTGTTGCCAACGACTTTTTCTTCTAATTACAGCAAGCACAAGTTTTAAACTGATGACAAGAACGCATAAACTTTATTCTGAACAAAAAAGTTGATTTTCTTTAAAAAATTGATGAAAATTGATGAATTTTGGCCTTTGGCTCTGTGCGTCGCGCTGGCCTTCTATGCGCCGCGCTGGACTTCTATGCACCGCACTAGCCTTCTATGCGCCGCGCTCCAAGCTGACTTTGTCGTTAAGGGCAGAATAAAATGGAAGGATACTCGAACATCTAGGCTCCTCGACGGCTAAGATCCGCACTTTAAAATGATACATCTGCGTGGTTGCAGACCATGAAACTCCACCGTGAAGGAGATAGGTTGTATGGGGAGATTGTATGATCGATCGAAGAAAGACAAAATGGCTTCATCGAAGAGAGCGTGGGCACAAATAATCATCCTGCAGTTGATTAAAAAGTGTAGGGAAACACAAATTACCGTGCCACTATAACATTATAGTTGTCAAACTATGCTGCTTTCTGGAGAAACAATTTCTCAAGTGCGGTTGATATAATAGCAATTCAATTAAGAATTTGACAACTTGTGACATTTATAGATACCAGAGCTGGACTAGATAAGTTCAATTCAACAATCTTGCAGCAATTGACAAGACTTATGTGCCGAAGCCTTGAAAGATCCAGTGTGATAGAAGTTAGCAGCAGAAGTCAAGTTGAAGTACCTCAAGAGAAACACACTCAGATAAAGAAACCATTGATGTGGCATTGATTCCCTCGCAATTATGGAGCCTCAGATCAACAAGCCTTGGCATTCTCACAGCCTCCAGAGAAATATTTGAGCAGTAGGATGCATCCAGAAAACAGAGATCTGTACAAGCAACTGCAATTTCTCTAAGCGTTTCGTTACTAACATAAGAGCAATTGGAAATATGCAAGGACTGTAATAATGGGCACGATATGGCTGCAATACAAACTCTTGGATCTCCAATACAACAGCTGCAGCTTCTATCCTTGATAAAATTTGCCTCATCCAATATTATTCGATTCCATTTGACTGAATGTAGAATAGAGGACCTGTCCTGCTGAAGACTTGAGCTCAAGCGGTGTGAATTGACTACTGGCATTGCCTTTATGATATTCTGCCCTAGCAATGTGTATACCACTAATTTTATGCCATTTTTTGCTTTTAAACACTGCCTTTGTCTTTTCGCTGATTTTCTAAATTTGGACTGATAACTCTTGTCATTCTTTTGCAGGGTTGGTGGCATATCCTAGCAAAGGATAACCAAGGCTACCTCTGAACTCTTCAAGACTGAAAAAATTCAATAATTACATATTTGAAAACACATTTTAACGATTTCTTCTTCAAAACAGGGTTTTGAAGAAGAATCAATCTCGCATTGATAACCATCTTGAAATATAAACTCACTGAACCTTCTTCTAGCCTGTAGGAATCATTCGACATGTTTGAAGACCAACTATAAAACCTTGACTCTGAAATGACTCTTTTCTAGACCATAGTAACATCAATGACTGCAAATGACGAGAAATGAACTTTGGAGAATTTGATTCTGACAAGGGACTGACAGGACCAAGTCTAACAGTGCCTTCCGTAGTACCAGGAATCTGTCCTTGGCAACCTGGGTAATCTATGATCCTGTTGGTGAGTTAGTCAATTTGCAAGTTGTTTGTCTAGGGCCTACCACAAATAATGTCGCGGATTATAGTGCCATTTTGTAATTATTAAATGAGGTTGTTAACCTTGGTATTCATGCATTACTTGTATATCTGGACTCACAACTTGTAGTATTACAGCTTAATGGTCATTTACAGTTAGAAACCCATCCATTTTACGACTGTATCTACGTATTCGTTTACTGGAAAGAAATTTTGACTACATTACATATCAACACATACCCAGACACATGAATGCGTTAACAGATGTAGTAGCTAACATGGTTTTAGATAGACATTTATGCAACTTGTAAAATCATCATCATATGTAAAAAGACCCATCCAGAAATATATATATATATATATATATATATATATATATATATATATATATATATATATATATATATATATGTCAATAGTTTATGGCCAGACATCACATAAAATAAAAAATATACATGTCTATTTTAATAATAGCTGGAGACAACATGTCTCTCAAAAATATGCATATAAAAGCCCTAGATGAATTATCAGCATGGTGCTTGTGGTAGCATGTCACCACGTGCAACAATCGCCTCAGTAATCGATGAAGGCGACTAGGCACCCCCATAGTGTGCCTCTGGTGAGCCATCGGGACATCTGCTAGAAGGGCATAATCTGGGATCCCCCGGGAGATACCCTCCAAGTTCTGGACTAACTCACTTCCCTTGCCACCCTCAGCTTGAGGATCATGTGCGAGAGGGGTCCTTCGTGTGATGGGTGACATCCCGGCAGGCCTCTCTGGGCCAACGTATGCATATATATAAGATTGTTTGTTAGAATAGGTATGTGTCACCAAAAAAATAATAAATACATAAAAATCAAAAATATTCTTACCCAACTCCTCATCCTAGTCATCCCCCTCCAGGAGTGGAAGATCTAGGTCTCCAGTGAAGTCAGTACCGGCATAGGGCCAATCCTTAATGACGATCAGCTGTCGCTGTAGCCATACAAAAAAAATGGGCCTAAATTACATTCATTGGCCCCTTCCTGATTTGGGCATGAGTGCTGCCCATCGAGCCATCCTTGGCTCCCTCAATGATGGCTTGGTGACTATCTCCCATTGGCCCTGGAAAATTGGTAGTCATTCAAGGATGAACGATACCAAGATGGAACCGTACCCAAATTTCTTTATTTTGGCCTTCTTGCACTTCTTTAGCTGCCGTTTGATGTTCATTGTTACCGCAGTGGCCCAATCAAATAATGTCTGGTTCATGCATTCGGATTCTAGTAGGAGCTATGCTTTGGTTGCCTCGTGTGGTGCCTGCGACCCCGCAGCCCGCGTAATGGCATGGAGCACTACTCGAAGTTCTAGATCGGGGAATGTGTGGATATCGAAATTTTGACTGCCTAATACTGTTTGTGCCCCTAGGCACACTCTCTCCATCACCATTTCCATTTTCTCACCAGATGGTCTAGTACCTGTCATGATCGGCACTGGACCTCTTTGGGAAAATCCAGTTATGAAATAGACGTCAGATACTTCCAGTTCCAACACTTGGTCTCGCAACCTGAATTTTTCTTCGTTCTCATCCCAAATGCTAATAAAATACTATAGTAACTTAGGATGTGCTCTCAAACATGGTGTTAGGAAGAACTTTTTTAGACCACAGTTTCGGAGAGCGTTCATGCATGCTTCATTTTGCATGCCATTTCATCTTCTTCACGATGCTCCCTTTCCTTCCACTCGATCAGCATTGTGGCCATGTATCTACACCAACATGGTCATAAACACCTCATTAGATCTCTGGAACACTCAGAAATTCATCTGGCTGGCTCACATTTTCTTAAATTTAAGTAGAAATTTGAGTTGCACCATTGGCGCGACCCCTTTGCAAAAAGGAGCCAATTGGCGCCGGTCCGTGCCCGATACTCATGCCAATTGGCCGAGCCATAATTTTTCAAAAGGTCCCCTCGGGGATCCAAAAAAATGATGGAAATATATAAGAAATGAATCAAAACAAAGCTATGGAGAGCGCCTCTTACCTAGAACGAACGAGAACTGAAATGACATACTGGATTGACTAGAATTGCCGCTGCAAGTTTGCACAGCAAAAGCTCACTGTTGCTCTCACAAGAGGTTAAAAGTAAAAGTGAATATGTTTTTACTATTTTTGACATATTTATAACTTTAAAAAGTCAAAATTAGGTTTAGAAAGTAATTTTTCCAATATGTTATTATGTTTTTTCGAAAAATGGGTTTTACGCTCACTTTCTTGTGCAGCAACAGGTTTTTCACGCAGCTTGGACAACGATATGAGTTGTATTTTATACTTTTTCGGACTCGGTAAAAACATGAAAAATTCACTTCTGGATTCATCTTTCAGCTCTTTTCTGACTCTCTAAATATGAAAATATTGCTGAGTCACTTGTCATTTTGATCTCATTAAATCGGCTGCGAAACAACATCTACCTAGTATACGTTTACCCCTTTTTCTGGCTGGGATAGATTATTTATGAAAAGAATACCCTAGCCTATCGCGACTAGGAGGTTTTCTTAGACACAGTTTTCTACCTTTTCGAATCTGAGGAACTATTTACGAAAAGGGACTGTTGGAGTTTACTTTTCTGCTGTCTTTTCAAACTCTCTAAACATGAAAAGATGCTGAGTTCTTCCTTTGTCAGAATCGTTAAAACCTGGTGACATCGGATTCAGTTGTAATGACGATACTCGAGTTCCTCATTCCCAGGGCTTGTTAAATGTACTAGGTTGGATTTTTCTGAAGGAAAAACTTATATCACAGGCACATGTTATCCCCTTCAAGCTTTTTTTCAAAAATAATTGGGGTACTCTCTAGAAATGGTGGGGAAAATAGAACTAGTATCATCGTCATGTCAGCAATATTTCACTCTTGAATATGGCACCTGTCTACATTCATGTTGGGTTGGGGACATCTCATCTCGTTCTCTGCTTGCCTCCATGGGTTTGGGTGATCATTTTTGACCTCTCATATGTTATTTGCCTCATCATCATGACCTCTGATATTTTTATGTCAAATACTACCAGATCCATTGTCATGCTGCCGATATGTTCAAGAGAAGTTGACCTCTACAGTTTCAACCTTCCTATGATTTTGATCTGATCCTGATTCACAAACATTATCTTCCTCTGTCTCGATTCAATGATGTGGGAAACACTATGGCCCACCTTCTATCAAAGTCACTTCCTTTAGACTTCAGCTCATTATTCAGGAAGATAATCTAGAGACTCCCTTCTGGTACCTTAGAGCCTGCATGCCTCAATGGTAGGTTCTTCACATTCGACGCCGGGTTTTTATCATTTGCCTTCGATCGGATGATTCTACGGGTGTTCGACGCCATCTCACTGTTCAAATTCCATGGATTTTACCTATAGTACCTTGAGGGCCATTGCCATTATTGGTGGTACGTCTCGCATCTGTTATCAGCTTTCATCATTGGCTGGTAATCAGAAGATGTTCTTGCATGTTTGACTTGAGCTCACTTATTCACATGGTTGGACTTGTACTTTTTTTGGGTCGAGATGGAGCGCAAGACCCTGGATTTTGTCTAATAGAATACAGGCTGCGGATTTTTGTGGATTATCATGATTGGTTACATGACTAATTGATTGGATGGCTATGACCATATCTGAGTCTATTTATTGATCCTTACTGGATGGCTGCGTCCATGCCTCAGATCTTGATTATTGTATACTCTATTATGGATGGCTGCGCCCATACGACATATCATGTATTTGAGATATCAATTGTACTTGTCTATGCAGGTTTTCCGATGGTAGTGTTTTCAGTTGGACACATTCTCGTAAAGAATTTCACCCCTCTCTCTCTCGGGCCTCATGCTTCAGGGGGCATCTGTTACATAGTAATTTGTCACCATCCCTGCAATCCCTCATCCCACACATTGGAGGGCCTTTTCTGTGACCCGTGAGTAGTGACATGACCTGAAACCACTTTCATGCCATCTCCCTTGACAAGGAAAATCATTCCTCTGAAGACAGTTTCCTGTAAAAAACCCTAAAAATAGACCTTTTGGCCTTGGCACGACCAGCCAGTTCAAACCATGTGCCAATGGTGAAAATCCACCAAAGAGGGCATGCCAACTGGCCCTCTATCCCAGTGTATTACTCTTGCCAAGCTTAATAAATATTTTTTCTTTAAAATAAATGGCGGAAGTTTTATTCCAACCAACTTCTGAACTTGTCTCTAAAATGAGTTGGGAGGTTTGGCTCCAGATCTCCCTGTAGGGGAAGCGTTTTTCCACCTATCATGGAAGCTTCCTTGAGGATAGGGCCAATCCCACCATTTTAGGGATCCCAACTCCCCCTCCACCATCTATATAAGCTTCCCATTTTGCCTTTGCAAGCTAGCCTGAATAGAGATGAATTAGTAGTAAGGAGACTAACGTCAGACAGCCTCTGAGAGCCAAGCCGAAGAGAGAGAGATTTGTCCCATTCCCGACGAGCTCCATCGAGACGTGCTCCACTGTCGACCCGTCGAAGGAAGATCTAGCATCAGAGCTCAGGTTATATCTTTCTTTCATTGTTATTAATAATAAATGACTTTGATTATGGTTCCATTCGCATGTTTATTTCTTATGCTGTGAATTGTATCTTCTTTAATCGATATATGGTTAGATACTTTGAATATTACATTTTGTGTTGTTGTTTCTTCGTGTACGTGAAAGTGTTTGAATGTGTTAAGAGGGATAATTGTGATCTGCCAAAGCGAAAGATGAAAGCGCCATCTTTCCTACAAGCAACAACAACGTGGGACTTAAGGTAGGCCTCTTGTCACATCTTATTCTTTTGTAGCTAGGAACCTGCATCTTAGCATGACTTGATTGTTGCTAGACCCGATCTGGGCTAGTAGGGATTTCCTCTGTCCACAGAGGGGTTTTACCTCTCCAACAGGTGGTCACAACTTACCAAATTTGATACAGTCACCCTCAAACAAAATGACGCAACCTGAACGTGTTTCAATGGGCACCCTCTTACAAAGCATCATGGACTACCCGAGTTAATGAATGCTCAAGGGAGAAAGAAAAAAACAGGCCACATGAATGTGCACAAGGCACCTATGCAGTCACATCATAGAAAATTTGATACGGCTGCCCTCAAATGAAATGACCTGACCCAACCGTGTTTCATCGGGTGCCATCAAACGGTGTGACATGACCTGCCTGACTGAACAAAGGCACAAGGGAGAAAAATACAAATGGGCCACATGAACATGTATAAGGCACCCCGGTGGTCACGACTTAGCAAATTTGATATGGCCTCCCTCAAACAAAAAGACCCGACATGAAATTGTTTCATCGGGCACCCTCCCATGGCATGACACGACGGGCTCGACCAAATGAGGTATCAAGGGAGAAAACGACAAATTTGCCACACGAAAATGCACAAGGCACTCGGGCAATCACAACTTAACAAATTTGATACGACCACCCTCATCCAAAATGACCTGAACCCATTTCATTGGGTGCCCGTGCAAGACGCAACACAGCCCGCCTGAATGAACGAGGGCACAAGGGAGAAAACATCAAATGGGCCACATCAATGTGCACAAGCCATTCAGGTGGTCACAAGTTAGCAAATTTGATACTACTACCCTCAAACAAAACGACCCAACACGAACGCCTTTCATCGGGCATCCTCGCACGGTGCAACATCTCGTGCTCGATAGAACTAAGGCATAAGGGAGCAATTGGAAAATGGGTTGCATGAACATGCACAATGCACCAGGGTGGTCACAACTTATCAAAATTGATACAATTTCCCTAAAATGAAATGAACTAATACCAACGCATTTCATCGGGCGTCCTATAACGAAATGACCCGACCCGAATGTGTTTCGTTGGAGCCCTCACACGACACGACATGACGCACCCGACCAAATGAAGAAACAAGGGAGAAAATGAAAAATGGGCTGCATGAATGCACACAAGGCACCCAGGTAGTTACAATTTAGCAAATTTGATACAACTTTCCTAAAAAAAAATTAATCGACCCAAACATGTTTCATTGGGCGTTCTCACATGGCATGACATGGTGCGCCCTACTTTACATGTTTCCTTGGATGATGACACATAACCCAACCTAATATGACCTAAACATGTTTCCTTGGGTGCCCTCAGAGGACCCAACCTAAACGTGTTTCCTTGTGTGCCCTGACACGACCCGACGTGACTTGAACTGAACGTGTTTCCTTGAACGCCCTCACACAACTGGACCCGACCCAACCCGAACGAAGGCACAAGGGAGACAATGGAAAATGGGTCACAATAATCTGCACAAGGCACATGTGAGGTTACAACTTAGCATTTTTTAAATGTATTCCCTCACATGACGCAACCCAACCCGATCCAAATGCACACGGGCAGTCACAACTTAGAAAATTTGATACGACCACCCTAAAACGAAACGGCCCGACTCGTACGCATTTCATCAGGCACCCTCACACAAAACGACCCAACTCGAGTGTGTTTCATCATGCATCCTCACGTGGCGTGACATGGTGCACCCAACCAAACAAAGGGGCAAGGGAGAAAATGGAAAATGGGCCTCACAAGCATGCACAAGGCACCTAGGCGAACGCAGCTTAGAAAATTTGATACGGGCACCCTAAAAAAAATGACCTGAACTGAACGCATTTCATTGGGTGCTCTAAAAAAAAACAACCTGACATGAACGCGTTTCATCGGACACCCTCACACGGCATGACATGGCGCGCCCAACGGAACAAAGACACAAGGGAGCAAATGACTAATGGGTCGCACTAACGTGCACAAGGCACCTGTGCAGTTGCAACTTAGCAAATTTGATACGGCCTCCCTAAAAAAAAATGACCTGACTCAAACACGTTTCATCAAGCACCCTCACATGATGTGACATAGAATGCTCGATTGAATGAAGACACAAGGGAGAAAACAAAAAATGGGCCGCACGAACGTGCACAAGGCACCCATGCTATCACAAATTTGAAAATATAATATGGTCACCCAAAAATGAAACGACCTGACACAAATGTGTTTCATCAGGTGCCCTCACATAGCATGTCACGACGCGCCCGATCGAATGAAGGGATAAGGGATAAAACATAAAATGGGCAGCACAAATGTGCACAATGCACCCAGACTGTCAGAAATTATAAATTGGATACACCCCCCCTCAAACGAAAATGACCCAACCTTAACGCGTTTCATCGGGGGTCCTCACACGACGCGTCTGACTAAACCAAGGCACAACAGAGAAAATAGAAAATGGGCCACTTGAATGTGCACAAGGCACCTGGGAAGTCACAACTTAGCGAATTTGATACAACCACCCTTAAACGAAACGACCCAACCAGAACGTGTTTCATCGAGCACCCTCACACAACATGCCAAACTGAATTAAGGCACAAGGGAGAAAATGGAAAATGGGTTGCATGAGCATGCACAACGCACCCTAGTAGTCACATCTTAGCAAATTTAATATAGCTGCCCTCAAACCAAATGACCCAAGCCAAACATCTTTCATCGGGAACCTTCACATGGCGCGATAGGATGCGCCCGACTAAATGAAGCCACAAGGGAGAAAATGAAAAACAAGCCACACAAAAATGCACAAGGCACTTGGGTAGTCACAACCTAGAAAATTTGATACGGCTGGCCTCAAACAAAATGATCCAACCCGAACCTGTTTCATTGGGCACCCTCAAACAAAATGTCTCGACCCGAACGCGTTTCATCTGGTGCCCTCAAATGAAACGATCTGACCCGAACACATTTCATCAGGCACCCCCATATGGTGTGACACGACTCGCCTGATCGAATGAAGGCACAAGGCACCAGGGTGGTCACAACTTAGCAAATTTTATATGGTCAACTTCAGAGGAAACCACCTAACCCGAATGTGTTTCATCGGGCACCGTCAAATGAAACGATCCGAACTGAATGCGTTCATCGAGTGCCCTCACACGGCGTGACATGACGTACCTGACCGAATGAAGGCACAAGGGAGCAAATGAAAAATAAGCTGCATGAACATGCACAAGGCACCCAGCCAATAAAAAATTAGAAAATTTGATACGATCGCCCTCAAACCAAACAATCCAAGCCGAACATGTTTCATCGGGCACCCAAACATGGCGCGATAGGGCACGCCTGAACGAACAAAGGCACAAGGGAGAAAACAAAAAACAGGCCACATGAGCATGCATAAGGAACATGGGTGGTCACAACTTAGAGAATTTGATATGGGCACCCTGAAATGAAACGAGTTGATCGAAACACGTTTCATTGAGCACCCTCGCACGAAGTGACATGGTGTGCTTGATTGAATGAAGGATGGAGGGAGAAAATGGAAAACAGGCTTCACGAATGCGAAAAAGGCACCCGGGTGGTCACAACTTAGAAAAATTGATATGGCCACCCTTAAACGAAACGACCCGAACTGAACTCATTTCATAGGGCGCCCTTTCACAAGATCACACAGTGTGGCCGACCAAATGAAGGATCAAGGGAGAAAATGGAAAATGGGCTACACAAACATGGACAAGGCACCCGAGTGGTCATAAATTAGCAAATTTGATATGGCTGACCTGACACGAAATGACCCAAACCGAACACGTTTCATCAGGGTCCTCATACAGGGTGACATGGCCCACCCGACCGAATGAATGCACAAGGGAGAAAATGGCAAACGGGTTGCATGAATGTGCACAAGGCACCCGGGCAGTCACAACTTAGAAAATTTGATATGGATGCCCTAAAAAAAATTACCCGACCAAAACATTTTTCATCTAGCACCCTCAAACGAAATGACCAAACCTAAACACATTTCATCGGGCACCTTCACATGGTGTGCCCTATCGAATGAAGGCACAAGGGAGAAATTGGAAAATGGGTTGAAAGAACATGGATAAGGCACCTGGGTGGTCATCACTTACAAAATTTGATACGACCTCCCTCAAACACAACGACCCAAATCGAACAAGTTTCACTAGGCACCCTCACATGGTGTGACACAGCATGCCTGACCAAATGAAGGCACAAGGGAGGAAATAGAAAATAGGCCACACGAACATGCGCAAGGCACCTGGGCAGTCACAACTTCGAAAATTTTATATGGACACCCTCAAACGAAACAACCCGACCTAAACGTGTTTCATCGTGCGCCCTCACACAACACGACACAACGTGCCTGACCGAATGAGAGCACAAGGGAGAAAATGGCAAACACTTCGCATGAACGTGCACAAGGAAATCGGGTAGTCACAACTTAGGAAATTTGATATGGCTGCCCTGAAACTAAACGCCTTGACCGTAGGTTGTTTCATCGAGCGCCCTCACATGGTGCGCCACGTCCTGCCTAACCAAATGAAGGCACAAAGGAGAAAATGGAAAATGGGATGCACGAATAAGCACAAGGAACCCAGGCGATCACAACTTTGTGAATTTTATATAGCCGCCCTAAAAAAAAATGACCTGACCTGAACGCGTTTCATCATGCGCCCTCACATGGTGTGCTCACTCGAATGAAGGTGCAAGCGAGCAAACATCAAACGAGTTGCATGAACATTCACAAGGAACCATAACGGCCATAACTTAACAAATTTTATATGATCGCCATAAAATTAAACACCCCAACATAGATGCATTTTATCAAGCGCCCTCAAACGAAACGACCCAACCCAAACGTGTTTCATCGGCCAGCCACGCACGACGTGAAATGGTGCGCCCAATTGAACGAAGGCACAAGGGATAAAATGGAAAATGGGCCACAAAAACATGCAAAAGGCACCCAGATGGTCACAACTTAGAAAATTTGATATGACCGCTCTCACACGAAATGATCGAACATGAACGCTTTTCGTCAGGCACCCTCACATGGTGCGACACGACGAGCCCAACAGAACGAAACCACAAGGGAGAAAATGACACATGGGCCGCACGAACATGCATAAGGCACATGAGTAGTCACAACATAGAAAATTTGATACGGCCACCATCAAATGAAACGACCCAACCTGAATGTGTTTCATCGGGTGTCCTCACATCACGCAATATGGCCTACCTGACCGAATGAAGGTACAAGGGAGGACATCGAAAACGGGCCTCATGAATGGGCACAAGGCACGCACGTGGTCACAAGTTATAAAAATTGAAACGACCGCCCTCAAATGAAATGACCTGACCCAAACTCGTTTCATCGGGTGCCCTCACACGGTGCAAAACATCCCACCTGATCAAATGAAGGCACAAGGGAACAAAGGAAAAATGGGTCACACGAACGAGCACAAGGCACTCAGGCAGTCACAACTTTGAAAATTTGATACAACCACCCTCAAAGAAAATGACCTGACCCAAACGCATTTCATCGGGTGCTAACAAACAGTGTGACACAGCCTATCAGACCAAGCGAAGGCACAAGGGAGAAAATAGAAAACAGGCCATACGAACATGAACAAGGCACCCAGGTAGTCACAACTTAGCAAATTTCATATGGCCGCCATGAAAGGAAATGACCCGAATTGAACAGGTTTCATCGAGCACCCTTAAATGAAATGACCCAAATCATACGCATTTCATTAGGCGCCCTTACATGACAAGACATGAAATACCTGATCGAACGAAGGCACAAGGGAGAAAATGGAAAACAGGCCACACAAACATGCACAAGACACCCAGGTGGTAACAACTTAGCAAATTTGAGACTGGCGCCCTTAAACAAAATGACTGAACCCATACATGTTTCATCAAGGGCCCACACGCGGCACGACACGACACATCCGACTAAACGAAGGCACAAGGCACCCCGACAGTCACAACTTATCAAATTTGATACGATCGCCCTCAAATGAAATGACCCGACCCGAATGCGTTCCATCAGGCGCCCTCGCATGGCGCAACATGTCCCACTCGACCAAATGAAGGACAAGGGAGAAAATGGAAAATGGGGCGCATGGACGTGCATAAGGCACATGAGTGGTCACAACTTATCAAATTTGATATGGTCTGATCCAGGTGGATATTGGTGGTCACCCGCCTATTCCACTTGGGGCTCCACCATTGTCTATTTCAGTTTTTCAGTTTCGGCACAGTTTACTATTTTTAGCAGTTTTTCGGGTCCTAAACTTCCGGAGCCGTTTTGAGGCCCTAAACGACGTTTTTTGGGAAAACGGAGAGCAACATGGGTCGATGGACCAATTTTTCTCGTTCCAAATTTTTATTCCTCGGATAGATATTTCTAACGAGGTATGGTACGCGTCAAACGGAGATCGTATGCCAAAGTTACGCCCCTGGGAAGTTGAAACACCAATTTACCCAAACGGGGCCCATAGTTTTGGCGCTTCATCTCCTAGGGTTAGGGATTTGGCTGTTTAGGATTTCCCATTGTTTCTAAATGATAAATAGGCCCTCGAGCCTCATTGTAACTCAGTTCAGAGGCCTGTAGCCGCCACATCTCTTCTCAGAGATAGCTACCAGCGCCCTAGCTAGTTTTATTTCCATTGTCTGTAAGCAAATTTCAGTTCTTTGATATTAATGAAATGAAGTGTTATCTCCGCTGCATCTCTGTATTTATGGTTATATGTTTATTCTGTTGCGTTCCTGCATAAATCCGGATCAGTGGTATCAGAGCGGTCTGCTTTTTCTCGATCCTTCCTTGCATGTCCCCAACGAGGTCGGGGTATAAGGAGCTAGGGCTTGATCTGGTGGAACCTTTGCAAGATCAGCCTCGCAAACCTCGACGGACGCCCATGGGGGACGAAAAGAAAGATGAGGGAGCGGGAGATCCTATCAAAATATTGCTCGAGGAGGCCCTCGAAAAACAAAGGAACGCGATGATGGATAACTTTGCTCAGATCCTTCAACGGCTGCCCACCGGCAGCGCATCTGCATCCAGTAGCCACTCTGGAGTTGCGACTCCCTTTAAGGTACAAGTAAATTTTGAAATTCCCATATTTGAGGGTCAAATAGACGCAGATGCCGTAGATAGATGGTTGAATCTATTAGAAGGATATTTCTCTGTTCATGACTTTTCAGACCGGGAGAAGATTATTTTTGCACTCCTCAAAGCTACCCCCCATGTTAAGGACTGGTGGGAAACCTACTGTGAGAACAAGGACTAGACAGAACCCTCTCTGTTCTCGGCCGTACCAACTTGGAATTCTTTCCGAGACGCTGTCAAGGAACAGTACTATCCCGTGGGGAGCTATGAGGACAAGTACATACAATGGACCACGCTGCGACAACAAAGGGATCAAGATGTGCATGAGCTGACGAATCTATTTCATACCCTGCGCACAAAGTTGGGTATCAAATATTCAGAGAAAAATCTGGTGCTAAAGTATTGCAGTTGTCTGCACAAATACAATTAGGAGGAAATGGAGTTCCTTGACATCTCCTCTCTTGGTACGGCATACCGGTATGCTGCCAAGATTGAGCAGAAATTCAAGCAAAAGAAGCGAGACTTTGGATCTGCGAATCAAAAGCAAGGGAAAGGTGCTTCCAAACCACAGAACAAAGGACCGAGCCAAGGCATGGTGGCTAAAGACAACTCATCGAAGCCACAAGAAAAGAACAGCACCGTAAAGCCAAAGAAGGACACGGGAAAGTGGTGTGAGTTCCATAAGAGCTCCACTCACAACACAAGTGAGTGTCGGGCCAAGCAGTCGCTAGTGGCCGAGATGAGGGCTTCTGAGTCAGATGCATGCTCTGACTCCGAATCAGAACTTGAAAAGGTGAATGAAAAAGGGAAACAGATTATTGATGCGGAGCCCAACGCCACTGTTGCCACTGCAAAGATCCAAAAGGAGGAACCGGAAGATCCAGAGGAGGAGGAACGTCTCTTCCACTCCCAAATGTGGGTAAAGGGCTCCCCGGTACAGTTTATTGTCGACAATGGGAGCCAAAAGAACCTCATTTCAGCAGACGTCGTGAAGCGGTTGGGCTTGCCGACCACGGCTCACCCACATCCATACACCATCGGGTGGCTTCACCAAGGACGAGATCTCCGCGTCAGCCGGCAGTGTCGCCTTCCCTATAGCATCAAGCCCTTCACGGATGAGGTACTATGTGACGTTGCTCCTATTTATGTTTCTGATGTATTATTAGGACAACCATACTTGTGGAAGCGTCATGCTGTGTATGAGTCTCGGCCTTGTGCTGTTATTGTTACTTTGGGAAATAAGTTGTACAGGATACCAGAGGTACCACCTCCTGCCGCTATCTCTTTGGTTACTACAAAACAATGCAGTAAGCTCATTTCCCAAACCAGGAAATTCGTTTTTCTGATGATCCGCCCCCAGGGCAAGAAGAAGACTGTGGCCACGACCTCCAGATAGGGCTCCTCTGCACAACAACAACAAATGGATAAGGTTTTGGAGGAGTACGGGGACATATTCACCTCACCCACAGGGGTTCCTCTGCACTGTCAGGTCAAGCACCTGATTGATCTGACCCCCGGTGCACCGCTACCTAATGGACCGATCTATCGGCGCTCTGTTCTGGAGAATGATGAAATCAAGAGGCAGATTCAGGAGCTGTTGCAGAAAGGTCACATCAGACCAAGTTCATCGCCCTGTGGGAGCCCGATCGTGTTGGTACGGAAGAAGGATGGGACGTGGAGACTCTGTATTGACTATCGGGCGCTGAACAAGATCACTGTCCGGAATAGGTACCCAATCCCACGGATTGATGACCTTCTGGACCAACTCAAAGGTGCAAAATATTTCAGCAAGATTGACCCGAAGTCTGGGTATCACCAGGTACCAATTGAACCCTCCGATGTGTGGAAGACTGCCTTCAAAGCCAAGGAAGGCCTTTTCGAATGGCTGGTCATGCCTTTCGGGTTGACGAATGCTCCCGCCACCTTCATGAGAATGATGGATGACATCTTGCGGCCATTCACCAACTCATTTGTAGTGGTGTACTTGGATGATATTCTGATCTTCAGCCAGACTTGGGAAGAGCACCTTCACCACATCAGACAAGTCCTCCAAACACTGCGGCAACACAAGTTGTGTGCCAATTTGGAGAAGTGCACTTTTGGCATGACCCAGGTTCAATATCTGGGATACATTATTGATGAAAGGGGGGTGCATGTGGATCCGGCCAAGATCCAAGTCATTCAGGATTGGCCAGCCCCAACCACTATAACAGAGCTTCGCAGCTTTCTGGGTCTTGCTAATTTCTATCGGAGGTTCGTGTTGGGATTCTCTCATATCACTTGGCCCTTGAGTCAAGTCACCAAGGGAGGAGCGAGAGCAAAATTTTTTTGGTCAGAACCTCAACAGAAGGCGTTCACAGAACTAAAAAACCGCCTCTGTTCTGCCCCAGTGCTCACTTTACCAGACTTGCAACAGCCATTTGAGATCGAGACAGATGCCTCTGACTATGCTATTGGGGCAGTTCTTACTCAACGGGGACATCCAGTGGCATTTCACAGTGAGACATTGTCTGACACAGTTCGCAAGTACCCCACATATGACAAAGAAATGTACTCCATTGTGCAAGCTTGTCGACAATGGGAGCATTACATTTTGGGGAAGGAAACAATCATCCATACAGACCACAGGCCCCTGCAGTTCATACAGACACAAGGGAAGTTGCAGAATGATCGCCATCAGAAGTGGTCTACATATCTGCAACAGTTTCATTTGAACATCAAGTATAATAAGGGTAGCACCAATCATGTTGCAGACTGCCTCAGCCGACCACCGATCGTGGCGCTCACCACTGTGCTCAACTCTTGTGGGCACGAGACTTCTGATTGGCCGCTTCTCTATGACAGTGACCCAGAATTCAGCGAAACTTACAAGGCACTCTTGGGGGGTACGCAAGTTCCAAATTTTCACCTCCAAGATGCACTTTTATGTCACATGGGACACCTTTGTGTTCCTTCAAGCGAGCGTGCCAAGATGATATGGGAAGCACACTACAGTCGAGTCGCTAGGCATTTCGGGGTCGAGAAAACAGTAGCAATCCTGCAGAAGTATTTCTATTGGCCGAACCTTCGAAAGGATGTTGAGAAGCACATCAGATCCTGCACTGCTTGTGCCATTGCCAAACCGACCATCAAGAAGTAAGGCCTATATACTCCTCTACCTACCCCTAGTCGACCTTGGGAATCCATCTCCATGGATTACATGTCGGGCCTGCCTTCTACTAAGTAGGGAAATGACTGTGTTTTTGTGGTCGTCAACAGATTCTCGAAGATGGCCATTATGGCGGCCTGCAAGAAGAATATCACAGCAGAAGCCACTGCTAAACTCTTCTTTGAGCGAGTGTGGGTGCACTTTGGGATCCCACAGTCTATCATATCAGATCGGGATAGCAGGTTCCTCAGCACATTTTGGTCCAGCCTCTGGTCGATGTTGGATACCAAGCTCACCAAGTCCGCAGCTTTCCATCCCCAAACAGATGGCCAGACAGAGGTCGTCAACAGAATGATTGTACACATTCTGCGCATGTACAATTCAAAGCATCCACGCACATGGGACGAGAGCCTCCCTTATGTACAACATAGTTATAATCGGGCTCTCCACAGTTCAATCGGCCATAGCCCCTTTCGGGTGGGCTTGGGATTCCAGCCACTATGTCCCATTGACGTAGCCATGCCATTTGCAGCTGCTCAGGCCAATTCAGCTCATGTCCAGTCTGAAGTTGACAAAGCCAGTAGCTTCATCGAGCGCATTCAACACATCCGCCAACAGGTTCATGATATATTGGACAGAGCCAATGCCAAGTACAAGCAACGCCATGATCAACACCAGGTGCCACACAACTTCCAGGTGGGTGACAAAGTATGGCTACATTTGCAGAAGGAGCGCCTCACTGGACCCCACCGCAAGCTTCGCCCGCTCCGATACGGGCCATACACCATCACCAAGGCTGTAGGGAACAATGCTTTCGAGCTTAGTATTCCACCATTCCTTGGTCTGCACCCAGTCTTCAATGTGGATCGCCTTTGTCCTTACTTCCCACCTCTACTGGACACTTCGGACATTGCAGAACAACTCACACCAACAGAGTTAAACCTAGACTGCATGGAACAGGCCACCACAGATTGTATCATGGACATGTAAATTAAGAACACTCGCCAACAGAGGATCCAACTGTATCGGGTTGTCAAAGCTGGCCAACTCCTGCACCAAGGAAAGTGGTTCACCAGGGACCAAGTTCAGCAGAAATTTCCTCATCTCATGGAGGAACTTAACGCAATGGGGACCATTGCTTCCTAAAGGGGGAGGAATGATCCAGGTGGATATTGGTGGTCACCCGCCTATTCCACTTGGGGCTCCACCATTGTCTATTTCAGTTTTTCAGTTTCGGCACAGTTTACTATTTTTAGCAGTTTTTCGGGTCCTAAACTTCTGGAGTCGTTTTGAGGCCCTAAACGATGTTTTTTGGGAAAACGGAGAGCAACATGGGTCCATGGACCGATGTTGCTCATTCCAAATTTGTATTCCTTGGATAGATCTTTCTAACAAGGTATGGTACGCGTCAAACAGAGATCATATGCCAAAGTTATGCCCCTGGGAAGTTGAAACACCAATTTACCCAAACGGGGCCCATAGTTTTGGCGCTTCATCTCCTAGGGTTAGGGTTTTGGTTGTTTAGGATTTCCCATTGTTTCTAAATGATAAATATGCCCTCGAGCCTCATTGTAACTCAGTTCAGAGGCCTGTAGCCGCCACATCTCTTCTCAGAGATAGCTACCAGCGCCCTAGCTAGTTTTATTTCCATTGTCTGTAAGCAAATTTCAGTTCTTTGATATTAATGAAATGAAGTGTTATTTCCGCTACATCTCTATATTTATGTTTATATGTTTATTCTATTGCGTTCCTGCATAAATCTTGATCATGGTCACCCTCAAATGAAATGACTCGACTCGAACAAGATTCATCGAGCGCCCTTGCATGGCGCGACACAGCCTGCCCGACCAAATGAAGGAACAAGGAAGAAAATGGAAAATGGGTCATGCGAATGTGTAGAAGACACTTATGGGGGTCACAACTTAGAAAATTTTATACGGCTACTCTCAAATGCAATGACCCAAACAAGTTTCATCGAGCACCCTAACACAACGCGACACAGCCCACCCAACCGAACGAAGGCACAAAGGAGAAAATGGCAAACAGGCTGCACAAATGAGCACAAGGCACTTGGGCAGTCACAACATAAAAAATTTGATACGACTAACCTCAAAAAAAATGACTTGACCCAAACATGTTTCATCGAGTGCCCTCACACGGCTCACTCGACCGAAACAAGGCACAAAGGAGAAAACAACAAATGAGCCACACAAATGTTCACAAAGCACATGGGCGGTCATAACTTAGAAAATTTGATATGACCACCCTCAAAGGAAAGGTCTGGGCACGAAAAAATTTCATTGGGCACTATCAAATGAAACGACCCGACCCAAATGCGTTTCATTGGGCATCCTCACACGATGTGACACGATGCGCCTGACCGAATGAAGGCACAAGGGAGAAAATGGAAAATGGGTCGCGTGAACGTGCACAAGGCACCCAAGTGATCAAAACATAGAAAATTTGATACGGGCACCCTAAAATGAAGTGACCTAACCCAAACTCGTTTCATCGGGCACCCTCAGATAGCGTGACACGACGCACTCGACTGAACAAAATCACAAGGGAGCAAACGACCAATAGGATGCATGACTATGCATAAGGCACCTAGGAAATCACAACTTAGAAAATTTGATATGGGCACCCTAAAACAAAATGACCCAACCCAAATGAGTTTCATCAGGCACCCTCAAACGAAACAAGCCTACCCGAACGCGTTTCATCTGGCGCAATTAAAAAAAATGATTTGACCCGAACGTGTTTCATCAGGCGCCCTCAAATGAAATTGTTGATAAGTGGTTGTCATTGATGTCAACCCAAGCAGCACCAGGGGCTAAGCCAATATTGCATGGGAATTTTGACCTACCAAATTAATATATTCTGGGTCAATAATTCCTTTCATGGTTTCTACTTGTTGAGATGTATCCATTGATATATGGACGCCATGTAATTCTTCATTGTTTGAGATATATTCATGTTTGAAGTTTGTACCCCCAGTTAGTGGGCTAAAACCCCATGGGGTTGGAGCATGGGTCATTGAAAATTCATAATTAATATTTTCTTAAGCTCCTAAAATCCCTCCCACATTCACTTGTTGAAGCCCCTCTCAACTTAAGCATTTATATAAATTGTGATCTTCATTTGCTCCTTATGCAAGGGATTTCGCCATCTGATACCGGTCATCGTGGAATTTGCGCTTTAAATATTTTTCTGCGAAGGTTCAGAAGCTAAAATATTGATGAGGCAGAGCCAAAATCCTAAGGAAGCTGCTATAAAAATTTCAGATCAAGGTGTGCAATATCTTTGGAGATATGATCTGTGGAAGTCAGGGTTTTTGCAAGCTCCTGAAATTCATCTCAAAGAAGTGACCTTAGTAAATTCGTCATAACTCTCTCTTTGAGTATCATATTGGAATTTTGTAAAAATTTTAGGATAGCGCACAGTCTGTGCTTTTCTCTCTATCAATTTCAGAGCCAAATGAAGAAACAATGACACGTGGGATGTCGTACAAGTGCGCTCTGCTGAAATAGTCCATAATTAGGGCATTGTGAGAGATTGGGCATAACTCTCTCTTGAAGAATCGAAATTGGTCTGGACCTGAGGCATTGGAAAGAAGACTTAGAGGAATAGTACAAGACCAAAAATCTGATATTGAGGATCTGAAATAATAGAGATACACGAGATTCAATATCGAGCTCCTAGAAGGCAGGAAAAAGCTAGATCATGTGTTGTCAAGGGTTGTAAAGGACCAGAATGTCTATGGCAGCAAAGCAAAGCAATGCGCAACAGAGGGTAGCATGACAAGAGAAGTAGCTAAGGTGCATAACAGCAGCAATAAGTTCATCATATGAAGTCTTCAAGTGGGCAGCACTGCATACAATCACTGTAAAGGTATCATTGTACTTAGTCATTGTAAATACATTATTGTAAATATTGTACTAGTGTCTATCTACCAAGGGTTGAAGCGGCAGTGTTGAGAGGTCTAAGATCATCATTAGGTGTTTGTGTAAAAGTTGGGGTTATGGTCTAGTATATATTCTTCTTCTACATCATTCTATATCATTGTAAAGTGGACCATTTTCCCTGGTACAAGAGTCCATTCTTCCTTTATTATTATATAGGGTGGTAGGGTGGTGCTAGGGTGAGTTGTAGCTTGTTGGGTGTTGGGGCATCCATTCAGTTGACTACTAAATAATCTCAAGCATTGGAGCATTCATCCAGTGGGATCTGGATAAGAATGCTTTTCTAGATTCTAGGAAGTTGGAGCTTTATTTTCAATTGGAGTTGAATATTAAAGAATTATTAGAAAAGCATTAGGTGGTTTTTGTCCCAGAGTGGATTTCCACCTTACAAAATATGTGCATTTATGTTCCTCTTGTTTGCTGCTATCATTGTACAAACACTAATAATAATTGAATATTAACTAATTCTCTAATTAAATGGAATACTAATTCACCCACCCCCCCCTCTCAATATTTCCAACAATTGGTATCAGAGCTTGGTTCCTTCAATAGTTGTTTAACTGCTGGAAGGAGGTCATGGAGCATACCAAGAATGGTGTACCTCTATTTAATGAAAGTAATGATGCACTTTGGAAAGGAAGGATGGAGGTCTATTTCTTGGCACAAGGTTATGAAGTATGTGACACTGTTCAAAATGGATTTACATCAACTTTGGATGAACAAGGTAAGAAGAATTTGGTAAATGATGCAAAACCAAAGAATATTATTATCAGTGGACTTATTGAATCTACTTACCATAAGGTGTTGGGTTGTAAAACCACCAAAAATATATGGGAAAAGCTTGAGAATATATATGGTGGTGACTCAAATGTCAAAGAAGAAAAGCTTCAAATCTATAGAGAAAAATTTGAGCAACTCAGAATGAAAGAAGATTACAACATTGATGCATACTTCCAATACTTTGATGAAATAACCAATACTCTGGAAGGATTGGGAGATCTAGTTGACGAGAAGACTATTATACGGAAGATTCTTTGAACGTTACCAGGGAGATTCAACCCAATGGTATCGGTCTTAGAATACAGTGCAAATCTGGACAAACTCAGCAAGGAAGAATTACATGGAGTTCTCATAGCATATGAAATGATACTTGATGAATAAAAGGGTACTTCAAATCTATAAATTGCGTTCGTTTCATCTAAGCAAACTAATAAGGACAAAAAACCTTCAATTGAAATGACATGCACCTGCAAGCGTGAAGAAAAGGGAGATGATGGAGAAGGTATTTTAGATGAAGAATATGCTTACTTTACGAGAAAACTAAAACCTGGTAAGGGAAAATTCAAAGGTGAACTTCCACTGATATATTTCGGTTGTGGTGAGGTTGGGAATTTCATAGCAAAATGTCCAAATAAAAGTGATGGAAACTCAAAAGGAAAGAAAGGCTTTAAGAAATTCAACAATCAAGGGAAAAATAAAGGATCCAAAAGGAAATTTCTCTCTAAATAAGATAGATCATCATCCGATGAAGAAAGTGACAGCAAAGAAGAATCCAATGAGAAATTATTGTTTATGGCCAAGCACAATAAACAAGAAGTATCAAACAATGAAGAAGAAGGGTTGACCATAGAATAATTTTATGAGGAGGAAATCAAGCTTATAAAAGAGCTCAATTATGAGAAGATCCGTTCCAATACTCTTGAAAAACAAGTTCAAGGTCTCAAAATTGAGGTTGAAGAAAACAAATGTATTGAAGAGTCACTTCAAAATAAGTTGGAAGAAACCAACCAAGAAAGGGAAGCATTAGAAGCCAAAGTAGTCTCACTGCGTAAGGAAGTGAAGAAGGGAAAAACTGTCCAAAACTATGCCAACAACTCAAGGGCATTGGAAGAACTCATCAAAAATCAATGATCTTACAATGACAAAACTGGACTCAGTTACAAAGAAGAAGAAGAAGCAGGACCTTCTACAACAAAATACAATGAACCTATGAGATCTGACATACATGAAGACTTGATTGGACAAGATTCATAAGTACATCCTTGGAAGATGATTCGTCGACGAAGATTTTCATCCATGTACCAACATATTTTTCATGGCTATTGTTATTCATGTGGAAAATTTGGTCATAAAGCTGTAGAATGTCACACGTACCCTAGGAACCAATACAATTCCAAGATATTATTCAAATATGAACCTCCCAGGGCTCAACAAAACATCAATAGATTTGAAAATTTAAGAAATAATATGGAATGTTACAAATGTCAGAACTTTGGACACATAGCCAGAGACTTCAAACTTGAAAAATCCTCTAGAAGAATCTTCGAAGCTACAGAATGAATGAACATGGAAGAAGAAGAAGATTGATAATTGTGCTCTCGCTCTCAAGGCTCGAAAAAATAAAGATGTGTGGTATGTTGACAGCGATTTCTCAATGCATATGACTGGAGAAGGAAATTTGTATCTCTGAAAGAGAAGAAGGATGGAACCATATCCTTTGGAAATGATGGATATTCAAATGTTATAGGATCAGGTACTATCACTCTTGGAAGCAGAGATGTTATAGCCAAGAATGTTCTATTGGTCGAAAACATGAATCACAATTTGCTCAGTGTTGGATAAATGTGTGATAAAGGACACACAATGCTATTCAACTCCACAAAATGTGAAATCAGGAAAGGCAAGTATGGTAAAATTGTGGCTACAACAATTCGAGCTCCAAACAACATATATGTTTTGGATGAAGCAACTAAATCATGTCTACTAGCTAAATAAGATGAAAGTTGGTTATGGCACAAACAAATGGGTCACATAAACTTTGAAAATCTTGTCAAGATAAGAAAAAAGGAAGCAGTACGAGAAATTCCGAAAACCTCAAAACCTTCCAACACACTATGTGAGGCATGTCAGCATGGCAAGAAGACAAAAGTCCAATTTAAAACAAAAGAACACTTTGCATCACATCCATTGGAATTGATACATATTGATCTATGTGGTCCTGTGAGAACAAAAGGCTTAGATGGAGAATTATATTTCATGTTAATGATAGATGACTATACCAGGATGACAGCCGTCAGTTTCCTAAAGAGAAAATATGAAGCATTTGAGTGATTTAATATCTACAAGGAGTTGGTTGAAAATGAAACTAATTTGAAAATAAAGTGTTTAAGATCAGATAATGGTGGAGAATTCACTTCCAAATTATTTCAGCAATACTGTCACAAAAATGGAATAAAAATGCAATTTTCAACTGCACGAAAACCTCAGCAAAATGAAGTTTCTAAAAGAAATAATACAACCATACAGGAAATGGGTAGAACAATCTTGAAGGACTCAAAATTGGATGAAAAATTATGGGTTCAAGAAATTGATATGGCAATCTTCATTATCAACTGAATTCTTCTCAGAAATAATTGCAACAAGAGTCCATATGAATTGTGGAAAGGAAAACTAGCTAATGTAAAATATTTCAGAATCTTTAGAAGAAGGTTATATCAAAAAAGAAGATCAAAATTTGGGTAAGTTTGGATCACGTGTTGATGAAGGTATCTTTGTTGGTTACTCATGGAAAAGAAAGGCCTATAAATTCTATAATCTAAGACGAAAATAGATAGTGGAGAGCATAAGTGTTACATTTGATGAAGATGGTGTTCTAGCGAGTAATGATGAGGATCTATAATATTTGAAACTTGAGACAGAGGCTGGAAAAGACATAGATAAAATTGTAGAACAAGAAGCAACTATCAACGAGGAAGAAGTAAACAATGATCATCAAGATATACCAAAACAACAACAAGAAGCTCCTCCAAGGAGAACAAAAGAGTGGATTCAAAAAAACCATCCGTCAAATCAAATCATTGGTGACATAAATGAAGGTCGACAACTTTGTTCATCACAACAAGCTCATGTTGCTTTTCTAGCAACCTTTGAGCCTAGTAGTTTTGAGGAAGCCAGCTAGAATGAACATTGGGTAGTAGCTATGAATGAAGAATTGGATCAAATTGAGAAGAATAACACCTAGGAATTAGTTCCATGATCAAAAGATAAAAATGTCATTAGGACTCAATGGGTGTTCAGGAAAAAATTGAATGAAGATGGGCAGGTTACCAGAAACAAAGCAAGATTGGTTTGCAAAGGCTATACACAAGTGGAATGAATTGATTTCGATGAGAAATTTGCACCAGTTGGAAAAATGGAAGCCATCCAAATTTTTCTCGCCTATGCATGTTCAAGAAAAATCAAACTCTACCAAATGGATGTTAAGTCAGCATTTATGAATGGAGAATTAGAAGAAGAGGTTTACATCGAACAACCTGAAGGTTTTCTACTATCAAAAAAAGAAGACTATGTCTGCAGGTTAAAGAAGGCTCAATATGGTCTCAAGCAAGCTCCGAGAGCATGGTACGCTCATCTTGATGGATATCTACATCAAAAATGGTTCAAGATAGGTACTGGTGATAGCAATCTTATGTACAAATATATAAAGATAATTTAACAATTGTTGAGGTATATGTGGATGATATAATATTTGGTAGCAGTGATGATCGACTAAGTAAGAACTTTTCTACAAAGATGCAAAGTGATTTTGAGATGTCTTTACGTGGTGAGCTTACATACTTCTTAGGGCTTCAAATATCTCAGCAAGAGAAAGGAATATTTATATGTGAAGCCAAGTACATCAAGGAAATTATCAAGAAATTCAAAATGGAAGATTGCAAACCCATCCTTATTCCGATGGTAACAAGTTGCAAATTGAGCATAGATGACTCATATAAGGATGTGGATCAAAGGTTGTACATATCTATGACTGGTAGTCTTGTATATGTAACAGCCTCTCGACCATATGTTATGCAAGCAGTTGGACAAGTAGCAAGATTCCAAGAAGCACCAAAAGAATCACATATTATTGTCGTCAAAAGAATTATTCAATATCTAAAGGGGACAGAAGAATATGGCTTGTGGTATCCAAATGGTAAAAATCTCATTATTCAAGCCGTTATAGATGTATATTGGGAAGGAAGCATTGATGATCGTAAGAGTACGAGTGGAGCAGCATTCTATCTAGGTGGTTGTCTCGTATCATGGTTTAGCAAAAATCAAACTTCAATCTCGTTCTCTACAGCGGAAGTAGAATACATTGCAACAGCTTCATGTTGTACTCAAGTCCTTTGGATGAAACAAACTTTTCAAGATCTTAAAGTACAATTCAGTGAGCCTATTCCCATATTGTATGACAACACTAGTGCCATCATCATCTCCAAGAATCCTGTCGTGCATTAAAAAACAAAACACATTCCGATCAAATATCATTTTGTTAGAGAACAAGTTGCTAAAAATAATATCAAACTTGAGTATGTTTTTACAAAAGAACAAATTGTTGATATATTCAATAAAGCTTTACCTCGTGAAGCATTTGAATATCTTCATAGAAAGCTTGGGATTCTCCCAAGTTCTCAGTAGATTACAGGTCTGTAGGACATTTTTTTGTCAGGGGGAATGGAAATGTGTATAGGTCCACAGCATGGTTGTGTTTTAGGGGGAGTTACCCTTTTCCATTGATGTCAAAGGGGGAGAGAATGTTGTAGGAAGAGGTTTCATGATTGCAGGGGGATTACTTGTGTTGCCATCAATGCCAAAGGGGGGAGATTGTTGATCTGTGGTTGTCATTGATGTTAACCCAAGAAGCACTAGGGGCTAACCAAATATTGCATGGGGGATTTTACCTACAAAACTAATATATTCTAGGTCAATAATTCTTTTGATGGTTTCTACTTGTCAATATGTTTTTGTTAATATATGGCACGCCATGTAATTCTTCACGGTTTGAGAGATATTCATGTTTGAAGTTTGTACCCCCAGTTAGTGGGCTAAAACCCCATGGGTTTGGGGCATGGGTCATTGAAAAGTCATAATTAATACTTTTTTAAGCTCCTAAAATCCCTCCCACGTTCACTTGTTGAAGCCCCTCTCAACTTAAGCATTTATATAAATTGTGATCTTCATTTCCTCCTTATGCAAGGGATTTCTCCATCTGAAACAGGTCATCGTGGAATTTGCGCTCTAACATTTTTTTTACAAAGGTTCAGAAGCTGAAATTTTTATGAGGCAAAGCTTAAATATTGAGGAAGTGGCTGTAATAATTTTATATCAAGGTGCATAATATTTTTGGAGATATGATCTGTCGAATTCATGGTTTTTGTAGGCTCCTGAAATTCATATCAAAGAAGTGACCTTGGTAAATTCATCATAACTCTCTCTCGGAGTATTGGATTGGAATTCTATAAAAGGTGGTGGATAGTTTATAGTCTTTGATTTTCACTCCATCAATTTAAGATCCAAATGAGGAAACAGTGACACATGGCAGATTGTACAAGTGCGCTCTGCTGAAAGAGTCCATAATTAGGGCATTGTGAGATATTGGGTATAACTCTCTCTTGAAGAATCTAAATTGGGCAAGACCTATGGAATTGGAAAGAAGAATCAGAGGACAACTATAGGAACAAAAATCAGATATTGAGGATCTGATATAATATAGATACACTAGATTCAATATCGAGCTCCTAGAAGGAAAGAAAAAGCTAGATCATGTGTTGTCAAAGGTTGCAAAGGACCAGACTTTCTATGGAAGCAAAGCAAAGAAAGGTGTAGCAGAGGGTAGCATGATAAGAGAATCAACCAAGGTGCATAACAGCAGTAAGAAGTTCATCTTATGAAGTTTTCAAGTGGGCAACACTGCATACAATCATTGTAAAGGTATCGTTGTACTTAGTCATTGTAAATACATTATTGTAAAAATTATACTAGTGTCTATCTGCCATGGGTTGAAGAGGAAGTGTTGAGAGGTCTAGATCATCATTAGGTGGTTCTATAAAAGTTGGGGTTATTTTCTAGTATATATTCTTCTTCTACATCATTCTATGTCATTGTAAAGTGGACCATTTTCCCTGATACGAGACTCCATTCTTCTTTTATTATTCTATAGGGTGGTAGGGTGGTGCTAGGGTGAGTTGTAGCTCATTAGGCATTGGGAAATCCATTCAGTTGACTATTGAAGAATATCAGGCATCAGAGCGTTCATTTAGTGCGAGCTGGAGAAGAATGATTTTCTAGATTCTAGGAATTTGGAGCTTTATTTTCAATTCGAGTCGAATATTAAAGAATTATTAGAAAATCAATAGGTGCTTTTTGTCCCGGAGTGGGTTTCCACCTTAAAAAATTTGTGCATTTGTGTTCCTCTTGTTTTATGCTATCAGTGTACAAACACCGATAATAATTAAAGATTAACTAATGCTCTAATTGAAAGGAATACTGATTCACCCCCCCCCCTCAGTATTTCCAATAGAAATGAGCCTATCTGAACGCATTTCATCTGGCACCCTCAAACGAAATGACCTGACCCAAACTCATTTCATCAGTCGCCCTCACATGGTGTGACATGGCCCACCTGACCGAACGAAGGCACAAGGGATAAAATGGCAAACAGGTCGCACGAATGTGCACAAGGCACTAGGGCAGTCACAACTTAGAAAATTTTATATAGTTGCCCTCAAAGGAAATGACCAGACCCAAATGCGTTTCATCAGGAACCCTTAAAGGAAACGGCCCAAACCAAATGAATTTCATCAAGAACCCTCATACGACATGAAACGACGCGCCTGATTGAATGAAGGCATAAGGGAGAAAACAGAAAACAGGTGGCATGAATATGCAAAAGGCACCCAAGCGGTAACAAATTAGAAAATTTGATATGACCACCCTCAAACCAAATGACCCGAGCCAAAAATGTTTCATTGGGCACCCAAACATGGCACGACAAGGCATGCCTGACTGAAAAAAGGCACAAGGAAGCAAATAGAAAATAGACCGCATGAGCATGCACAAGGCACTTGGGTAATCACAACTTAGAAAATTTGATACGGTCACCCTAAAATGAAATGAACCTACCCGAACACGTTTCATTGGGCACCCTTGCATGGCATGAAACAGTGTGCCCGATCAAATGAAGGCTTAAGGGAGAAAATGGAAAGCGGGCTGCACAAACATGCAAAAGGCACCCAGGTAGTCACAACTTAGCAAATTTGATATGGCCACCCTCAAACAAAACAACCCGACCTGAGCTCGTTTCATAGGTCACCCTCACACGACACGACATGGCACGCTCGATCAAACAAAGGCTCAAGGGAGAAAATGGAAAACGGGGCTGTAAAAACATGCACAAGGAACTCGGGCATTCATAATTTAGCAAATTAGATATGGCTGAGCTTAAATGAAATGACCCGAACAAACACATTTCATCAGGGCACTCGTATGGCGCAACACGGCCCACCCGACCGAATGGAGGCACAAGGGATAAAATGGCAAACGGGCCACACGAACGTACACAAGGCACCTGATTGATCACAAATTAGAAAATTTGATACAAATGCCCTAAAAAAATGACCCAACCTAAATGTGTTTCATTAAGTGCCCTCAAATGAAACGATCGGACCCTAACGCATTTCATCGGGTGCCCTCACACGACGTGCCCTACTGAATGAAGGCATAAGGGAGAAAATGGAAAAAGGATTGCACGAAAGTGCATAAGGCACCTGGGTGGTCACAACTTAAAAAATTAAATACCACCTCCCTCAAACAAAACGACCCAACCCGAACATGTTTCATCAGGTGCCCTCACATGGTGCGACACGGCGTGCCCGACCAAATGAAGCCATAAGGGGGCAAACAGAAAACGGGTTGCACAAACATGCACAAGGCACCCGGGCAGTCACAACTTAGCAAATTTTATATGGCTGCCCTCAAATGAAATGACCGACCCAAACATGTTTAATCGGGTGCCCTCACACAACGTGACATAACATACCTGACCGAAGGAAGGCATAAGGGAGAAAATGGAAAACATGTCGCACAAACGTGCACAAGGAAATCGGGTAGTCATAACTTAGAAAATTTGATACAACTACCCTCAAATGAAACACCCCGACCCTAACGCGTTTCATCAAGTGCCCTCACACGACGCGTCATGTCCTACCTGACCAAACGAAGGCACAAGGGAGAAAATGGCAAACGGACCACACGAACAAGCACAAGGCACCCAAGCGGTCACACTTTTGCAAATTTCATACGACCACCCTAAAACAAAACGAACCGACCTGAACGCGTTTCATTAGGTGCCCTCACATGGCGAGCTTGCCCGAATAAAGGAACAAGCAAGAAAACAACAAAAAAGTCACACAAACGTGCAAACGAACCTGGGCAGTGACAACTTGGCAAATTTGATACTGTCGCCCTCAAAGGAAATGACCCGACACGAACGCATTTCATCAGGCGCCCTCAAACGAAATGACTTGACCCGAATGTGTTTCATTAGGCACCCTCACACGGCATGACACGATGCGCCTAACTAAATGAAGGCACAAGGGAGAAAATGAGAAATAGGGCTGCATGAATATGCACAAGACACTAGGGTAGTCACAACTTAGCAAATTTGATATGACTGCTCTCAAACTAAAGGACCTGACCAAGAACCATTTCATCGAGCACCCTTGCACGACACGACACAGCCTGCCTGAATGAATGAAGCTACAAGGGAGAAAATATAAAAGGGGTTGCATGAACATGCATAAGGTACTTGGGTGGTAATAAATTAGCAAATTTGATATGTTAGCCCTCAAACGAAATGACCCGACCTGAACATGTTTCATCAGACACCCTCACACGACATAACATGGCATGCCCAAATGAATGAAGGGACACGGGAGAAAATGAAAAATGGGCCACAAAAACATGCACAAGGCACCTAGGTGGTCACAAATTAGCAAATTTGATACAACTTCCCTCAAACTAAATGACTCGACCCGAAAGCGTTTCATCAGGCGCCTTGGCACTGCCTGACATGACGTGGCTGATCGAATGAAAGCTCAATGGAGGAAATGGAAAATGGGTCACACGAATGTGCACGAGGCACCTGAGCAATCACAGCTTAGAAAATTTTATACAACCGCCCTCAAATGAAATGACCCGACCCAAACGCGTTTCATCAGGGCCCTCACACAGCGCGACACAACCCACCTTTCCAAACGAAGGTACAATAGATAAAATGAAAAACACGTTGTACAAACATGCACAAGGCACTTGGGTGGTCACAACTTACCAAATTTTATACAGATGCCATCAAACAAAATGACCCGACCCAAACGTGTTTCATCGCGCACCCTCAAACGAAATGAACCGACCCAGACGTGTTTCATCAGGCTCCCTTAGACGGCACACCTGACCGAACGAAGCCACAAGGGAGAAAACTAAAAATGAATCACATGAACAAGGACAAGGCACCTGGGCGGTCACAACTTACCAATTATATACGACCTCCCTCAAATAAAATGACTTGAACCGAATGCCTTTCATCAGGCGCCCTTACACTTCGTGACATGGTGTGCCCGACTAAACGAAGGCACAGGGGAGGAAATGACAAATGGGCTGCATGAACATGCACAAGGCACTCGGGCAGTCAAAAATTAGAAAATTTGATAAGGCCACCCTCAAACGAAACGACCTAACCCGAATGCATTTCTTCGGGCTTCCTCACACGACGTGCTCGATCGAACGAAGGAACAATGGAGAAAATGACAAACAGGCCGCACAAACATGCACATGGCACCCAGGTAGTCACAATTTGCAAATTTGATATGTCCACCCTAAGATGAAATGACCCAAGCATGTTTCATCGGGTGCCCTCACCCGACCAGACATGGCTCACCCGACCAAACGAAGGTACAAGAGAGAAAATGGAAAATGGACCACACGAATGAGCACAAGGCACCCAAGCGGTGAAAAATTAGAAAATTTGAGATGGCCACCATCAAATGAAATGGTTCGACCTGGCGATGATTCATTGGGCACCCTTAAACGAAATGATCTGACTCAAACGCGTTTCATCTAACACTCTCACACAGCGTGACGTGGTGTGCCCGACTGAACTAAGGTGCAAGGGAGAAAATGGTAAATGGGCCACATGAACATGCACAAGGCACTCGAGCATTCACAACTTACTAAATTTGATATGGTCGCCCTCAAACAAAATGACCTAACCTGAACGCATTTCATCGGGCACCCTCACATGTCGTGACATGGCCCGCCCGACCGAACGAAGGTGTTAGTGTCTCATGATTTAGTAGATTGGTAGAAAAAATGCATAAGGTAACATCAGAACAGTCTTCGAAGTCCTAAAACCTAGCCTTCCTAGACTTAGAGAGGGCTCTCTCTATTTTGTGCGAAGGATGTAAACTTGTTTGGTTTGAGGGTTTGATTTTAGGCTAGTTTCTAAGTTTAGGGTTTGTTTGTTTGTTTGGGTTGGGTAGATGATCAAGCAAAATAGATGGAATGAGATATTTTCATGTCATTGGGCTATGGAGTATACAAAAAGTCATGAAAGGTTCAAAAATTGATCAGGGAGGATCACAAGGAAAATCTATCATGGTCAGATGGATTCTCAAGGTTTGGTGAAATGAAATGAGCATCAATTTTGTTAACAAATTAGGGAAAACATATATCAAGGATCCTTTGTCAAATACATAAAACAAGAAGTGACTTCAACACTATCTAGAATAAAGAATTAATCAATAGACATGGCATACCAATAACTCTTTGATTCAACTCAAGCAAGTAAGCATTTCAGACAAACAATCCAATGAAATATAGAAGGTGAGAAACTCATCTAACTTCTAGTGATTTCACATTCAAGGTTAGAAAAAATTTAAGATTAACAAGTAACTTCAATAAGGAAGAGGGAAATCCTAGACATCATTAATTAGAGCTATAAAGATCTTTGAAACAATTTTTTAAGCATGGACAAAGGGTATGATCGAAACATAGCCTCTTTTTCAAACCTAAACAACGGTACTTCAAAGAGAGACCTCAAAACAATGTTTTAGTGATATAAAAAAAGCAGGGCTTACCATAAAACATCTATAATATATATTGTATTAAACCATTCATAATATAAACAAGCTTAGGTGGTTCTAGAGAGAAACTAAGAATTCTCTAAACTGACCTAGCAGAGGAAAACATAGAAGCAGTGAAGGATAAACAGAGCAAAGGTGTCTCTAAACAACATTTCTTAGTCTAAATATTTTATCCTACTACAATATGGAAGGTTGAAACACAATGATACACAAGAAACCAATAACTGAATAGAAGCACATCATCATTAACCAAGATTGGGGATCCTATAAGCAAGCCTTCTCCATCAATAAGAAAAACAAGCCATTCACAAGCTCCACAACACCAATTTCTCTTCAAGCTCCAAAGACTATGTATTACTCACAAGAGTCATAATGACAACCATAAACAATGAATCCTCAATTATCTATTTAACAAGAAAGGAGGAGAAAAAACTAATAGAGTCTCTAGAAGCCTATTGGCTAATTAGAAATGTCATTATTTTCCTTGAGACCTTGCATGGCCCAAGGCACAAAATATATTTTCGGTAATTTTTAGCAAAGAAATTTAAATTTGGGCTCTGCTAAGCCTCTTAAAACTTGCCAAGCATACATTGTTTACTTTCCTCTATTAAGGGAATAGCACTGATTTTTAGGATGAGTTTCCATGCCAAGGGCGTAGCACTGGAACAAGAAACTGGGTGAACTTGAAGCATTTTTTTGAAGGCCTTCCAATGTTAGAAAATGATTCGTGATGGCGCGTTGGAAATATTTTTGAGTGTACTTTCTAGAAATACCCTTATTTCTCTAATTGGATCTCTATAACATGTTCGATTAGCTCCCTATAATTTTTTAGATTGATTGAGATACAAATGGACAGGGTAACATCAAACCAAGCTTTGGAATCCAAGGACCTAGCCTTCCTGGATTCGGAGAGGGATCTCTCTAGTAGGTGCAACGATGTGAACTTGTTTGCTGATTGGGGTTGATTTTAGGGTATATGTTAAGTGCAGGGTATTTTGATTGTTTTTGGTTGGCTATGATGCTCAGATAGATTTATATAGAAAACAAGGAAGATTGTTAAGTCATTGGGCAATGGAGTCAAACAAGGTCGTGAATGAGTTCATCAATGGTGTCAAGAGCATTTGCAGGGAAATTTAACTTGGTTGGTGGATCTTTAAGGTTGTGACGGATCATGAGATGGAAATTAAACTTGGGAACAACAAGCTAATAAAGGGCATAAATAGAATCCTTTATATACTTGTAAACTGAGGGAATTAGAATATTTATAAGCATAGAAATAGATTCAAAGGCTTAAGAAAAACCTAATCTATTTTATTTTAGACTAAAAGAAGATAATCAACCAAGACAACATTCAGAAAAAACATAGAAAGGAAAAAAATTATTTAATCTTTCATGGATTTTATCATTAAGTGCAAGAAAAACATTGAAGTTGCACAAGTAACTATAACCATATAAGAAGAGAAAACCCTAACATCCACAGTGACAACTATGAAAGTTACTTGAGACAATTTTACCTAAGTAAAGGCAAAGAGCATGGTTAAGACATAATTCTTTGACAAACTAAAGGAAAAGATTCTTCAAAAGATGATTTCAAGAACAGAGTACTTCAGAGTTAACAATATGCAGGGCTAGCCATAAATCATAATTGATACTAACTAATCTAAATCATTCAAGAAAATAGACAATCCAAAAACTTATTAGAAAGGAAGATATAAATTCCCTAACATATCTTAAGCAGAAGAAAACATTAAGGCAGTTAAGGAAACAAACAGATCTAAGGTGCCATTAAAAAACATATCTTAGTCTAAAATTTTTTTCCTACTGCAACATAGCAAGATGGAAAACATAATGGAAAACTTAGAAAACATTAACAAGAGAAATATTCACCATCAACCAGGCCTCTGGATCTTGAAAACATTCCTTCTCCATCAACAAGTGAATTAGATCATGCATAAGCTCCAAGACATTAAATTTTCATCAAAGGCTTCAAGGGACTATGTATTACTTTAGCATAAGTCATCAACATCCAACATTTACAATGGGTTCCAATGCAATATTTATGCTGCAAATGAGGAGGTGAAACTCTTCTAGGGTTCAAAATGTTACTAAATTTCAGAGTAAATGCATTCCTAGCCTTGAAAACCACGCAGGGCATCAGATAAGAATATCTACAGCTACTTCTCTGTTAAATAAATTTTTCTTAATTTCTTAGATAAAGATAGGTGGAAAAGATTGACTTTAAGGCTTTATCTTATCTTTACAATAACTATCTTGATAGTTTAAAATATATTCTTTTGTCTAATAACTACTTAATTTTTCCTTTGCAAGAAAACGTAGGCCACAGGCGTCAGTTGATTAATTAAATGAATAAATGCTTCCATTTTGATGTATTTGAGGCTCCCATAGCCTAATCCTTCCTTTAACTTTATCATTTTAAACATTACTTTTTTCCTAATTCCACTTTAGGCCTTATTTAATCATCTTTTGGGATTTTTTCACTGTGTTGAATGATTTAGCTTTGAATCCTTTGTATTTCACTGTGCTTTATCCATAATCTCCACGGTTTAAGTCTTTTAATCTTCAGGCTCTTGACTTTAACCTTTAACTTTAAATCTCTTTACACTGATCTTCACTGTTTTCTTCGATTTGATGCACAGGTGGCTTTGGTGCGCTGGAGGGTTTAGTATAACAGTAAGTGGTCATGAATGAATGACCAAAATTTAATGATAAACCCTGGAATCTTCCTTTCTACGTGATTTTTTCCTCAGGATCGTCATCCTAGGCTCTGCGTATCTGGCCTCCATAAAACCTGCAAACAAACAATCAAAAACCTTATAAAACCTTTTGTTTTGGTTTAACTGCTAACAGAGGCTAGGAGTGGTTATGGAGAATTGCGAAGGGAGGGGAAATTGCAGGGAAGGGGTTTTATGGTGAAACAATGAAAAAACCAGGGAAACATTTGAATCTGGCGCGAAAATGGTGATGAGCGGTTTTGTGCAATACCGGGGTGGTATTCGCGCTGGGTTTAGGTGGTAAATGGTATTGGGTGGATTTAATGTGATACACATTAGGGGATGAAACATGTCCCATCAAAACCACCTATTTCATGCTAGAGTTGCACGCTATGGAGTTTTGGTGAGATCGGGCACGAAAATGATTGATGGCCATCCCATCTGGGAGATCCAAATCTACGATTGAGGATGAATGTGACGGGTGGAGATGCATGGCCGGGTGGGACCGGTGGTGACATCACTCTTTTTTTATGTAGTGGGATGTCCAAAGGTGGGGTTGAAAGTTTTTTGGGTGGAGTTTGAATGGTAAGGATAAGCGGGAACCATTGGATCAATAAGATCGACGGTTAAGATTGTATCGGGGAAGCAAAAGGGTAATGGATGGGGTAAGGAGAATAGATGATGGGGGAAGCAAGGGCTGTTAGATCTTGAGGATAAATGGTTGATATTTAAATATGTATTATAACAGATGGTTGACAATTTTAAATGATAAGGGACATGATGACCGTCGGATAAGACAATCAATGACCCAGATTAAAAGATGAAGAGATATGAATCGGGGGGTTGGAGAGTGGGAAAACTAATGGGAGGAGTGTCGTCGGTCATTGGATCATTGCAATAAATGGCCAGGATCTCTTCCAGGGGGACCACAAAATCACGAAGGCTGAAGAGGGGTGGGAGGCCCGGAAAGAGTTCAGACCATCGGATTTGGGGAGATCGACGGTCAGGATTTCATCGGCAGGGGATGAACATCGGAAGGGAAAAAAAGAGGTTTTGGAAGTGGAAATGGGAATCACCAAAGTGTGATGTGCCGATGGAGTGAGGAAGGTTAAATCAGAAATGAGATCAATGGTGGAGATCAAAGCGGGAAAGCACATCGGCAGGGAAAAGAAATGAGACATGAAACTTTAGGAAAGGGCGAAAGTGTGATAGTCATCGGATCTGGGAGAATGAATGGTCCAGATTGAATCGAGACCTCACAAATTGGGGGAAAAAAGATGTGTGGGGTAAAGGAGGAAACAATGGGGGTCGTCGGATCTGGGAGCAGATTGACGGTTGGGATTAAATCGGATTATCGGCCATCAGCGAAAAAAGATTTTGGTAGTGAGGAAATTGGATGGAGTGAAATGCGATGGCTGATGGGGCTTGGCACTTGATCACAGGGTGTGGTCTTATGATGGAAAAAGGGACTAGGGCTTAAGCTAAAGGTGCTTGAGGCCTATGTGATAAAATGAGCATTTTGCGCCCAAAATGAAAGTTTTACGTGGCCTTTTAAGGGTTTCGATAGAGTTAAAAAGACCAAATTAGACCAAGTAAAAGAAAAATAAATGGTTTAAATGGGTTTTGATAGCCTTTTAATGGAAATTAAAGGTAAATAAAGGGATTCTTCAGAAGAAATGAAGGATAAGGAAAGGGAAAAAAATGAGTGATATGGAGGGAATTGTGAAGATGAAATGGAGGAATGAAATGATGGAGATGAGGCCATGAAAAATAGTGTTCTCTTTGGAAAAAATAGGATTTTGAGGTGAAGATATTAGTGAGATGGGTTCTTTGGATAATGAACATGGCAGGACTTCAAGAACTCATAGATTTACTTCAAATTTTTTTCTTGAAGGCCACATACTTGTTTTAACCATCTTTGAATATGTCAAAATTATGGATGGCTAACAGTGGCTCTACTTGGGGAGGGTAGCTCCATCGAGGTGTCAAGAACCTCAGAGATAAATCTCTAGAAATTAGACTAGTTCTTTGCATTTTTACAACCTCATTCTCCTTTGATCATTTCTTCTTAAAAATATGATCAGTATTACATCATAACAAATCAATTTCTTCCCAGACAAGTACCTACACTGCCTACTTCCTAACATTTTTTCTTCATAAGGTGCACTTGGACTTGCAAACCTTTAACATCAATCATTTTTTTCTTTTGAAAACATGAAAAACTAATCTAAATCTATCATTATCTCTTCTGAGAGTCCAGAGTAAATATTTGAACTCTTTTATTTCCACCTATACTACTATCTATCAAAATTAAGCTATTTGACATATCTACGTTCTTGATATTCTAAAACAGAAATTTAAAACATAGCTAAATCAAATTAAGATGTCTGATTTTCTATGGTCTCTATGGCTTTATGTACAAGCTACACATAGACTTTATTTGTAGAAAAATAAAACAAAATTGTGAAGGCTTAAGATCTGAAAATTATAAACATCCTTCTATTCCTTTTCCAGATCTGGTTTTGATCTGCTTAGAGCTATCTTTTTCCTTTTTTTTTGGTTCAGATTTTGAGTTTGTTTGAACCATTATTTTCTATCCCAATCTATTCTACTGATAAGCCAATATTATAGAGTTTGGAAAATATTCTTCACTAACCTATCAGCATGAAATTCAAATTTACTCAATCATGTTTAGGCTACGTGATTGAATAATTACAAGTAGTGGCATTTGAGCTTGCACAAAAACATTATTTTTCATAAAAGTAAATCAGAAAGATAAGGCCATTATTTGCCTTTTGTGAGGCATATTTATCTATCTCTTTGGTTCTATTTTAAGCATGTGGAACAAGTATCTTTTCAATCTCCTAATCTATCTTTCTCTAAACAAGTTAAGTATGAAATAATGTTTTATCAACCAAAGTTTCTACTAACTTATCAACATAAATTTAAAGCATGTTCAGCGATGATTAGGCTAGATAACTGAACAATAAATACCTTTGAATTAGTAGTGGCATTTAGACTAGCTCACTTTCAGAAATTCTCCTTTTTGGGTATGGGGTTGTACCTCTTTTGAATCTGCCCTCTTTTGATTTTCTTTTCTTTTTATTGTTTTTGTATTTTGTATAATTTCATTTTAACTGTGTTATGTACAATAAATAAAACTTTGAAACTAAGAATCTTGACAGAAATAGTGTTTAAGAATCCTGTCATTGACAAAACCTCCAAACATTTCAATTCCATCAAGTTCCTTAAAAAACAAAGCATTGTTGCCTCTTACCGAATCAATGATATAGGGGCCTTTCCACAGATTTTAAAACTTACCATGTTTTCCTTTGTCCTTCCTTCTTGAATCCCATTTCAAAACCCCGTCTCTAATCTGGAAATCATTTTCTTTGGTTCTTCTATCAAATATTTTCTTGATATTTTCCTGGATAGCTTTTTTCCTTTTGTAAACTTCTTCCCTTGACTGCTACAAATGAATGGTTTTGTTTAGCCTCCTTTTCATTTCATTTTCTTCTGATTGAACTTCTTGAAGAAGATTCATGACTAGGACTCCTAAAGAGGTGAGAAAAACTGCATCCATGCCATACACTAGTTGATAGGGAGACATACCAATATATTTCTTGGTGGTTAGTCTATTAGCCCATAGTGCATGCACTAGTTTTCTATGCCATGCTTTTTGATTTTGTTCTAAGAGCTTCTTAATGATGTTTACCAAGCTCTTGTTAGAGGACTCAGCTAGTCCATTACCTTGTGGGTAATAAGAAGTGGAGTGACTGAGGGTGGTGTGATATTTATAGAAACATTCCACCATTTTCTTAGATGTAAAGGTAGTAGCGTTATAGATGATGATCTTCTTAGGACAACCAAGCCTGGATAGGATTTTGGTTTCAAGGAATTTAATGATAACTGAGTCAGTGGAATTTCTAGAAGGGATGGCTTCTATCCATTTGGTCAAGTAATCAGTGGTAGTGAGGATCCACTTATGTTGGGCAGATGAAGTAGGATGGATCTCACCTATGAAGTCCAATCCCCACTTTTGAAAAGGGGCTTCGACACTGATGGGATGTAGAGGTAAAGGTAGAATATTTCTTTTTCCATGAGATATTTGGCATTTATGGCAAGTCATGACTAGGTTGTGAGTATCGGGAAAAAGGGTAGGCCAATAGTATTCAGATCTAAGGATCTTGTTGGTTGTGATCTTCCAATATAGGTGACCCCCACATTCTCCCTCATGTAATTCATGCATGATTTTCTTTGCATCATCTTCAAGCAAAAATTTAAGTAGAAAACTAGCAAAAATCTTCTAGTATAATACTCCATCTAAAATGAAAAAATTTAATGTTTTCTATTTTAAGAATCTTGCTTTAGTTTTTGATAAAGAAGGGGGAGCATTGAGATAAAGAAGAACATAAATAATATCAGCATACCAAGGTGAATTTAGAAACATTTATTCAATTTATGGTGTTTTACTTTCTTCAATTTCTTCTAACATGCCAACCATATTCATGTCTAGAGCTTGGAAATTTGAGTCAGCCATAAGTTTTACAAGTCCTTTTCCTTTAATCAATTGAGTGGGTCTGATTTCCAAATCATATTCTAAAATGGTAGCAATCCACTTGCCCCTTTTACCATCAAGTTCTTGATTAAATGTATATTTGAAAACCATGTTTGGGACAAAGGCTATGACATGTGAATGGAAAATATAAACTCTAAAATCCTTCAAAGCTTTGATTAAGGAAAAGGCTTGTTTCTCCATAATGTTATACTTTAGAGGGGCATCCCTTAAGGCTTTGTTGAAGAAATATATTGGCTACTCTTGCCCCATGATGTTCTTTTGCAACAATACTGCTGCCACAGTATGTTTAGAGGCAAAGGAGAAAATGTAAAAGTCCTTGGTGAAGTCAGGGATGATTAAGACGGGTGTTTGTGTGAGTGCTTGTTTTACCAGCTCAAAAGATTATTTTTCTTCCATATTCCACTTCACTCCTACTTCCTTTTTCAACATATTTGTGATATTTCTTAGGAGCTCAGCAAGGTTATGGATGAATCTTTTTAGGAAGTTAATATTTCCAATGAAATATTGCAGCTCTTTAATGTTCCTAGGATGGCTGATTTGTAAGATGCCTTCTATTCCTTTGGGATCTATCTTGATTCCTTCCTCAGATATGATGTGACATAAGAGTTTTCCTTCCTGAAGGCCAAACAAATTTTTCTTAGGATTTAGGGACAAGCCACACTTTCTACATTTTTCAAAGAATTTTTTCAAGTGGACTAAGTGCTCCTCATTAGTCTTAGAGTAGACAGTGATGTCATCAAGGTATATGACTATGAAGTAACGTATGTCTTCTGAAAAACCTATGTCCATTTCCCTTTGGAAAGTATTCCCTACATTCATTAAACTAAATGGAATTTTAACATACATGAACATACCCCAAGGTGTAGTGAAAGTAGTTTTAAGTTGGTCACTTAGAAAGACTAGAATTTGGTTATAACCTGAGAAGCCATCTAGTAATGAGATTCTTTGTGAACCAACTACTTTTTGGAGTATGTGATCCATTTTAGGCAAGGGGTAATTGTATTTCAAGGAGGCTTTGTTCAAATTTCTGAAGTAAATACAAAGCCTAATTTCCCCAGTCTTCTTCCTAACTGACACAGGGTTGGACACCCATTCTGAGTATCAGACAAGGACTATGATCCCGACATCGTACATATTTTTTATTTCTTTCTCAACTGAGGGTAACAAGAGGGGGTTTATTATTCTCAAATTTTGTTTAAATGGTTTCTGATTTTCTTAGAGAGTAATTTTATGTTGGATGATTTTAGTGTCATAGGATTTCAAGTCTTCATACCCCCAAGCAAACACATCTTTAAATTATCTAAAAATCTCAATGTATTTCTGTCTTGTGTGAGATGGGAGAGTTTTGGAAAGCTTGATTATTTTGGGATCTTTCATCCCTCCAATGTTACACTCTTCTACATTTGTTTCAATGGGTTCAATCTTGGTTTTTTTAGCTACATCATTAAAATCGAACAATTCTTCTAGTTGTGTAAGGCCTCTTGGCAAGCTGTCATCTTTTTACTGTAGAATTTCAATTTCTATTTCATCTGATTTATCAAATACTTTTGCAACACAAGGGTTTTGAAGGTGGGTTATATCATCATCAAATGGCAGCTCTGTTTTGGGAGTTTCTTTTGCAACAAAATTATTTCTTTCAAATCTCAAACTCTGATTTGTGCTTGCAAAGTCATTTTTGGATTGCAGAAAATCATCTATTTGGTAATCATTGTCAAACACTTGCCAATGGTTCAAGTTGTCTAGTACAGTAGGCCTATTGTTTATTTTGATGAGGCATTGATTATTTTCATAAGGTAAAGAGAAATTTCTGGTAGCAAATGCAAGCTCATTGGCAAGGCATTTTTGGGTCCTAGGGATGAAAGTAAGCTCATATTTCTCAAAGGTTTCGAGAAGGTCTAGGGTATAATTTCTATATTCCCTTAACCTAGGGTTCTTGGCTAAATATTCTCCCTTAATTTGATTGATTATTAGTTCAGAATCTTCTTGGATCAATATTTTATTGGATTTGATATTTTTAACTAAGTATAGACCAATAAGGAGAGCCTCATACTCTGCAACATTATTGGTGCATTGAAAATATAACCTATAGGAATGGACTTAATTTGTATTGTGGATCCAAACACCAGCCCCTGATTCGACCTTACCATAGGAACCATCAAAGATCATATGCCAAAGGGTTTCAATTTCAGTTTTGTCAATGTTCTGTACTTCGGGGCTATTAGATTTTTGGGAGTCATTTTCTTGATTAGAGAGATGGTTTGATTGTTCTGGGGAACTTAGTTCTCTCTCATTGTCATTCACTTGTTAAATTATGTCATTTTCATTGTAAAATATGAAGGATTAGAGGTCTAAGTGAATGGAATAAACTGGTGTATTATTTGGCCTATCTATGTTACTCACAATGTATTTCATGTGGGATTCCCAGTACAATCTTCTTGTTTGATTGAAGACTGGGATGGGTCATGTCCATTTGAAGGCTTCGCTGGAGTTTGGCCCCCCATGGTATAGATAAAAGCATGGCATACTTTGGGTGGAAGTCAGCCACAACTATATCCATGACTAGACTCTTAGCGGGGATTTGTACTGGATTGACACACACATCCTTGATTAGGCCCATACACTTAAACCTACTGGAATCAAAAGAATACAAGTCCTTGTAGGGCTTTGTTATTTCTAGGCCCAATATTTCCATCACAACCTTTGGCATGAGATTGTGTGAGGCACCGGAGTCTAGCATAGAATTATGCATAATTTTGCCATGTATGTTCAGACTGACATAGAAAGGAGAGATTGCTTCTTCTTGATATCTTCCCTCTACTTCAGGACCAAACAACAGTTCTAGTTTATCATCAGTTAAGTTTAAGGTATCAATATCCTTGCCTATGTTTAACACTTTGAAAATTTGGGATCTATATACCTGTTGGGTTACCAATTTAGTGAGGGGTATATTGATCTTGATTTTGGCAATCTCCCCCTCAAAACTGAAAGGCACATGTGTCTTTATTGCATTTACATCAGTTTTATTAGCCATGAAATTTTCTACTTTTTTAATTTGCTAATTATAATTTGATGGTTTGGACAGTAAGGTTTTTTCAGGGCCACTATTTGAAGTACTAGGGCAGCTTGAATCATTACTAGGCTGGCTAGTCTTTTTCTTGTTTAGTTTAGTCTTCTTAGCCATAGTATTTGTGCTTTCTGCTATTTTTTTAGGAATAGTTTCTGAGGTCTATCTAATAGCAGTGTTTGGCTAATTTGTTTTAGGAACATCTTGACTCTTTTTTCTCCTAAGGTTATACTGCCTATGGACTTCCATTATGGCATTCTCAAATCCTAATCTATAGTCTTCGGAATCTTCATATTATTTCTCATTTGGTTTTGAAGAAAACATCCTTGTTTCTTCTTCAGTAAGGAATGTGTTATCCTCATCATCTAAACCTATGACATTTATATGGTCTTCTTCCAACTGCTCAGCCTCTATTTCTTCTTCATCTACATAGTTGTCTTGGAAAGGGGGTCTGATTTGTTGGTCACTCTCTCTTTGTTTGATTTGAGGAGGGTCTCTTTTAAAATTCTGGTTTCTATTTCTTTTTTGAAGATTGGCTTGATTTTCCCTAGGAGGTGTTCGCTCATTCAAACTGAATTTTTCTATCATCCTCTCCATTGTCCTAACTATGGAGTCAAGTTTGGTTTCGGAAGAGGAGGGTGTAGGTGTTGTGTCATATCTATAAGTTACCCTTTTTTTTTATCTCACCCTAGCCCTTTTCTCAATCAAACTGGCCTCTACACTCATAGCCCCCTTTTTCATGTCTTCTGGAGTTAGGTAATCTCTCTCCCTTAGTTGATAGGCCATATCAACATCAAAGCCTTTGTGATATTTCACCAAGGCCAAGCCTTGTGGAGATTTTATGTGAGGTGGGAGAGAATTTTAAACACTATTAAACCTAGTGGCATAGTCATGAACACTTTCTCCTATATTTCTCTTAAGATTGTTATACTCAAACAAAATTTGGAGGGGATTCTTCTTGATTTCCAATTTTTTCACAAAGGTTTGGTATAGAGTAGGGAGATCGTGAATGTTTTTGAGAGGTAAGTCTTTAAACCATTTCTTGGGTTCTCTCCCTAGGCTCTCAACAAAAATCCTTAGTTTTATGGTTTCTTCTTCTATCTCCATATAGTCAAAAGCCTCATTAATTCTATCTACATGTTTTTGACCAATGATGGATTCAGTCCCTAATAAGTGAGGTAATTTGGACTGATAATCATTTTTCAAAGGTAATAATGGTTGTTGTGGATCCAGTGAATCATACCAGGATGCCATGATGGGTGGGAAAGGAAACAAAGGCTGATTTACAAGGGGAGGATTTGTGAGAGGTGGAGGAGGATGGACTGAGGTGGTTTGCACACTGGTGGTATGGATGGGTGTAGCTAAGGTACTTGGATTGGAAGGCTAATTCTGATTATATTTGAGATAAAAAGGGCCAAAGTGATGTAGAAGCTGAAAATCAGGTGGAGTGGAAGGATAAGCTTCTCTATTGGAACTTTGCTGCAAATCTATGGGCTCAAAGTCAGCTTGGTCAACCCTACTTTGTGACTTGGTTCTGAATAGGTTCTTGGTATGGTGCAAATAAAAATGAGGATCTTGTTAAACTATAACGTGTTCCGGTGCAGAAATTTCTCTATGGATGGTCCTAACAGTGGGTGAGTTTCCAGATTTAGGATTTTGCCACAAAATATTTTTTGGGTTATTAACTACGGTAGGAGGATTCGGGTCCGAGTGTGATCTGGTATAGATCCTTCATGAAGAAAAATCTCTTTATTCACACAAGGTATAGCTAGGGCTTAAAAACTATTTTGGACTGATTTGACACAATCCTAGAACAACCTATGGGACTAGTGGGATGAGGAAGGCCTACTAGAGGCTAGTGGAGTCACCAGGTGGATTTTTTTGAAATTTTGAAGATATGTATACAATGGTCCACCACCAAATTCTTGATAAAAAATCAATCTAGGGAGTACTTTTGGGTTTTTAGTTTCTTTGTGCAGCCTTAAGGTTAACGAGTATCCCCTAACTAAGTCATTTATCTTGCTAGGATGATGAAGTAATTAGTTTATACTCTAGCTATCGGTTGGTTTTTAAGTCAAACTAGGGATGTATGAGTCTATAAGAGTTTGTCAGGCTACTATGAACTCAGTCCCACTGTGATCGCCATTATGATAGCTCCCCGTAATTTTCTAGATTGATTGAGATACAAATGGATAGGGTAACATCAAACCAAGCTTTGGAATCCAAGGACCTAGCCTTCCTAGATTTGGAGAGGGATCTCTCTAGTAGGTGCAAACATGTCAACTTGTTTGCTGATTGGGGTTGATTTTAGGCTAGATGTTAAGTGTAGGGTATTTTGATTGTTTTTGGTTGGGTATGATGCTTAGATAGATTTAGATAGAAAACAAGGAATATTGTTAAGTCATTGGGAAATGGATTCAAACAAGGTCATGAATGAGTTCATTAATGGTGTCAAGGGCATTTGCAGGGAAATTTAGCTTGGTTGGTGGATCTTTAATGTTGTGAAGGATCCTGAGATGGACATTAAAATTGGGAACAAAAAGCTAACAAAGGGTAGAAATAGAATCCTTTATATACTTGTAAACTGAGGGAGTTAGAAGATTTATAAGCATAGAAAGAGAGTCAAAGGCTTAAGAAAAACCTAATCCATTTGATTTCAGACTGAAAGAAAATAATAAACAAAGAGAACATTCATATAAAACATAGAAATGTAAAAACTTATTTAATCTTTCATGGATTTTATCATAAAGAGCAGGAAAAACATTTAAGTTTCACAAGTAACTATAACCATAGAAGAAGAGAAAACCCTAACATCCAGAGTGACAGCTATGAAAGTTCCTTGAGACAATTTTAGCTAAGTAAAGTCAAAGACCATGGTTAAGACAAACTTTGTTGAAAAAATATAGGCAAAGCTTCTTCAAAATATCATTTCAAGAATAGAGTACTTTAGAGGTAACAATATGCAGGGCTAGCAATAAATCATAATTGATACTAACTGATCTAAATCATTCAATAAAAATAGACAAGAAAAAAACTTATTAGAGAGAAAGAAATGAATTCCCTAACATATCTTAAGAAGAAGAAAACATTAAGGAAGTGAAGGAAACAAACAGATCTAATGTGCCATTAACAAACATATCTTAGTCTAAATTTTTCATCCTACTGCAACATAACAAGATGGAAAACATGATGGAAAACTTAGAAAACATTACAAGAGAAAAATTCACGATCAAACAGACCTATGGATCCTGCAAATAGTCCTTCTCCATTAACAAGTGAATCAGATCATGCATAAGCTCCAAGACTTTAATTTCTCATCAAAGGCTTTGAGGGACTATGTATTACTTTAGCATAAGTCATCAACATCCAACATTTACAATGAGTTCCAATGCAGTATTTATGTTGCAAATGGGGAGGTGAAACTCTTCTATGGTTCAAAATTTATTAATTACAGAGTAAATGCATTCCTAGCCTTGAAAACCATGAAGGGCATAAGGTAAGAATATTTGTAGCTACTTCTCTATTAAATAACTTTGTCTTAATTTCTGAGATAAAGATAGGTGGAAAAGATTGACTTTAATGCTTTATCTTATCTTTACAATAAATGTCCTGATAGTTTAAAATATATTCCTTTTTGTAATAACAGCTTAATTTTCACTTTGCAAGAAAAAGTAGGCCACAGGTGGCAGTTGATTTATTATGTGAATAATTTCTTCCCTTTTGATGTATTCGAGGCTTTCTTAGCCTAATATTTCCTTTAACTTTATCGTTTTAAATAATACTTTTGGCCTAATTCTGCTTTAGGCCTTCTTTAATCATCTTTCGGTCTTTTTTCACTGTGTTGACTAATTTAGCTTTGAATGCTTTGTCTTTCACTGCGCTTTATCCATAATCTTCATGGTTTAAGTGTTTTAATCTTTAGGCTCTTGACTTTAACCTTTAACTTTAAATCTCTTTACATTGATCTTCACTATTTCCTTCGATTTGATGCACAAGTGGCTTTGTCGTGCTGGAGGGTTTAGTATAAAAGTCAGTGGTCATGAATCACTGACCAAAATTTAATGATAAACCCTAAAATATTCCTTTTTGTGTGATTTTCCCCTGAGGATTGTCATCCTAGGCTCTACGTATCTGGCCTCCATAAAACCTACAAACAAACAATCAAAAACTTTATAAAACCTTGCATTTTGGTTTAACATCTAACAGAGGCTAGGAGTGGTTATGGAGCATTGCGGAGGGAGGAGAAATTGTAGGGAAGGGGTTTTATGGTGAAACCATGAAAAAACCAGGGAAACATTTGAATCTAGCATGAAAATGGTGATGAGCGGTTTTGCGCAATACCGGCGTGGTATTCGCGCTGGGTTTAGGCAGTAAATGGTATTGGGCCGTTTTAACATGATACACGTTAGGGGATGACACGTGTCCCATCAAAACCACCTATTTCATGTTGGAGTTACACGTTCGGGAGTTTTGGTGAGATCGAGTGCAAAAATTATTGATGGTCATCTAATCTGGGAGATCCAGATCTACGGTTGAGGATGAATGTGATGGGTGGAGATGCGCGATCGGGTGGGATTGGCAGTGACATCACTCTTTTGTCGTGTAGCGGGATTTCCAAAGGCGGGGTTGAAATTTTGTTGGGTGGAGTTTGAATTGTGAGGATAAGTGGGAACTGTTGGATCAGCAAGATCGATGGTTAATATTGTATCGGGGAAGAAAAGGGGTAATGGATGGGGTCAGGAGAATGGATGATGGGGGAAGCAAGGGCCATTAGATCTTGAGGATCAACAGTTGATATTTAAAGAAGAAGTCGAATGGATGGTCGACGGGTTTAAATGATAAGGGACACGATGATCGTTGGATAAGACAATCAATGGCCCAGATTAAAAGATGAAGAGATTTGAACGGGGGGGTTGGAGAGTGGGAATGTAAAGGGGAGGAGCCCCGCTGGCTATTGGATCATTGCAATAAATGGCCAGGATCTCTTCCGGGGGTACCACAAAAGTGCGAAGGGTGAAGAGGGGCGGGAGGCCTAGAAAGAGTTCGAACTGTCGGATCTAGGGAGATCGATGGTCAGCATTTCATCGGTGGCAGATGAACATCAGCAAGGAAAAAAAAGATGTTTGGGAAGTGGAAATGGGAATCGTCGAAGTGTGATGCGTCGTTGGAGTGAGGACCGTTAGATCAGAAATGAGATCAATGGTGGATACTAAAGCGGGAAAGCACATCGGCGGGGAAAAGAAATGGGACGTGAAATTTTATAAAAGGGTAAAAGTGCGATAGCCGTCAGATCTGGGAGATTGAAAGGTCCAGATTGAATCAGGACCTCGCAAGTCTGGGGAACAACGATGTGTGGGGTAAAGGAGGAAACAGCAGGAGCCATCAAATCTGGGAGTAGATCGACAGTTGGGATTAAATTGGAGGATCAGCCATCAGCGGAGAAATATTTTGCGAGTGAGGAAATTGGAAGGAGTGAAATGTGATGGCCGATGGGGCTTGGCGCTTGGTCACAGGGTGTGGTCTTATGATGGAAAAAGAGGCTAGGGCTTAAGCTGAAGGCACTTGAGGCCTATGTGATAAAATGATCATTTTGAGGCCAAAATGAAGGTTTTACATGGCCTTTTAAGGGTTTCGGTAGAGTTAAAAAGGCCAAATTAGACCAAGTAAAAGAAAAATAAATGGTCTAAATGGGTTTTGATAGCCTTTTAATGGAAATGAAAGGTAAATAAAGGGATTCTTCAAAAGAAATGAAGGATAAGCAAAGGGGAAAAAATGAGTGATATGGAGGGAATTGTGAAGATGAAATGGAGGAATGAAATGATGGAGATGAGGCCATGAAAAGCAATTTTTTCTTTGGAAAAAACAGGATTTTGAGGTGAAGATATTAGCGAGATGGGTTCTTTCGATAATGAACATGGCATGACATCAAGAACTCACAGATTTACCTAAATTTTTTTTTCTTGAAGGCCACAGACTTTTTTTAGCCATATTTGAATATGTAAAAATTACGGATGGCTAACATGTTCAAAAAACAAAAATTCCAAGGCTAGTAAAGGTGCAACACCTGTCTTGAAAGCTAGGCAAAAAGGTGAAAGTTAGGGTTTTTTTTTACCCTTTTCGAGGACCAAAACAACTCCAATTGACCTGAAACTTTGTGATCATGCTATAATTGGGCTGAGGATTCCAAAAAAGTAAGCCTTTCCTCCTGAAGATGCTCTGAGAAAAATAATATCACCAAGGGTGCTACCCCATTGGTCCTCCAAATTAGCAAAAAACCAAAATTTGTCAAAATTTTCCCAAATTTGGTGTATGTGTGCCTCATGGGTTTTTAGAGACTTGTAGAGAATATTGTGTCAATATTCCAAGGTTAGGTTGGCCATTTTCCTCTTTTAGTGCTTGGATCTTGGTTTGGGCCTTTTTCAGTTTAGCCCTTGCAATTTAGTTTCTCCAGGCATAATGTTTAGTCATCCTTATTTGGAGGTCAAGATTCTAATTTTCTTTCTTTAGTTCAGTCTCCAAATTTATGTTGGCTCTTTCCAACCAAGGCTCCCGATCATGTGCTATCTCCATGGTCAGAATCTCATCTAGAGGGAGTTGTTCTGCTATGGCTGATTCTTGTTCCCTTTTCTTTGCCAATTCCTTATTCAACCCCATGGTTCTAGGTCTCCTCCTATATTTTCCTTCCTCATCCTCACTCTCTTCAGAAGTTCCCATGAACTCTTCTAGTTTCACTTGTGCCTTTTGGGCTTCTTTCCGGGCCTTGATGGCTCTAGCTTCATAGATTGCAATTTGTGCTCCTAGCTTCCTGTTCTCCAAGTCAAGGGCATCATTTACAATTTTGGCCCTATTCAGATTGGCTTGGAGGTCTTCAATAAGTGAATTTTTTTTTTGGCTGAGCAAGTTTTATATTCTTTCTTCATTCTCCTCATCACTGTCTACCTAAATGATTTCAAACTCCCTTTCCAACTCATTATCTTCTTCTTCTTCTTTTACTTTTTTTTTCCTTTGTCTAGTGGTTGAGCTGAGGTGGATGGCATGGTCCCTTTCCTTTTGGAGGAAACAAACACAAGCCTTGCCCCCTTTTGATATATGAGAGGGAAAAACTCAAATTTGTCTACTAGAATGCACTCACCATGGATGATCTCAAGATTGCCTTTCTTTTTCATCAATGATCTCTGCATTTATGTCTCCTGCACTGTGTTCTTGACTGCCCACTTGAGACTTACTTTCATTTTCCTCCATGCTAACATTATTGTTGTGATCGTCACCACTGTCATCAACCTCTTGATTGATTTTTTGGTTCATAGTGTAACAGATTTCATCATTATTAGGGCTATCAGTCATTATGGTTTATTCTTCATCAACCTCCTCTGTGTTTACAAAATTATCGTGGCCATTATCATTTTCTGTGTTGTCACTATTAGAGGTGTCTTTATCAGTGTCTTCGTTACTGTTTTGTGCATTTTCATCTTCAGTTTCCTCAACCTCTTTACTATCCTCTGTAATGTCCTCATTGTTTTCATTTTCATTTATGTTACCTTTAGCTTCTGCACTTTCCTTACTGCAATCATATTTATAAATGCTGGCCTCTTTTTCACTTTTATGTTCATCACTGCCCTCTTCCTCCTCTTTATCATCATCTTCATCTACCTCTTCATCATTATCTATTTATTTTTCACTATTTTTCTCATTGTTTTTTTCTTCATAATATGCCTCTGCATCTTCATCATCATCCTCCACTTCATCATCATCAATTTACTCTTCTTCATCATCCTCTTCCTTTTCATCGTTTTCATTTTTATCTAAACTATCATCTTTATCATTGGCTTGCTCATTGGCCTCTTCTTCATTATCTATCTCTTCCTCCTCATCACCATCATCTGCCTCTTCATTATCTGTTTCTTCATCATCATCACATGCCTCTTCTTCATTGTTATTTTCCTCTTCATCATTTGTCTCTTCTTCCTCATCATCATTTTCTTCCTCTTCATTATCATTCCCTTCTTGATTTGATGCTTTAGGATAAGGTGAGGGAGGGAGGTTCTCTTGAGGAGAGGATTCACGTGTGGATGAGGATTCATGGTCAATGGAGGGTGATGGATGAGTGGAAGGAGGTGGATGAGATGATGAGGGTAAATTTCGCTGATGAGAAGGCTGTGGATTTGTGAAAACTTCATGGGCGATGAACACTTCCCATGGGATACCTTGTTGCTCTAATTGATGCAACACAATCATCTTGATAAGAGAATGGTGAAAAATACTTTGCATTTGTTGTGAAGGAGGTCTCTTTTTCACAATTTATGACATCATATCAATACTTATATAAAGCTAATATGGAAAATGTACCCTAGTGAAGTGCATGAGTAGTCTTATATGGTAGGAATAAAGCCTAGAAAACCTACCCTCATAGGTGAAGTATTTCATGATGATTATCATTAAGGGTGCATATCTCTCTAGTAGATGTGAAAATGGAAAAATGGATTTGCAGTCAGCTTATTATTTGGGTTTCAAGAAGGGTTGATAATGGCTTAGGTCCAAATTTTCTTGTTTGAACCACTTTTATCCCATGCTAGGTATCCTTGTGGACATAGAAATGGTATTGATGGATATCTAAAATTTCACTCCTGCTAAGTTTACTTGATGGTCATGGAGGTTAAGGATGAAATTCCTGGTCAAGTCAGGATGAATTTGGACTTGTTGTACCCTTTCACAAAAGGCAAAAAAACCCACCTCTTGGAAATATGAAACTGTCATAGGAGAGGCCATCAATTCCTTGGTATTCAGTGGCTCAAATCTATTTACCCTTCCACCCTTTTTCTGCTATCTTCTAGGTCCTTGGCCTCCCTCACCACTGCCACTACTAGTTTCCCTTAACATATTTCTTTTTTTACTCTCGCCTTGAAGGCCAAAACCCTAATTTTTCTTTGTAAAAATGATGGAGAAATCTAAGGTTTTTTCTCTAATTTGAATGAAAAGAACTTAGGAAATGAAGGAGGTGCCTTTTTACTTACCCCTCAAAGGTGCTATGGAACCTTTGGAGGTGATTTTGATGATTTTTTTAGCAAATTTGAGCTTGAGATGTTGTATAAACCCTCCTATCTGAACGCGCAATGCGAGTGCATAGCACCAGGCCAGTCGGGTGGTTGCACGGGCTAGTTCGGCCATTGTTGAATGTGCAACGCAGGCACGTAGAACTAGTAGAGGCTGCATGGGTTTTTGGGCCTGTCGGGCCACTGCTTAATGAGAAAAGGATATGGGCCTGTCACTCAAAGGTTAAATGTGTAGAGGAAAATGCATAGAATTCAAGGTGAATGTTCCTATAGGGCTTCTTCAATGACTAAGGCACGAACCTGTCGGGATGCTCTGCATGGTAGTTCTATTAGGTTGCTGAGTTTACATGAAGGTAAACATGCAGCACTAGGTCACAGGCACGCAAGGCTATGTTAAATTTTCAAATGAAGGCACCCACAGGCACGTAGCATGGTGTTCCAGGAGCGTAGCACAAGGTTTTTCTTGCCTGAAGTTTCCCAGAACTTAGAAATTTCTCTTGAAGGCTTCTCACTCTCTTTTGCAAGTGAAAAATGAAGTTGAGTGATAAAAAAATTGGCTTTTATAATATTAGAAAGATAGTTTTATCTCTTACAAAACCACATGCTAATGTTTTTTGATCTTTTTATCACTTCATTGATATTCTTTTCACTTTTTACAGAGGGTGATTTAAAACAAAAAAAATGATCTCTTTTCTTCTCAACCATTTCTCTTTTTTATTATTTAGGTAGCTGATATGATGGATTTTGGCTCTCTTTGGCCTGTTGATGCTTTAACACTCTATTCTTACCGATTATTTCATTTCAAAACCTTAAAAATTTGCTTCTCTATTATTTGAAACCTAACACATCTCTTTAGCTCATTTAGTAAGGGTTAGTTCTTTAAAACATTTTTGAGGGACCTGCCCTTACTCTAACAGTGTCAAAAATTTTCTTGCCTCCATTGTGAAGTTTGGAACTCATGTTTTTACCCCCTTTGAGATCTCTGAGTGTGGGTAATTTGAAAATATGGTTTCTTCCCCTCTCACTGATTTTCCAGAGGTATAATAAATCTGTCTTGCACAGTCACCACAATATTTACAATCATGTTTGTCATTATCTCCCTTTGGCCACTACCTCTCCTTTTGAGGTAGTGAAGCATTTTCACCTTGGCAGACCCTGGAGGTCACCTTTAAGAGCCTATTCAAACTATCTTCCTATTGTCATCATGAAGGCTTATTATCTTCATTTCTAGTTTCAACAAAACTTCAATTCATGCTTAGTTGTGTTTATGTACCTCTGTCCTTGTGGTTTTCTGCATTTTATTCTTGGTTGATAATATTGTTTATCCAATTAGTCCAAAAAACCCTGATTCTCTTTGAACTTAGGCATGCTTCCTCTTCTTTGTAGTGGATGGTCTCTAGTGAGGAGTTAGCCTCTTACGTTACCTATCTCTTTGTATGATATTTATCTCAATCATTCCTACATAAATGTTTAAGATGCACAGTTATCCTCTTGCTGAATGTTGTCTTTGGAAAAGTAATCCTTCTTCATTATCTCCCTTTGGCCACTTCCTCTCCTTTTGAGACAATGAAGCATTGTCACCTTGGCAGACCCTAGAGGTCACCTTCAAGAGCCTATTCAAACTATCTTCCTGCTGTCATTGTGAAGGCTTCTCATCTTTATTTATAGTTTCAATCAATCTTAAATTCATGCGTAGTTGTGCTGACGTACTTGTGTCCTTCTGGTTTTCTGCATTGGCTTCTTGATTGAAAATATTGTTTAGCCAATTAGTCCTAAAAACCTTGATTCCGTTTGAAATTAGGCATGCTTCCTCTTCTTTGCAGTGGATGTTCTTTAGTGAGGATTTGGCCTCTTACATTACCTATTTCTTTGTATGATAACTATCTCAATCATTCCTGCAGAAATGTTTAAGATGCACAGTTATCCTCTTGTTGAATGTTGTCTTTGGAAAAGTAATCCTTCTTGAAGGCCTTTCTAATCTAATTTGGAAAATCAATTTCTTGACCTTATTTCACATTTGATGCAGCCTCTGGCTCATAAAATTAATACTTTATAAAATCAAAGAAAATCCTACAACCTATGAAACCCTAGTGACCTAGTGGAAGGCTCTTTAGGAAACACATGAAGGAGTAATTTGGTTGGTGACCCTAGGTGTTAAGTGGAGAGGTTAGGCAAGGAAAAACTAAGTGCTAAGGTAAAAGTTGGAAAAACATAATGAAGATGAGTAGCATGAGCCCATTATGGGTCTTCTGGGAGTGGTAGGCTGATTATGACATGGTAGAGTAGTAAAAAAATGAAAAATTTATCCTAAGGATAATGAAGGCAGTGAGATTTCTAGAACTCACAATATTCATGAATCTTGTTTTTAGAAATATAGGACTTAAATTTAGTCATATTTAGATAGTAAAAATTACTAATGAATAACAGAAGGCATAAGGGAGAAAACAGAAATCTACATGAATGAGCACAAGGAACCCCAGTGGTCACAACTTATCAAATTTGATATGGTCACCCTCAAAAAAAAGGACCCAACCCAAACTTGTTTCATCAAGTGCCCTCAAATGAAACGACCCGACCTGAATGTGTTTCATCGGGTGCCCTCACACATCGTGACATAGCATGCCCGAGTAAACGAAGGCATAATCAAGCAAATGACAAATGGGCCGCACGAACATTGACAAGGCACCCGAGAGGTCACAACTTAGAAAATTAGATACGGCCGCCCTAAAACAAAACGACCCAACCTGAATGCGTTTCACCTGGTGCCCTCACACGACATGCCCAATAAAGTGAAGGCACAAGGGAACAAACAAAAAATAGGTCGCATGAACCTGCACAAGGCACCCAGGCGGTGACAAATTAGAAAATTTGTTACAGTCGCCCTCAAATGAAAGGACCCAAACACGTTTCATTGGGCACCCTCACACAACGTGACATGGAAAGTCCAACCAAATGAAGACACGAGGGAGAAAACAAAAAATTAGCCACGCAAATGTGCACAATGCACCGAGGTGGTCACAACTTAGCAAATTTGATACGACCACCCTCAAATAAAAAGACCTGACCTGAAGGCATTTCACTAGGCACCCTCACATGGCGCGACATGACGCACTTGACCAAATGAAGGCACAAGGGAGAAAAATTCAAACAGGCCACATGAATGTGCAAAAGGCACCCGGGTGGTCACAAATTATCAAATTTGATACGACCGTCCTCAAACGAGATGACCTGACCCGAACGAGTTTCATCGGGCACCCTCACACGGCGCAACAGGGCCTGCCCAACTAAATGAAAGCACAAGGGATCAAATGGAAAATGGGCTACACAAATGAACACAAAGAACCCGAGTGGTCACAACTTAGAAAATTTTATGTGGCCACCCTCAAATGAAGCGACCCGACCTGAACGCATTTCATCAGGCGCCCTCACACAGCGTGACATGACATGCCCGACCGAATGAATGCATAAGGGAGAAAATAGATAACAGGTCATACCAACATGCACAAGGCACCCAGGTTGTCACAACTTAGTAAATTTGATATGGCCACCCTCACACAAACGCATTTCATTGGGCGCCCTCACCCCGACCCGAATGCGTTTCATCGGGAGGCCTCACATGGCATGACACGACGCACCCAATCGAACGAAGGCACAGGGAGAAAATAGAAAATGGGGCACACAAACATGCACAAGGCACTTTGGCAGTCACAACTTATCAAATTTGATATGGCCACCCGCAAATGAAATGACCCAACTCGAACGCATTTCATCGGGCGCCCTCACACAGCGCAACACAACCTGCCCTCCCAAACAAAGGAACAAGGGAGAAAATGACAAACAGGCTGCATGAATGAGCACAAGGGACATGAAGGAGCATAAGGTACCCATAAACCAAATGACCCCAGCCAAACATGTTTCATCAGGCTGCCTCACATGACGCACCTAACCAAACGAAGGCACAAGGGAGCAAATGGAAAACGGGTCATGAACATGCACAAGACACCCGTGCGGTCACAACTTAGCAAATTTGATATGGTCATCCTCAAACGAAACGACATGACCCAAACACGTTTCTTTGGGAACCCTCGCATGATGCCACATAGCTTTCCTGATCGAATGAAGGCTTAAGGGACAAAATGGAAAACAAACTGTACGAAAGTGCACAATGCACCCGAGCAGTCACAAATTAGCAAATTTGATATGATCACCCTCAAAGGAAACAACCCTACATGAACACATTTCATTAGGCATTCTTAAAAGAAATGACCTGACCTGAACACGTTTCATCGGGTGCCCTTGCACAGTGCAACGCAGCACACCTGATTGAACAAAGGCACAAGGAAGAAAATGGAAAATGGGCAACACGAAATTGCACAAGGCACCCAAGTGGTCAAAACCTATAAAATTTGATACGACTACCCTCAAATGAAACAACGCGACCTGAACTCATTTCATAGGGTGCTCTTAAACAATATGACACAACGTGCCTAGCTGAACGAAGGCTCAAGGGAACAAATGGAAAATGGGCTACACGAATGTGCACAAGTTACACGAGCAGTCAAAAATTTGCAAATTTGATACGACCAACCTCAAATGAAATGACCCAAACCTAATGCGTTTCATCGGGGCCCTTGCACGACGTGACATGACCCACCTGACCAAATGAAGGCACAAGAGAGAAAATGAAAAATGGGCCACACGAATGTCACAAGGCACCCAGGTGGTCACAAATTATAAAATTTGATATCGATGCCCTCAAACGAAACAACCCAACCTGAACATGTTTGATTGGGTTCCCTCAAATGAAAAGACCCGAATCAAATGTGTTTCATCTGGTGCTCTCACATGGTTTCCCTACCGAACGAAGGCACAAGTGAGCAAATAGAAAATGGGTCGCACGAATGTGCACAAGGCACCCGGGTGGCCACAACTTAGCAAATTTGATACGAACTCCCTATAACACAACGACCCGACCTGAACGCATTTCATCGGGTGCCCTCACACGGCATGACACGACGTGCTTGACCAAACGAAGGAGCAAGGGAGAAAATGGAAAATGTGACACATGAACATGCACAAGGCACTTGAGTAGTCACAAATTAGAAAATCTGATACGGTCACCCTCAAATGAAATGACCTGACATAAACGTGTTTCATCGGGCACCTGCACACCGTGCGACATGGCGCGCTTGACCAAATTAGGGCACAAGGGAGAAAACAGAAAATGGAATGCATGAATGTGCACAGGGAACCCGGGCACTCACGACTTAGCAAATTTGATATGGCCGCCCTCAAATAAAATGACATGACCTGAACCTGTTTCATCGGGCGCCCTCACATTGCACGACACGTCCCACCCAACCGAATGAAGATACAAGGGATAAAACCACAAACAAGTCGCACGAATGAGCACAAGGCACCCAGGAAGTCATAATGTTTCCAATTTGATACGACCGCCCTCAAATGAAACGACCCGACCCGAACGCGTTTCATCGAGCACCCTCACATGGTGCGACACGATGTGCTCGTGCGAACGAAGGCACAAGGGGGAAAACAGAAAACGAGTCAGACGAACATGTACAAGGCACCTGGGCAGTCACAACTTAGCAAATTTGATACGATTTCCCTCAAAGGAAATGACCCGACATGAACATATTTCATCTAGCAAACTCAAACGAAATGACCCAACCTTAACGCATTTCATCAGGTGCCCTCGCACGGCTCGACACAACATGCCTGAATGAATGAAGGCACAAGGGATAAAATGGAAAATGGGCCGCACGAATGTGCACAAGGCACCTGGGAAGGTCACAACTTAGAAAATTTGATATGGTCACCCACAAACTAAAGGACCCTACCTGAACGTGTTTCATCGGGCACCCTCACACAACGTGACACTGCCTGCCCAACCGAATGAAGGCACAAGGGAGAAAATAGAAAACGACCTGCACGAATGTACACAAGGTACCCTGGTGGTCACAAATTAGAAAATTTGATATGGTAGCCCTGAAACGAAATGAATCACCCCAATTGTGATTCATAGGGGGTTGTCACACATCACGATATGATGCACCATACCGAACTAATGGACAAGGGAGAAAATGGAAAATGGGCCGCACGAATGCATTTCATCGGGTGCCCTTACACGGCGTGACATGGCATGGTGGACCGAATTAAATCTCAATGGAGCAAACAGAAAATAGGCCGTAGGAATGTGCATAAGGCACTCAGATGCTCACAACTTAGAAAATTTGATACGACTGCCCTCAAATGAAACGACCCGATTCGAACGTGTTTCATCATTCGCCCTCACACAGAGCGACACAGTGCACCTGACATAACGAAGGAACAATAGAGAAAAAGTTAAATGGGTCAGAAGAAATTGGAAAAGGCACTCGGGCAGTCACTACTTAGCAAATTTTAAATGGTTGTGCTCAAATGAAACAACCCGACCCGAATGCGTTTCATCAGGCGCCCTCACACGGTGCGACAAGGCCCACCCAACTGAACAAATCCACAAGGGAGAAAACAGAAAATGGGCCACACGAATGAGCACAAAGCACCCGAGCGATCAAAACTTAGCAAATTTGATATGACAACCCTCAAAAGAAGTGACCTAATCTGATAATTTTTCATCGAGCACGCTCACATAGTGAGACACAGTGCACTCGACCAAACGAAGGCATAAGGGAGCGAACAGAAAATGGGCTACATGAATGTTCACAAGGCACTAGAGTGGACACAACTTAGAAATTTGATATGACTACCCTCACATGAAATAAGCCGACGTGAACTCTTTTCATCGAGTGCCCTCACACGGCGCAACACGATGTGCCCAACCGAACAAAGGCACAAGGGAGAAAATGGAAAATGTGCCGCATAAATGTGCATGAGGCACCTGGGCAGTCACAACTTATAAAATTTGATACGGCCACCCTCAAATGAAATGACCTAACCTGAATTCGTTTCATCGATCGCCTTCACACGATGTGAAACGACCCGCCTGATCAAACAAAGGCACAAGGGAGAAAAATACAAATAGGCTGCACAAACAAGCCCAGGCGGTTTTAACGTAGAAAATTTGATATGGCCGCCCTCAAACGAAAGGACCCGATCCGAACACATTTCATTGGGCATACTCACATGGTGCGCATGACCGAATGAAGGTACAAGGGAGAAAATGGAAAATAGGCTGCATGAACATGCATAAGGCACCTGGGTGGTAACAAATTATCAAATTTGATACGGTTGCCCTCAAATTAAACAAGCTGACCGAAACGCGTTTCATCGGGCACCCTCGCACGATGCGAAATAGTGTGCCCGATCGAATGAAGGCTCAAGGGAGAAAATGGAAAACGGGCTGCACGAACATGCAAAGGGAACCTTGGCAGTCACAACTTAGCAAATTTGAAATAGCCACCCTCAAACGAAATGATGTGACCTGAACTTGTTTCATAGGGCGCCCTCGCACAACATGACATGGCGCGCCCGAACGAATGAAGGCTTAAGGTGGAAAATGGAAAATAGGATGGATGAACATGCACAAGGCACCCAGGCAGTCACAACTTAGCAAATTTGATATGTCCAACCTAAAACAAAATAATCAGAAGTGAAAGCATTTCATCGCGCCCTCATACGGCGTGACAGGTCCTGCCTTACAGAACAAAGGCACAAGGGAGAAAATGACAAATGAGATGCACGAACGTGCAGAAGGCACTCGATCGGTCACAACTTAGGAAATTTGATACGGATATCCTCAAATGAAACAACCCAACTTCAATGTGTTTCATTGGGCTCTCTTAAACTAAATGACCGGACCCAAATAGGTTTGATTGGGTGACCTCACACGACATGCCCTACCGAATGAACGTACAAAGGAGCAAATAGAAAATGGGATGCACGAATGTACACAAGGCACCTGGGTGGTCAAAACCTAGCAAATTTAATACGACTTCCTTCAAGCACAATGACCCGACCCAAACACATTTCATCAGGCACCCTCACACGGTGTGACACGATGTGCCCAACCAAACAAAGGCACAAGGGAGAAAATGAAAAATGGGCCGCACGAACATGCACAAGGCACCCGGGCGGTGACAACTTAGAAAATTTGATATGGAAACCCTCAAATGAAATGACCCAACCCGAACGTGTTTCATCAGGAACCCTCACACGCCACGACATGGCGCACTTGAACGAACGAAGGCATAAGGGAGAAAATAGAAAATGGGCAACACAAACGTGCATAAGACACCCGAGCAATCACAACTTAGAAAATTTGAGACAACTACCCTCAAATGAAACGACCCGAGCCAAACGCATTTCATTGGGTGCCCCCACACTGTGTGACACGTCTCGCCCAAACGAACAATGGACTGAGGTTGAAAACGACAAACTGTAATATTCCAAATTAGCCAAAGCTAATGGGAATATATAATTTTGTTTCAATTTTCTATTTCATGAATAAAATTGTAAAGGAGGATCAATAAAACTCCTAATCAGAAAAATAAATCAATGCCACATGTGAACATAGCTAAATTTGGGCTATTTACATAAGCACACTTAGGTGTGAAAGAGACTGGATCACTTGACCAAGTCAACCAGGACCAAATCAACAGTGCTATCTAGATACAATGAATCTCCTAGATGAACAACACAGTTTTAGTTGGAGGCTACACATGTGAATGGAGCTAAATAATTGAGATGGTTTAGGGTTTGAAAATATTTTCATCATATAAAAGGAAGAGGAGGAAAGTAGGAGAAGGTGTTAATTATGTTATATTTTTGAATATATTGTCTACTTAGACATATATCATTCTTTAGCTGTTTAGCTGAGAATAGTGTTGTTTAGCACTAGGGTGTTCCTGATCGGGAATCCCACCTCCTCCATTGAGTAGATCTTGGAGGAGTCTTGTTGATATTGTCCAATATCAGGCATTTTTCCAAGCTCATCTTCCAACTACAACGTAGACCATGTTAAGGGTTTGGTTTTCCTTGTAAGATGCAGCAAGTGGAGGCTAGATCTGTTCAAATCTAGAAAAATCTAGTGCCTATTTTCAATGGGAAAGGAATCTATCCCCTTGACAAGAGATTATTAGATCTTTGGAGCTGCAATTTCAGATCTTGGCATTAGGCCAATCCAGTGCAAGAGCCTACAATGTATTTTACCTTTTAGGACTACGTTATTTGCAAGTGTACAGTTGCAGGGTGTTTCGACACACATTTGGAGGAGATATATTTGGTGTTGGGGTTCCTCCCTTCACTATGGTGATCCATGGATTATACTTGTGATCCATGTTATGTTCATATCTGATATACTTCTATTATATTTATCTTCATAAATTTCTGAATACTACTACAGATCTACAACTTTAGATCTTAGATCTACTCTTTGTGTTTCATGTTTTGCTCAAAACCCCAAGGTGAATTTGTAAAGGAGATATTCTAGTCTAAATATATGAAAGAGATATGATATTTTGTACACAGATCTGATCTAGATTTGGATTTTAATATAAAACTTCTACAACTCTTAAAAATAACGTTGTCAAGCCATTTTTCAGTTAATACACGTGTTGCAGCCCCTCTTTTTGACGAATTTCTTCTATTCTTATCTTCCGTATCTTATTATACATTGTAAGGGCCTCATTATGGATCTGATTTATTTCTATATTATGATTGTTGAGCCTTCTTATTGGTCTCCTACTGTTTCTCAAAAAAATTGCGTTATTTTCCTACAGTATTGTTGCATATTGCTACAGCCCCATTCTTGGGTGTTTTTAAGCCATACTAGGTGTGGGAGGTTTATTTACCTCACCTAGTTTGATTTGTTTTTTCTCTCCTCTTGCATTTAGATGCTATATGTCTAGATCTAATGGATCCATGAGCTAAAAATTCATTTTAGTGCACATAATTCTGAAAAATGTGTTATTCTAGTAGCTATTGCTGAATCTTCCCTTTTGGGGATATTACAGTGGTATCAGAGCAATCATCTTGGCACAGCCTATGATTTTCTTTCTTAAAGAGCCAATATGTCTTCAAAAGAAGATGAGCGTCTCAGTGATAGATAAAAGAGGTACTTGAGAAGAAGACAAAAGAAATTTGATTACACCAATGATGATAAAGACAAGGGAAAAGCCCCTGAATCTGGAAGTGATGAAGATGGGAAGGAGTTTGCAAAAACCCTTCTGAAAGCCATGCAATATCTTGCTAGAGAGATCAAAGAGATGATATTGGACAAGATCAAGGAATATCCTAGGATATTTCATCCTGGAGAAATATCTAGGATGTCTCACCACTAGAATGATGAACCAGTGAACTAGCCACAAGCTCTAGAATGCTCTACCATGCCTACTTTTTTGGCTATGAAGAATTAAGGGCCTCAAGAGAAAGCATCCCTTGAAGATTAATTTGAAGAATATGAGTCTAATAATCATAGATTCAAGGATCACTTGAGTTTTCAAGAGTTTTTTCACCTCAAGGACAAAATAAGAATACCAAGGCATCAGCATAGAGATGGTGGATTCATTCAGAATCATGATCAACATCACTCTATGGGAAAATTATTTTTACCCAAGTTTGATGGGTTATCCACTTGTTCTACCAAAGCATGGGTAGAAAAACTGGATATTTAATTTTAGTTCACAAAGGTCCCTAAGATGGAAGCTATCAAGGTTGCAGCATTGCACATTGAAGGTGAAGCACACAACTGGTGGTTCCATGGGTTGTATACATTGGGTCATGCCAATGTGACTGCCTATTCTAAGTTCACTAGAATACCGGTGGAGAGGTTTGAAAAAAGGGATCTAGAAGCACCTTTCACGAGCCTTGAAAAGTTGAAATAGTTAGGAAATACAGAGTCCTATATCTCTGAATTTTTGAGATTATATGTTATGGTTCCTAATTTTTCTGCAGCAAGGAGGGTGTACATGTCCATTGATGGCCTAGATGAACCTCTGCATGGGTTGGTTAAATATACCAAGCCTATTTCCTTCCATGATGCCATTGAGAGTGTTAGAGACCTTCAATATTCCTTGCCAAAAGCAAAGGAAAACTTTCATAACAAGCCCTCTTTTGCTTCTAAAGGGAAGGAAGAGAAATTTTCTCCTTCAAAGGAGAGCTCATACAAGAAGCCTCTTGATGAACAAGTCCAGAAAGATATAAGAAAGAGGAAGCTATGTTTCACTTGCCAAGAACCATGGGTACCTAGACATAGATGTGTTGCTGGTAAAGTGCATTATATAGAGGTCTTCTCAGATCTTGAAGAAGAGGAAGATGATGAACCAAGAAGGGGTCACAGTGCTAACAATGTTAAAGGAGATCCAACACCATTAGGAGATGGGAATGGAGCATTTTCTCCTATTGGAGGAACTCTTGCATCTTTGAGGGTAGTACCTAAGTACTTGACCCTAAGATTTAAAGGTTTAATCATGAATCAGAGGGTTTCTATATTGATTGAAAATGGGGCTACCCACAACTTCATTGATGCCCATCTTATGCAAAGGAGGAAATACCCACTGATACCTTTGAGGGATTCTCTGTTTTGGTCCCATGAGATAGAACAATGCAATGAATGCATTATTTCCCATCACTTTCAGTGACCATGGGATCCTACACTTTTGTGGATCACTTCTTTATGGTTGACATAACAGACACTAATTTTATTTTGGGTGTTCAATGGTTGACTACATTGGGGAAAGTCACCACTGATTAGGAGGCTTTGAAAATGGGTTGGGTGGACAAGAAGAGTTGTGCACCTCAAATGATCAAAGGCATGCATAATTACCCCTCACACAACACTTCCACACAAAAAATAGATATGGATTTGCACAGTGGAAGCAAGGACCTCACTGTCCCTTCTATTATGTTCATGAGATTTCTACAAGGGACACTCTTATCTAGTGGAAAACCACCTGGGAGGCTACCTAATTCAGTTTTGCTGAGAGATATCTCACTAATTGATGCTCCAAAATCAGATCCAGGAGGGATGGGAGCATTAGAAGACACGACTAAAACGCTGGAAAGCTTGGGCAAACACAAGAAGGAGGGAGGTTTTCTTCTCTCATCATCATCACCCACCTTCATTTCTAATTCTGCGCTGTTGGAGGAGAAGAAGGGAGGGTATGTCCTTCCCACTTGTAAATTTGACATGAGAGATGTCAAAGAGGAGATCAACAACATGGTAGGAATTCCTAGTGATGCATCATCAACATTTTCATTGTTGGGAAGTGTAGATCTATATTGGAAATACCAGCTGTTGGTGGATTATTCCGAATATCTTTACACTTGTATGATGCTTGATTACTAGCTGCATGAAGAGGGCTATCTAGTCCATGAGGGAGTCATATATCATCATGATAGGATCTTCTTACCTAGAGCCTCCAAGCTCAAGGAGAGGATGCTACAAAGGGCCTACAAAGAGTTCTCTTTCAGCCCTACCTATTCTATGAAGGTCTACAAGACCAGCATGAGATGATTTTAATGGGAAGGCTTTGGAGGAGAGTTACATCAGAATTTTCTAGAATTAAAGAGATATGTGGAGTTGGGGAAGCCAAAGGACTCTATGAAAGGGTCATTTCATCCATTTATTCCTTCTCTTGAAAGGGGAGAAAAATCTATGCTTAATTCTATGTGTAGGAGAGACATTGTTGGTGAAAAATATGATCATGTAATGCAAGTTTCATTTTTTGATTTGACATATTATTCCACCATGTTTATGCAGGCCATAAATCCAAAGAGTAGTGTTGTATCATGTAAATCTCATGGAAAACATTGGGCCACTAAAATTTCTGAATTTTTCCACTCCCTTGTTGTGCAAAGGGAGATTTTCTTTCATGATGGGTGCTTCCCAAAGGCACCAAACATATCTCCTTTTCAGCTATGGTGAGATGACTTGTGCAGCAAGTAAGTGGTATATATGACCCACCTGCTCATGCTCAAATTTCTGTTTGTATATATGTAATTATGCTTCCATACTTGGACGATATAGTTTTACTTTTCATGGGATTGTATGGAGGGAGGATGGGAAGTTTGTATGTACCACATGGAATGGAAAATCTCTATGTACCTCATGCTACATGTTTTAGAGAGAGTATTGGATCAACCACGTTTTTTTCTGTTGAGTTCTTGACTCCTTATGGGATGGATTATGTACATCTCATGATGAATTTGGAGGAAAAATTCATGGAGGTTTGGATTGGTGAACACTTAGCTTGTGAATAAAGCTTGATCTTTGATGGTGTCACAAATGGAGGAGGAGAAGTGTTGCAACACTCACCCTATCAGTTGCTTGAGGAAAAGAAACACTTTTGGGGGGAGGACTGTAATATTCCCGATGAGCCCAAGCTAATGGTAATATACAATTTTGTTTCAATTTTCTGTTTCATGCATAAAATTGTAAAGGAGGATCAATAAAACTCCTAATCAGAAAAATAAAGCAATGCCACATGTGAACATAGATAAATTTGAGCTATTTACATAAGCACACTTAGGTGTGAAAGAGACTAGATCACTTAACGAAGTCAACTAGGACCAAATCAACAACACTATCTAGATACAGTGAATCTCTTAGATTTACAATGCAATTTTAGTTGGAGGCTACACATGTGAATGGAGCTAAATAATTGAGATTGTTTAGGGTTTGACAAGACTTTCATCCTATTAAAGGAAGAGGAGGACAAGAGGAGAAGGTTGTTGATTATGTTATATTTCTGAATATATTTTCTGCTTAGAAATATATCATTCTCTGGCTTTTAGCTAGGAATAGTGTTGTTTAGCACTAGGGTGTTCCTAATCGGGAATCCCACCTCTTCCATTGAGTAACTCTTGGAGGAGTCTTGTTGATATTTTCCACTATCAAGCATTTGGCCAAGCTCATCTTCCAACTACAATGTAGATCTTGTTGATAGTTTGGTTGTCCTTGTAAGCTGCAGCAAGTGGAGGCTATATCTGCTCAGATCTAGGCCAATCTAATGCTATTTTTAGTGGGAAATCCATCTATCCCATTAACAAGAGAGTATTATATGTTTGGAGCTGCATTTTTAGATCTTGGCATTAGCCCAAACCAGTGCAAGAGCCTACAACCGAGTTTACCTTCCAGGACTGCATTATTTGCAAGTGTATAGTTGCAGGGTGTTTTGACACACATTTGGAGGAGATATCTCTGGTGTTGGGGTTCTGCCCTTCACTATGGTGATCCATGGATTATAATTTTGATCCATGTTCTGTTCAGATCTGATCTACTTCTATTTTATTTATCTTAAGAAATTTCTGAATACTACTACAGATTTGCAAGTTAAATATCAGATCTACTCTTTGTGTTTCATGTTTTTCTCAAAACCCCAAGGGGAATTTGTAAAGCAGATCTTCTAGTGTACAAATCTGATCTTTTGTACACATATATGCTCTAGATCTAGAGTGTAATATACAGCTATTGTAGCTCTTAAAAATAATGTTTTCAAGCCATTTTTAAGTAAATACATGTGTTGCAGCCCCTCTTTTTGAGGAATTTCTTCTATTCTTGTCTTTTTTATCCTGTTGTACATTGTAAGGGCCTCATTATGGATTTGATTTATTGTTTTATATATGAATTTTGAGCCTTATTATTGGTCTCCTTTTGTTGTTTAGAAAAACTGAATTATTTTCCTGCAGTATTGTTGCATATTGGTGCAGCCACATTCTTCGGTGTTTTTCAGCCATACTAGGTGTGGGAGGTCTGTTTAGATGCTAGATCTCTAGATCTAAGGGATCCATGAGATAAAAATTAATTTCAATGCACATACTTCTGAAAAATGTGTTATTCTAGTAGGTTTTGCTGAATATTTTGGGATATTACACAGATGGGCCACACGGACATGCACAAGGTACCCGGGCAGTCACAAATTTACATATTTGATACTGCCACCCTCAAACTAAATGAACTGACCTGAACGTGTTTCATCGGTCGCCCTCACATGGCTCGACACGACGTGCCCACCCGAACGAAGGCATAAGGGAGAAAATAGTAAATTGGTCGCATGAACATGCACAAGGCACCTGGGCAGTCAAAAATTAGCAAATTTGATACGATCGGCCTCAAAGAAAATGACTCGACACGAACGAATTTCATCGGGTGCCCTCAAACAGAATGACCTGACTTGAACGTATTTCATCGGATTCCCTTGCATGACGCGATATGGTGCACCCGATTGAATGAAGGAAAAAGGGAGCAAACGACAAACATGCCACACCAGCGTGCACAAGGAACCTGGGCAGTCAAAGGATCCAACCTGAACAAGTTTTATAGGGCACCCTCGCACGACGAGACACGGATTGCCCTACCATACAAAGGCACAAGGGAGCAAATGGAAAACGGGCCGCATGAACGTTCACAAGGCACCCAGGTGGTCACAGCTTAGAAAATTTGATACAACTTCCCTCAAACGAAAGGACCTGACCCCAATGTGTTTCATCGGGTCCCCCTCACGGTGGGACACGACCCACCTGGTCAAATGAAGGTACAAGGGATAAAACAAAAAACGGGTTGGGCACTCGGGTGGTCACAAATTCAAAAATTTGATATGGATGCCCTTAAACGAAACGACCTGACTCGAACGTGTTTCATTGGGTGCCCTTAAATGAAACAACCCAACCCAAATGTGTTTCATCGGCCACCTTCACATGGCATGCATGACCGAATGAAGGCACAAGGGAGAAAACTGCAAACAGGTCGCATGAACGTGCACAAGGCACATAGGTGGTCACAAATTTGTAAATTATATAAGACCTCCCTATAATTAAATGACCTGACCTGAATGCATTTCATTGGGTGCCCTCACATGTCTCAACACGGTACACCCACTCGAACAAAGGCATAAGGGAGCAAACAACAAACAGGTCGCGCGAATGTGCACAAGGCACCAGGGTGGTTAGAACATAGCAAATTTGATATGATCTCCCTCAAACGAAACGACCCGACGTGAATGCATTTCATCAGGCGCCCCCAAATGAAATGACCCAACCCGAACGCATTTCATCTGGCACCCTCAGATGGCGCGACAAAGTGCACCCGAATGAATGAAGGAAAAAGGGAGAAAACAAAAAGTGGGCCACACGAACGTGCATAAGGCACCTGGGCAATCACAACTTAGCAAATTTGGTACGGTCACCCTCAAACTAAAGGACCCGACCCGAACAAATTTCATCGGCCACCCTCGCATGAAAACACACGACTTGCCCTACCGTATGAAGGAACAAGGGAGAAAACATAAAACGGGCCACATGAATGTGCATAAGGCGTCTAGGCAGTCACAACTTAGAAAATTTGATACAATGGCCCGCAAACAAAATGACTTGGCCCAAAATTTTTTCATCGGGCCCCTCTCATGACATTACACAACCCGCCTGGCTGAACGAAGGTACAAGGGATAAAATGATAAATGAGCCACAAAAACGTGCACAAGGAAATCAGGCAGTCAAAACTTAGAAAATTTGATATGGACGCCCTCAAATGAAACGATCCAACCCGAATGTGTTTCATCAGGCGCCCTCAAACAAAATGACCCAACCCAAACGCGTTTCATCGGGTGCCCTCACACAATGCTCCTAACCGAACAAAGGCACAAGGGAGAAAAATCGAAATGGATCGCATGAACATGCAAAAGGCACAAACGCAGCCACATCTTACCAAATTATATACGACCTCCCTCAAACAAAATGACCCAACTTGAACGTGTTTCATCGGGCGCCCTCACACGGCACAACACGATGTGCCTGACTGAACGAAGGCACGAAGGAGAAAACAACAAATGGGCCACAAAAACGTGCACAAGGCACCTGCACGGTCACAAGTTAAAATTTTTGATATGGCAACCCTCAAACGAAACAACCCGACGCGAACGTGTTTCATCGGGTGCCCTCCCATGGCACGCCCAACTGAGTGAAGGCACAAGGGAGAAAACAAAAAATAGGCTGCATGAACATGCACAAGGCACTCGATCAGTCACAAATTTCCAAATTTGATACGGATGACCTCAAACGAAATGACCCGAGTTTTCATCGGGCACCCTCACATGACGCGACACAGCCCGCCCGACTGAATGAAGGCACAAGAAAACAAATGGTAAACGTGTTGCACGAAGGATCACAAGGCACACATGTGGTGAAAACTTAGCAAATTTGATACAGGCACCCTCAAATGAAATGGTTCAACCCAAACACGTTTCATTGAGCGCCATCAAACAGAACAAACTGACCTAAACGCATTTCATCGAGCACCCTCACACGACGCCACACGGCGTGCCCAACTGAACTAAGGCACAAGGCAGCAAATGGAAAATGAGACACATGAACATGCACAGGGCACCTGGACAGCCACAACCTAGAAAATTTTATACGGTCACCCTCAAACGAAATGACCAAACCTGAACGCATTCATTAGGTGCCCCCACCCATCGCGATACAGCCCGCCCGAACAAACGAAGGCACAAGGGAGCAAATGGAAAACAGGCTACAGGAACGAGCACAAGACATCGAGGTGGTTGTAACTTAGAAAATTTGATATGGCCACCCTAAAATGAAATGACCCGACCCGAACGTCTTTCATTGGGTGCCCTCAAATGAAACTACCTGACCTGAACGCGTTTCATTGGGCGCCCTCACATGGTGCGACACGATGCGCTTGACTGAATGAAGTCACAATTTAGAAAATGTTAAATGGGCCATACAAAAATGGATAAGGCACTTGGGTGGTCACAACTTAGCAAATTCGATATGGCCGCCCTCAAAACGAAATGACTGACCCGAACGTGTTTCATCCGGCGCCATAACATGGCGCACCCAACCAAGCAAACGCACAAGGTATCAAATGAAAAATGAGCCGTACAAACATGCACAATGCACCTGGGTGGTCACAACTTAGAAAATTTGAAATGACCACCCTTAAAGGAAACAACCTAACCCAAACATATTTCATCGGACGCCCTAACATGCCGTGACACGCTGCCCCTAACCAAATGATGGCACAAGGTAGAAAAAGTCACACAGGCCGCACTAACGTGAACAAGGAACCCAGGCAGTCACAACTTAGAAAATTTGATACAGCTGCCCTCAAACAAGACTACCTGACCTGAACGGGTTTCATCAGGCGCCCTGTAATATTCCAAAATTTGCACATAAGCGAATTGGAATATTATATTTTTCTACTTTCACCTAGGAGAAGAATAAATGGGTAAGGAGGCCCATGAACAATAAAATATGAATAAATTCCATCTTGTTAAGGGAATATATCACCTTAGGAGCTGTTTTTACACTTACAAGTGTGAACAAGGACATTTTAGATGGAGACATAGTCAAGTTTGACTAAGTCAACAACCATTCTTAAGGAGGAAGAAATAGTCAAGTAAACTAGCTCAATGTGAATAAGGATCAGCCTAAGATGCATATGTAAACTATATTGAATATCTCTAGTGTGAAGAGAGGCATTAGAGGTGGATTAGTTGACCAAGTCAACAGCGCAGCCACAAGAGGAGGGAAGCAAGCTAGGGTAGTGTAGTTTTGAAAGAGGAAGCTTCATGAAGAACTCACCTCAACATTGTCTGAGGTCCAGGGTGAGGAGGCTCACCAAAGATAAAAGGAAGGAATAGCATCATAGGGAGATCATTCATGTATTCAACTATTTTGGTCTTGATACCACTTGCATGCTTCAGCTGTTTAGCCAGAGTTGCTGCACTGCTTAGTGCAAGGAATTCCTATGCGGGAATTCCATCCTCTCTTTAGATAAGCTTGCTTAAGGGATCAAAGGGCAGTGATTTAAGCTTCATTTCTATAATTTTCTTGATGCCATTCATATAATTTCATCCAAAAAGCAGTCTCCTTTATTAAACTGCGTCCTTTATGCAGGAGAAGCAACAACAGAGCTGCATCCTTTGATTGTATGCTTATCTTTGAGGAGAAGGTGCTTATTTCCATCCAGGAGCTCCAATAAGAGGCCTAAGGCCATTTTATTTATTATTCAGCATTTATATTTCATATTCATTCATGTTTAATACAATTTTGTAGTGAACTGCATTATTTTCTGTAGTGTTGCTTTGTACATGCATTTTGCTAGAAACCTTGTCGGGTGCCTTATTTCTACTGTATAAGTGATGAAAACTCCATTTATTTGCTGTGTGATTAACATAAATTATATATCAGACCTCTTTCTTAATTTTCTGCAAAAACCCTCATGGTAATTACGCTCTCACTGTATTCAGAAATTTCTGTTTAGTAAATTCATGGGAAATCAATGTTTTCTAGCCTAGTCAGGAAAGGAGGAGATGTTTAGTATAGCTATAAGCATTAGTTTGAGCTTAAATTTTGAGCATAGGTCTCTATTTACCTCAGATATCATATCCAACCATTTCCCCTACTTATTTTTATGCTCATTTCTTAAAACAACCTTTTTAGGGCATAAAATCCCCTTTTTCCCCACTTTCTGGATCATGAAACGAAATCAAAGTTGCTACTGTAACTAAAAATGATGTATATGTGTTTATTTTTTATATTTTAAGCTTATTCATCATAGAAATTTCGTTATACAACTTATTAATTGCTGAGTTCCATATTTGGAACATTACAGTGGTACCAGAGGATGATCTCTGGCATAGCGTGTGAGATCAAGCTATCAGAGGAGCAAAGAGGAAAATCAGAGATCAAAATGATGGAGAGGATGAGTTTACTCTCATATATTTTCAGATCGAAGAGGAAATAAGAGGAGAAATTAATTAAAACTCCAATAGGGTTTCAAGGATGAAAGAATTTCAGTGAGACGTCTGGAGGGTTTCAAGAAGCAGAAGCAGATGCATGCACTTCATGTTCTTGTAAAGGAAGTGAAGAGAAAGGAGACCACTTAGAGCATGAAATTCTGAGTGGGTATTTGGCAGAATACAAGTTCCAACCTAGGGCTTTCAAAGAGACCATATATTTTCCTCAGTTTATTCAACTGAGAGAAGAAAGAAGACCTTGCAGCAAAGAAGAGATCAAAGGGAATAGATTCCTATTGTCTAAATTTGATGGGTCAACTCCACCAAGAGCTTGGGAAAGAAAGCTTGAGGCATTCTTCATACTTCATCGAGTGGAAGAGAAGGAGACAGCATAAGTTGCAGTGCTGCACCTAGAGGGTGAAGCCAATGCTTGGTGGTGCAGTCACTTAAACCACATAGGCGACTTCTTTTTCTGAGTTCACTCAACAGGTGATCAGAACCTTTGATGAGGAAAGATCAAAGGAGAGAATACCCACACCACCATGGGAGGACACAAGTACCAGCACTGCCATAGCCTTGAGAGAGCAACCTTCTACATCAACAGTTGGATCAACTAGCACATTGAAGAGAGGACCTCTTGTAGCCATGGAAGGTGTCCCAAATACTGACAGAGGTATCCATAAATTTCCATGTCTTAACATTTCAGAAAATTTTATGGAAAGGGTCAGATATTTTTTTGCATATGGCCCAGGATCAAATGATATTGCTGAGATAAAGCAGTAGGATTACAATAGGTTGTGCAAGCTTGAAGGGTTCAAGGGAGATTTGAATCATCAACCTCATATATCACTAATGAGTTACACACAACCCTTGAGGTTGGAGTGTGAATTCTTGGAGGATGGAGTGAAATTTGCTCCAAACAAATTCAGGTAGAAGCAAAATGAGATACCTAGAACACCCTGGAGGAGGGTTACAACACTGTCAAGAAGCTGCAGCAAGGAGGGTTTTCCTTCGAGTCACTTGGATCCTTATGGGTTCAATATAATCATTGATGAGAGATCTCTTCTTGGAGGTCTGCAAGGAGTTGCATTTCAGCATCTCGTGAAATACAAGGAAAAAAATCTAATATGGGAGGATGGTAGCCTCTTTTGGAGGAATGCTAAGATGGAGAATTCTTGGAAGAATTCATCAATGGATAGGTGGATGTGGATAGAGAGAAAGAAGCTAGAAAGTTACTTGAAACTCTATAATACCGGGTAGTAGGAGGCAAGACTATGTTGGCTACTCTTGAGAGAGTTTGGCCATCATGTGGCATATCCTTCTTCTAAGGGTATGAGGGAGGAGGATACTTGGCATAGTACTTGCATCATGGGGCAGCAAGGAGTGTGGATGCATTATGATGGTATGGTAAATTTTTTTTCACTACATCATTTGTATGATGGATGTATGATGAGGCAGCAAAGACATTTGTTGCTTTGGAGGATTGAGAGAGAGCAAGGGAAGAGTTTCTCTCACATTTTGCATGATGTTTCAATGGGAGGAGATGGAAACATTATGAGAGGAGTCTTTGACATTGGACATGTCAGAGGATGGATTTATGAGTTGGAAGGAGCCTATTTGCATAGGCCAATAGCGCTGTCACTTGGGAGCATGAGATTATTGGTGGAGTGTTCCCAGGATCACTTCATATTTGATGCACTTGGTGGGCATAGAGGAGGTGAGATGGATAGAGTGGTGGATGGACTCATTGGTTGCTATGGTATGCTCTCCTTGACTTGGATGTCCAAGCATAAGAAGGAGGATTCTCATGGGGCATGTGATTCACTCCTCTTCAGATTGATATGCCATACTACTATGGAGGATTCATCTATGGATCTTCTCACCATCTTGCTTCCATCACATGGTAAGAACTTTTTTTTTGCACTTATTTATTGTTCGTCACTATATTTGTATACTCTTACCATGTCCTTCCAGTGCATTGGTCTACAAAGGGGCAAGATTTTCTTTGGGCTCCATGGTCCATCTTTGCCCAGCTATTATGATGGAGACAACCATCTAATGTATGAATCAGGGAAAGTATATGGTTTCTTCTTATGTGCTCAATTGACATATTCAGTCATATACTATTTACTAGTGGTTGTGATGGCTTATGCAACAAGCCATATGTCAAGAGACAACTTTCCATACCATTTTTTAAAGCTGCAGTGGGGAAGACTATGCTGTAACCACTTGGTAGAATGTTGGTACACTCCAAAACTACATAGCGCCTTAAAAATTCCTATTATTATGATGTTGATCATGATCCTATGTGCTGATGCTATTCTTACCTATATGAGGAGCATGATTGGAGGAGGAACACATGAAGTGGCTGTGTTCTTGGGGAAGGAGCATCCCCACACTTTCTGCATTACATGCTCTAAGGGGGGCATGGGAAGAGACATGGCCTCTACAGAAAAATAGTTCTCTCTTTATGAGTAGGACCATGATATGGATGGAGTTCCATATGATGATAGTTTCTTATCCATCATATATAAGATAGTTTGGGCCAACTTGATGCACAACGTTGGGAGAGGGACCTTTGGAGGTCTAGCTTCCTTCTTGCCATTTGAGGGCAACATGATTACAGCCCAAGATCAAAAAATCTTTTACACTTGTCTTAAGTGGAGAGGAAAGTAGTGTGGGGTAGACTACTATGTATACCATGTCCAAAATTTCATCCCACCTACTTTTTTGGAGCTTCAGGTGGAGGATGATTTTCATGAGTTACCATTTTGGAGGGTGGCTCATTTTTTTTGGTTGATAGCTTGGGGAGAATATCTTCAAAGGGGGATGATAAATCCTAATATATATCATCCCTAATGCTTCAAGAGGACCTACAAACAATCAGTTTTTGCTTCCATGAATTTTCCATTGTCACACATCATTAGCTATTTGGGATGTTCCCTAATAGATGGCTTGCACACTTGGGAGGGGAAACTTGGAGATATATTGATGATACAACACCTTGATCCTTGGAGGATTTCATATTATGAGGTTTCTGTAGAGGAGAGGAGGGTTCTCTTCAGTCCTATCCTTGCATTTTCTTGAGGAAAATAAAAATTTGGGAGGGGAGGACTGTAATATTCCAAAAGTTGCACATAAGCAAATTGGAATATTAGATTTTTCTACTTTCATCTAGGAGAATAATAAATGGGTAAGGAGGCCCATGAACAATAAAATATGAATAAATTCCACCTTAGTAAGGGAAGAGATCACCATAGGAGCTTATTTTACACTTCCAAGTGTGAACAAGGACATTTTAGATGGAGACATAGTCAAGTTTGACTAAGTCAACAACCATTCTTAAGGAGGGAAGCAAGCTAGGGTAGCGTAGTTTTGAAAGAGGAAGCTTCATGAAGAAGTCACTTCAACATTGTGTGGGGTCTGGGGTGAGGAGGCTCACCAAAGATAAAATTAAGGAATAGCATCAAAGGGATATCATTCATGTATTCAACTATTTTGGTCTTGAGACGACTTGCATGCTTTAGCTGTTTAACCGGAGTTGTTGTGCAAGGAATTCCTATGCGGGAATTCCATCATCTCTTTAGATCAGCTTGCTTAAGGGATCAAAGGGGAGTGATTTGAGCTTCATTTCTGTATTTTTCTTGAGTCCATTCATATACTTTTAGAAAAAATGTAGTCTCCTTCAGTAAACTGCATCTTTTGTGTAGGAGCAACAACAGTGGAGCTGCATCCTTCGATTGTATGCTTATCTTTGAGGAGGAGGTGCTTATTTCCCTCTGGGAGCTCCAATAATAAGGGATAAGGCCATTATATGTATTATTAAGCATTAATATGTCATATCTAGTGATGTTTAATACAGTGTTGCAGTGAACTGCGTTATTTTCTATAGTGCTACTTTGTACATGCATTTTGTTGGAAACCTTGTTGGGTGCCTTGTTTCTACTGTATAAGTGATTAAACCTCCATTTATTTGCTGTCTGATTAATATAAGTTGTATATCAAACCTATTTCTTCATTTTCTGTAGAAATACTCATGGGAACTACGCTCTCACTGTATTCATAAATTTCTGTTTAGTAAAGTCATGGGAAATCAGTGTTTTCTAGCCTAGTCGGGAAATGAGGAGCTTTTTAATATAGCTAGAAGCATTAGTTTGAGATGAAATTTGGATCATAGGTCCCTCGTGACCTAAGATATGATATCCATCCATTTCCACTACTTATTTTTATTCTCATTTATGAAAAAAACCTTTTTAGGGCATAAAATCCCCTTTTCCTCACTTTCTGGATCATGAAACGAAATAAAAGTTGCTGTTGTAACTAAAAATTATGTCTATGTGTTTATTTGTATATTTTAAGATTATTCATCATAACAGGGCTGTTATACAGATTATTCATTGCTGAGTTCCAGATTTGGAACATTACACGCCCTCACACGGCGCGACAGGGCTTGCTTAAGTAAATGAAGGCACAAGGGAGAAAAAAATGTGGCACGCGAATGAGTGTAAAGCACCCGAGTAGTAAAAAATTAGAAAATTTGATATGACCACCCTAAAATGAGTCGACCCGCCCAAACACATTTCATCAAGTGCCTTCACACATCATGACATGACGCACCTGACCGAATGAAGACACAAGGGAGTAAACGGAAAATGGGCCACACTAAAATTTACAAGGCGCCCTGGTAGTCACAACTCAGCAAATTTGATACGCCCACCCACAAATTAAATGACTTGATCTGAATGCGTTTAATTGGGCGCCCTCACACACTGTGACATGGTGTGCCCAACCGAATGAAGGCACATGGGAGAAAATAGAAAACAGGTCACACGAACATGCACAAGGCACCAGGGCAGTCATAACTTAGAAAAATTGATATGGCCACCATCAAATAAAATGACCCAACATGAACGCTTTTCGTTGGGTGCCCTCACACGACATGACATGACGTGCCTGACCAAATGAAGAAACAATGGAGAAAATGGAAAACAGGCTGCACGAACATTCACAAGGCACTCGGGTGGTCACAACTTAGAAAGTTTGTTATGGTTTCCCTCCAACGAAACCACCCAACCCGAACACATTTCATCAGGTGCCCTCACATGGCGAGACACAGCCTACCTGACTGAAAAAAGGCATAAGGAAGAAAATGAAAAATGGGCCACATGAAAGTGCACAAGGCACTCGGGAGGTCACATCTTAGCAAATTTGATATGGCCATCCCCAAACAAAATGACCCAACTCGAACATGTTTCATCGAGCACCCTCACATGGCTCGCTTAGCCAAAGAAGGCACAAGGGAGAAAATGGAAAATGCATCGTACAAACGTGCACAAAGCACCTGGGTAGTTGAAACTTAGAAAATTTTATATGGCCACCCTTAAAAAAAATGACCCAACCCTAACACCCTAACTTGACCTAAACGCATTTCATCGAGCACCCTCACATGATGTGACATGATGTGCATGAACAAATGAAGGCATGAGGGAGTAAATGACAAACGGGTTGCAAACTGTGCACAAGGAACCTGGGTGGGAACAACTTAGCAAATTTGGTACGGGTGCCCTCAAACGAAATGACCCGACCCAAATGCCTTTTTTCGGGCTTGCTCAAACGGCGTGACACGACGTGCCCATTTGAATGAAGGCACAAAGGAGAAAACAAAAAATGGGCCACACAAATGTGCACAAGGCACCTGGGCTGTCACCACTTAGCAAATTTGATATGGACACACTCAAACAAAACAACCTGACCCGAACTCGTTTCACCTGGTGCCCTCTCATGGTAGGACACGACGCGCCTGACCAAATGAAGGCTCAAGGTTGAAAATGACAAATGGGTTGGAAAAATGTGTACAAGGCTCCTGGGCAGTCACAACTTAGCAAATTATATATCACCGCCCTCGAACGGAACGACCCGACCCGAATGTGTTTCATCGATCACCTTAACACAGTGTGACATGGCCCGCCTGAAAAAGTGAAGGCATAAGGGAGAAAACACCAAATGGGTGACATGAAAGTGCACAAGGCGCCCGTGTGGTCACAACTCAGAAAATTTGGTACGGTTGTCATCGAACGAAATGACTCAACCTGAACGTGTTTCATCGGGCGCCCTCAAACGCCAGGACACAAAGCGCCCGACCAAATGAAGGCACAAAGGATAAAAGGGAAAATTGGATACACGAACATGCATAAGGCACCTGGGTAGTCACAACTTAACAAATTTGATATGCCCTCCCTAAAACAAAATGACCCAACTCGAACACGTTTCATCGGGTGCCCTCACATGGTGCGACACAGTGTTCTTGACTGAACGAAGGCACAATAGAGAAAATGGTAAACAGGCTGAACGAATGAGAATGAGGCACTTGGGCGGTCACAACTTAGCAAATTTGACATGCCCACCCTCAAACAAAATGACCCAATCATAACATGTTTCTTAGGGTGGCCTCACACAACGCGACATGACGCGTCTGACCGAACAAAGGCACAAGGGAGAAAATGAAAAATGGGCCTCATGAACATACATAAGGCACTAGGGCAATCACAACTTAGAAAATTTGATACGACCACCATCAAACAAAATGACCCAAAATGAATGCGTTTAATTGGGTGCCCTTACTCAGTGCAACATGGCGCGCCCGTTCGAATGAAGGCACAATGGATAAAATGGAAAACGGGCCACAAGAACATGCACAAGGCACCCAGGCAGTCATAACTTAGAAAATTTGTTATAGTTTCCATCCAACAAAACAACCTGACCTAAACGCATTTCATCAGGCACCCTTACATGATGCAACACAGCCTGCCTGATTGAATGAAGGCACAAGGGACAAAATGAAAAATAGGTTGTACGAACGAGCACAAGGCACTCGGACGGTCACAAATTATCAAATTTATATGATCGCCCTCAAATGAAATGACCCAACCCGAACATGTTTCATCAGGCACACTCACACGGTGAGATAGGGCACACCTAACAAAATGAAGGAAAAAGGGAGAATACAAAAAATAGTCCTTATGAACATGCACAAGGCACCCAGGATGTCACTACTTAGAGAATTTGATACAACCTCCCTCAAATGAAATGACCCAACCCGAATGCGTTTCATCAGGTGCCTTCACACGGCGTGACATGGTATGCCCAACTGAATAAAGGCACAAGGAAGAAAACATGCCACACTAATGTGCGCAAGGCACCTGGGTGGTCACAACTTAGCAAATTTGTATGGTTGCCCTCAAACGAAGCAACCAGACCTGAACGAGTTTCAGCAGGCACCCTCACAAAACGCATCACGACGCACCTGAATGATCGAAGGCATAAGGGAGAAAATGGAAAAAGGTCCACACAAACATCCACAAGGCACTCAGGCAGTAACAACTTAGCAAATTTTTACAGGTGCCCACAAATGAAATGACCTAACTCAAACGCGTTTAATCGAACGCCCTCACATGGAATGACACGTTACACTCGATGGAACGAAGGCAAAAGGGAGAATATGGAAAACGAGCTGCACGAACATGCACAAGGCTCTCGAGTGGTCACAACTTAGAAAATTTGATACAGACATACTCAAACGAAATGACTCGACCTGAATGTGTTTCATCGGCCGCCCTCGCACAGCACAACATGGTGCACCTGACCAAACGAAGGCTCAAGGGAGAAAATGGAAAACGGGTTGCATAAAAGTGCACAAGGCACTCAGATAGTCACAACTTAGAAAATTATATATGACTTCCCTAAAACAAAATTACTTGACCCAAACATTTTTCATTGGGCACCCTCGACTGAGCGAAGGCAAAAGGGAGAAAATGGCAAATGGGTTGCACGAAAGAGCACAAGGAACTAGGGTAGTCATAAGTTAGAAAATTTGATACAACTTCCATCAAACAAAACAACCCAACCCGAATGTGTTTCATCATGTGCCCTCACATGATGCTCCTAACCGAACAAAGGCACAATGGAGAAAATGGAAAACATGCTACATGAACGTGCACAAGGCACTTGGGTGGTCACAACTTAGCAAATTTGTTATGGTCGCCCTCCAACAAAACCACCCGACCTGAAAGCATTTCATCGGGCACCCTCACACGACGAGACATGACCTGCTTGACCGAACAAAGGCACAAGGGATAAAATGACAAATGGATTGCATGAAAGTGCACAAGGCACTCAAGTCACCACAACTTAGAAAATTTGATATGGCCACCCCCAAACTAAATGACCCAACCCAAATGCGTTTCATCGGGAGCCCTCACACAACATGCCCGACCGAACGAAGGCACAAGGGAGAAAACAAAAAATGGGTTGTACGAATGAGCACAAGGCACCCAAGTGGTCATAACTTAGCAAATTTGATACGACCGCGCTCAAACGAAATGACCCAACCCGAAGAAATTTCATCAGGCACTCTTAAAAAAAATGACCTAACCTGAACATGTTTCATCGAGCGCCCTCACACGACGTGACATGGTGCACTCGACTGAACGGAGTTACAAGGCAGTAAATGACAGATGGGCCACATGAATGTACACAAGGCACTTGGGTGGAAACAACTTAGAAAATTTGGTATGGGCACCATCAAATGAAATAACCTAACCCAAATGTGTTTCATCGGGCGCACTGACACAAGGTGACATGGCGCACTTGACCAAACGAAGGTTCAAGAGAGCAAATGGAAAATGGGTTGCATGAACATGCAGAAGGCACTAGGGTGGTCACTACTTAGAAAATTTGATATGTTTGCCATCAAATGAAACGACCCAACTCGAACGTGTTTCATCGGGTGCCCTCACACGGCGCGACGCGGCACGCCTGACCGAGCGAAGGTACAATTGATAAAATGGCAAACAAGCTGCATGAACATGCACAAGGCACCCAAGAAATAAAAACTTAGTATATTTTTTAAGGTCACCCTCCAGCAAAATGCCCAACCTGAATGCATTTTATCGGGCGCCCTCACACGACACGACACGACCTACCTGACTGAACGAATGCATAAGGGAACAAACAAAAATAGGTAGCAAGAACGAGCACAAGGCCCCTTGATGGTCACAAATTAGAAAATTTGATATGACCGCCATCAAACAAAATGACTAGACCTGAACACATTTCATCAGGTGCTCTCACAAGGTGTGATTGGATGCGCTCGACTGAATGAAGGAAAAAGGGAAAAAAAAAAAAATAGTTCGCATGAACATTTACAAGGCACCCGGGTGGTCACTACTTAGAAAATTTGGTATGACCTCCATTAAATGAAATGACCTGACCTGAAATCATTTCATCGAGCGCCCTCATGAAGGCACAAAGGAGCAGACGGGCTACACGAATGTGCACAAGGCACCCAACCGATCACAACTTAGCAAATTTGATACAGTTGCCTTCAAAAGGAACAACTAGACCCAAACGAGTTTCATCGGGTACCCTCAAAAAGCATGGCACGGTGCACCTGACCGAACGAAGGCATAAGGGAGAAAATGGAAAAAGGGCTACACAAACATCCACAAGGAACCTGAGTGGTAACAACTTACCAAATATTTACGAGCGCCCTCAAACAAAACGACCCGACCCAAACACGTTTCATCGGGCGCCCTCACACGGCGCGACATGACGCACTTAACCGAAAGAAGGCAAAAGGGAGCAAACGACAGACAAAACGCATGAACATTCACAAGGAACCCAGGTGGTCACAACTTAGCAAATTTGATATGGCCATGCTTAAACGAAATGAAACGACTTGAATGAATTTCATTGGGCACCCTTGCACAGTGAAACACAATGCACACGACCAAACAAAGGCTCAAGGGAGAAAATAGAAAATAGGTCGAAAAAATGTGCACAAGCTACCCAAGTGGTCGCATCTTAGAAAATTATATACGACCACGCTCAAACAAAACGACCTGATATGAACGCATTTCATCAGGCACCCTCACACGGTGTGACACGGCCCGCCCAACTAAGTGAAGGCACAAGGGAGTAAACACCAAAATGGCCGCACAAAAGTGTAGAAGGCACCCGGTTGGTCACAAATTACCAAATTTGATACGGCTGCTGTCAAATGAAAGGACCCAACCTAAAAATGTTTCATCGAGCACCCTAAAATGAAATGACCTAACCCGAACACGTTTCATCAGGCACCCTCACATGGCGGGACATAGCCCGCCAAACCGAATGAAGGAACAAGGGAGAAAATGGTAAACGGACCACATGAACGTGGACAAGGCACCCAGGCAGTCACAAATTAACAAATTTGATATGGGGACCCTCAAACAAAAGGAACCGACCTGAACGCGTTTCATCAAGCGCCCTCACACGACGCGACATGGCGTGCCTAACCGAACAAAGGTGCAAACAATAAAAAAGCAAAATGGGCACATGAATGTGCAAATGGCACCCGAATAGTCACAACTTACCATATTTGATACTATCGTCCACAAACAAAACAACCCGATCTGAACCTTTTTCATATGGTGCCCTCGCATGGGACGACATGACGCGCTCGACCGAATGAAGGCTCCAGGGAGAAAATGACAACCGGGCCGCACGAACGTGCACAAGGCACCTAGGGAATCAAAACTTAGAAAATTTGATACGTCTATCCTTAAACAAAATGACTCGACCCGAATACGTTTCATCGGGTGCCCTGACACGGTATGACACAACGTGCCTCACCGAACAAAGGCACAAGGTAGAAAATGGAAAATAGCTGCATCAACATGCACAACGCACCCGGGCAGTCACAACTTAGCAAATTTTATACAGTCGCTGTCAAACGAAATGACACGAACAAAACGTGTTTCATCAGGCACCCTCACATGGTGAAACATGGCATGCCTAACCGAGTGAAGACACAAAGGATCAAAAGGAAAATAGGCTGCACGAACATGCAGAAGACACTGAGTCAATCACAACTTAGAAAATTTGATACAGATGCCCTCAAACCAAATGAGCTGAGTCGAACTCATTTCATTGGGCACTCTCACAAGGCGCGACATGACGTGCCCGACTGAATGAACGCACAAGGGAGAAAACGGCAAACAGGCTGCACGAATGTGCACAAGGCACCCAGGTGGTCGCAACTTAGAAAATTTGATACGACTGCCCTCAAACAAAATGACTGGACCTGAACACATTTCATCAAGCACCCACACATGGCGTGCCTGACCGAACAAACGCATGAGGGAGTAAATGGAAAATGAGCCACGTGAACGTGCACAAGGCACTCAAGTGGTCACAAATTAGGAAATTTTATATGAATATCCTCAAATGAAATGACACGACTTGAACGCGTTTCATCGGGCGCTCTCACACGGAGCGACACGTGATGACCAACCAAACAAAGGCACAAGAGAGAAAATGGCAAGCAGGCCACATGAATGTGCACAATGCACCTAGGTGGTAACAACTTAGCAAATTTGATACAGTCACCCTCAAACAAAATGACCCAACCTGAACGCATTTCATTGGGCGCCTTCACATGGCACAACATGGCCCGCCCGAGTGAACGACGCGACAAGGGAGAAAATAGCAAAGGGGTTGCATGAACAAGCACAACACACTTGGGTGCGACACAACATGCCCAACCGAATAGAAGCACAAGGGATAAAATGGAAAAAGTGAGCCGCATGAATGTGCACAAGGCATCCAAGCGATCACAACTTAGCAAATTTGATACAGCCGCCCTCGAACAAAACGACTCAACCCAAATGCATTTCATCGGATGCCCTGACACGACGTGAAATGATGCACCCGAATGAACAAAGGCACAAGGGAGAAAACAGAAAATGGGTCGCACGAACATGCACAAGGCACATGGGTAGTCACAATTTAGAAAATTTGATACGGCCACCCTCAAACGAAGCGACCCGACGCAAATGCATTTCATCGGGCGCCCTCACATTGCACGACATGGCCCACTCAACCAAACGAAGGCACAAGGGAGAAATGAAAAATGGGCTGCACGAATGAGAAAAATGGACTCGGACAGTCACAAATTAACAAATTTGATACAACCGCCCTCAAATTAAACAACCTGACCTAAACGTGTTTCATCGGCCGCCCTCACATGACGTGACACGATGCACTTGACTAAATGAAGGCACAAGGGATAAAATGGAAAATGGGCTGCATGAACATGCAGAAGGCACTAGGGCAATCACAACTTCAAAAATTTGATGCAGCCACCCTCAAACGAAATGGTTCAACCCGAACACGTTTCATCGGGCAGCCTCAAACGAAACGACCCAAACCGAACACGTTTCATCAGTTCCCCTCACATGGTGTGATATGACGTGCCCAAATGAATGATGGCATAAGGGAGAAAATAAAAAATGTGTTGCATGAACATGCAGAAGGTACCCAAGTGGTCATAACTTCATAAATTTGAAACAGGTGCCCTCAAATGAAACGACCCGACATGAGCGTGTTTCATCGGGCGCCCTCACATGATGCGACACAGCGTGCTCGACCAAAAGAAGGCACAAGGGAGAAAATAGAAAATGGGTCACACGAATGTGCACAAGGCATCCAAGCAGTCAAAACTTACAAAATTTGACATGATTTCCCTCAAACAAAATGACCCAACCCGAATGTGTTTCAACGGCCGCCCTCGCACTGCGCGACACAACGCGCCCAACCGAATGAAGTATCAAGGGAGAAAATGGAAATCGGTCCATACAAGTGTCCACAAGGCATTTGGGCAGTCACAACTTGAAAATTTTGATACAGTCACCCTCAATCGAAATGACCCAACTCGAACATGTTTCATCGGGTGCCCTTGCACGCCCTCGCACGGCACGACACGACCCACCTATCCAAATGAAGGCAGAATGGAGCAAAGGGAAAATGGGCAGAGTGAATGTGCATAAGCCACCTGGGTGGTCACAACTTAGAAAATTTCGTACATCCACCCTCAAACGAAACGACCCGACCTGAACGTGTTTCATCAGGTGCCCTCAAACGAAACGACCCGACCCCAATGCGTTTCATTGGGTACCCTCAAATGAAAAACCTGACCTGAACGTGTTTCATCGGGTGACCTTAGATGGTGCGAGATGAAGCACTCGATCGAATGAAGACACAATGGAGAAAATGGGAAACAAGCCGCACAAATGTTCACAAGGAACTCGAGCGCTCACAACTTAGTAAATTTGATATGGCCTCCCTCAAACAAAACAATCCGACCTGAATGTGTTTCATCGGGCTTCCTCACACGGTGCAACACGGTGTGCCCGACCAAATCAAGGCACAAGGGAGAAAATGGGAAATAGACTGTATGAAAGTGCACAAGGCACCCGGCCGGTCACAACATAGAAAATTTGATACGGCCATCCTGAAACGAAAGTAACCAACCCGAACACTTTTGATTGGGTGCTGTTGCACGCACGACATGACCTGCCCTACTGAACGAAGTCACAAGGAAGAAAATGGAAGGCAGGTCGCACGAACATGAAAAAGGCACCAGGGCGATAAAAAATTAGAAAATTGGAATGACTGACCTCAAACGAAATGACCTGACCCCATCAAATTCCATCAGGCGCCCTGAAATGGCATGACACGACACACCCAACCGAACGAAGGAACAAGGGAGAAAATAGAAAATGGGACACACGAACATGCACAAGGAACCAGAGCAGTCACAGATTAGAAAATTTTATAGGGATTCCCTTAAATGAAATGACCCGACCCAAACACATTTCATCGGGTGCCCTCACACGGCGCAACACGGCCTGCCCGACTGAATGAAGGCACAAGGTGGCAAACAACAAACAAGCCACATGAACTAGCACGTGGGCACAACTTAGGAATTTTGATACGGACGCCCTCACATGGCGCGACACAACACGACTGATAGAATGAATGCACAAGGGATAAAACAACAAGCGAGCCATAAGAACATGTACAAGACAACCAGTTGGTCACAACTTAGAAAATTTGATACGGCCATCCTTAAAAAAAATGACTCAACCCGAAAAAATTTCATTAGGCACTCTCAAATGAAATGACCTGACCCAAACATGTTTCATCAAGCACCCTCACATGACACGACATGATGCGCCCGACCGAACAAAGGCACAAGGTAGAAAATGGAAAACAGGCCACACGAATTTGCACAAGGTACTCAGGTGGTCAGAAGTTCGCAAATTTGTTACAAGCACCCTCAAACGAAACGACCCGAACAGAACGCGTTTCAACATTAACCCTCACATGGTGTGACATAGTGCACTCAACCGAATAAAGTAACAAGGAAGAAAATGGAAAACGTGTCATGCGAATGTGCACAATGCACCTGGGTGGTCACAACTTAGAAAAATTGATACGGTCGCCCTCAAACAAAATGACCTAACAAAAACACGTTTCATCGGGTGCCATCACACAGTGTGTCATGACACGCCCGACTGAACGACAGTACAAGGGAGAAAATAGAAAATGGACCGCACAAATGTGCACAAGGCACCTAGTCGATCTCAACTTAGCAAATATGATATGCCCACTCTCAAACAAAATGACCTGACCCAAATGTGTTTCATTGGGCGCCCTCACATGGTGCAACCCAACATGCCCAACCTGTTGGGGTTCCTGAGTTTTGATAGATTGGCTAACCAAAAGACAATACAACATCAGAACCAATATTTAGAGTTCTGGGATCTAGTCCTCCTGTTCTCAAAGAGGGATCTCTCAAATTATTTGTTTTGCAAATATTTATCTTGTTTTCTTTTAAGTATTGATTTTAGACTAGTTATTAAGTTCAGGTGTTTGTTTGGTTTTTTTGTTCGGTTTAATTGGTACAACAGAACATGAAAGGTCTACGTAGTATAGATAGAAAGAAGAAGTGTCAAGTTCATTGGGCAATGGATTCAAGAAGAAGTAAATAACAAGCTCATAAATGGATATGGGATATCAAAGGGAAAATCTAAATTGGCCACAGGATCCTTTAGTTTTTGTGAATGAGATGGACATTAATGATTTTGAAAAAGAGAATTTTAATTCTCAACAAAGGGAAATTAAAAACATAACTTGAAAAATAAAGAGGTATTTGATAGACAGGGCTAACCATGAATTCTGAAAACCACTCTTTAAGAAAATAATGATTTCAAGAAAACCTTTAAAATAAAATCTAAGATTTGGGGAACACCCTATTTCCTCAAAGATTCTATTTCAAAGGAATTTAGAAAACATGAAAGATTCATTGATAATTGCAGTCATAGAAGAGGGAACACCTAACACATCTATGATCACAACTATAAAGACCTTTAAAAAAAAAAGTCAAGCAGGGACAAATGGTATGATCAAAACAGACCTCCTTGGCTAACTGTAAACAATGCTACTTCAAAGGGAGACTTCAAAAACAGTTTTCAAGTGGTAGCAGACAAACAAGGAAAACCATAAATCATGCTGGAACCAACTATTTGAGCTATTTGAGAAATAAAGAAGCACAAGGGTTAAAGAGAATGATTAAAGACTCTAGAATGCCTTAGCAGAAGAAAACATAAAATAGTGAAGGATAAACAGGTCTAAGGTGCTTCTAGGAGTCATTTCTTAGCCTAAACTTTTCATTCTACTATAGTAAGAATTTATGAAACATAATGAAAATGGGAAAGACAATAGACAGTTCAGAATACATCACCAACATCCAAGCTCAGGGATCCAATGATAGAGCCTTATCAAGGACAAGCATGTCAAAACATAATCCAGCTTCCAAGACTTCAATTTATTCTTCAACTTCAACAGACTATGTATTATTTTAGAGAGTTCCAGTGTTACAACTAGTGACAAACCAACCAACCAACCCTTTACAATGTGCTCCTAAAGGAGATTTTATAAGAAAATGAGGAGGTGGAAGAGTTCCTAGGGTTGAAGTGGAATTAATTCTATACTAAATGCAACTCCTAGCCTTGAAAACCATGCAATGCGTAAGGCAAGAAAGCATTCGATTTACAACTCTGTTTTCTGCTTTTTAGTCTTAGTGGGTGAAAAGATTGACTTTAAGGATCTTTTTATCTTTTACAATATCTTTGCTATCAGTGTGAAATTTTGATTTTGCTTGTAATAACTGTTAGCAGCCTTTAGCCTTAATGTTACTGACTGATATTTGATCTGGGTATTCCTTTGAGGCAGAGAGGTTGTAGGTGGAAATTTTGGTAGTTGAGGATTCAACTAGCCCCTTTGATGTGGCATTCGAGGTCTTTTGGATCTGATTTTTGGATTAGGCCTTTGATTCTAGAGTTCATGGCTTGATCCTTTAAGTTTTTATTAAAATCTTTAAACCTTTGATTATGCTATGATCTTCATCTTGACACTTATATTCTTTCATTTAATTAACTCTGACTGTGTTTGTTTTTTGTAGGTGCGCAGAGGGTTTGTTGGAGAAATGGTTTTGAAAAGCCGACAATCACGACTTATCAACCTTATTAGAACATGTAAGTAGCACTTCAAAACGCTTTAATTTGTACCAAAGGCCATAAGGATCATTACCATTAGCCAATAAAACTGTAATCATCTGCAGGAGGGTTTTAACCTTAATCTTCATTGAACCTGCATAAAAACAAACAAACATTATTTAAATCCTGCGAATTTTTTTTTAGAACTACTTAGGAGGGTTTATGGAAGCGTTTTGGAGCATTGACGATGGAGGAATTTCAGTGGAGAATGGGTTTCTATGTCAAAACAAAGACCCAGAGTTTAAATTTAAAATATGGTGTGAATTGGGAAGAAGCGGTTTCGGGAAAACCATCAGCGGTTTTCGCATGGCATTTAGGGGGTAGGTGGTTTTTCCTAGAAGCAATGTGATTCCATACATCACTTGACACCTTTCTTTTTAATACTTCCTATTTCAAAAAATTTGTAAGCGTTAAACTTTAGGCTTAAATATTTTGTGATACGCATCGTCAACCCTTGGATCGGAGGACCCAGATCCAATGATGTGGAAATAATGCAATATGAAAAGTGTACGAGCGAGGTTTTTTGTGGAAGAAAGGTGGCAGTGTGTGAGTGGACAGGTGCTTTGTGGGGTGGGAGGTAGGTCCTAAGGGGGTAGGGTTAAATCCCAATCGTTGGATTCTTTGGGTGACGATCGAGATTTAATAAAGAAGAGAATATTTCTAAAGGGAAAAGGAACAAAGGATGAATGGTTGGGAGGGAAAGATGGCTCGATGACCGTTGATCACTTTACATCAACGGTCCAATCTGACGAGAAACATAAAGTTGGAAAACGTAAAATAGAATGAAATTTGGGTTTTTACCATGGGGTTTACGCTTTGAGCACCCGATTGAGGGGTTAAGGACATATGAGGAAGAGGGATGAAGGATATAAGCTCCCAGGGGCTTAATGCCTTAGGAGTGCAAAAGAGTGTTTTTAGGCCATAAAAAAGGGTTTTTAAGGCCAAATGAGGGTTTCGGTAGGCTTGAAAAAGGATTTTTAAACCAAATAAAAGGATGATATAAGGTTTAAAAGAAGGTTTTAATGGTTTGGAGGTTAATATGAAAGGATGAAAGGGAAAATTTGTAAAGGAAAATAGGGGTGGAAATGGAGATTATTTGTGAAAATTAGATGGCGAAGTGAATGATGAGAATGGAGGCTCATGAGCATTTTTCTTTCGTAAACAGCAAGTACTTTAGGACTAATAGTGAAACAGCAGTGAAGATTAACTCAAAGGGTAATAATCATCATAAAACTTCAAAATATGATAAGTTTTCAAAGGGAAATATCTCTTGAAGGTTTAAAACACAAGCTTAGCCACCATTGAGTATAACAGAATTTATAGGTGGCTAACAGTGGCTCCACTTGAGGAGGACAGCTGGTTCTTTAGGTGTCCATAACCTCAGCTATTGATCTTTGGTTTTTTAGTAAACCAGTGCCTTCATCCATTGAGTAGAAATTTTCTTTTCCTTTAGTTGACCTTTCTTTGATTTGATAATCTCTGCAACAATCTAAAACAATAGAATTCTATCAAAACAACATCTCTACCTACCCATTCCTAATGATCTTAACATTTTCTCTTCTTTTAGAGCGCATTTGGACTAGCAAACTCTCTTCATCAACATTTTCTTCTTTTGAAAAACAGGAAACTAATCTATTTCTACTCTTATTTCTCCATGAACTAATTTTAAGCAGTTGAGTTCATAAATTCTCGACCTAACTACAATCGGTCAGGATTAGACTATCCGATAGACCTTCATTCTCTAAATTCTAAAACAAAAATTTAAAAGTAGCCAAGTTACTTGCTGCAGATCTATGGCATAAAAACAAGCTGCACATAGATTTTATTTGTAGAAAAGTAAAACAAAATTGTGAAGGCTTAATATCTAAAAACTAAAACATCCTTCACTATTTCTTTAGCTCTGTTTTGAATTTTTTTGAACTGTGTTTTCTCTCTCATCTGGTTCAATTTTTGAGCATATTGGAACCAATTTTCTTCTACCTTTGGCTCAATATTTAATCTAATTAGAGCCATTCTTCTTTTGAGATTCATAGGTTCATATATTGAATTTGTTTGAACCTTTTTTTCCTCTATCCTAATCTACCTTACTGATAAGCCAAGATTGTGTTGTTTGGCTGATCTAATTCACTAACCTATCAGCAATAAATTGAAAAGCTAATTAGTCATGATTAGGCTGTATTACTAACTAGAAGTGCATTTTAAGGAGTGGCATTTGAGCTTGCACACTTTCAGACTTTGTCCCTGTTTTTTGGTATGGGGATATACCTTTATTGTTTTAAAATATGCCCTCTTTTTCTCTTTTCTATTGTTTTTGTATTTTTCTCATTTTTCTTCTTCAGAGAAATAAACAAAAAGACTAACTAGATGCTCAAGAGATGAGATTTATTTACATTCATACCTACCTTAATCTAACTCTGAAATATTTACATGTTTAGCTAACCAATTCTATTTTCCAATACATCCAGTCAATCAGATGGTTCGATGACTGGTCTTTGCTCATCTCTTTGAGCATGCAAGACAAATAGGGCCACTCCCATTTGTTTTTTTTCTCAGTAGCAACTCTAAAATATTTTGTTGCACTTGGTGATATGCTGTTGTTTGCAACCTTTATCCCTTCTTCAGATATCTTTATGAAATCTACATAGGGATCTTGAAATAATTACTGGTTAGGAGTATCTGGAAGATGTGTTTCAACCAGGATTATCTCTTTTCACTCCACTAGATCAAGATAAATATTCTATTGAGAAAGAAAAACTTCCTCATCTTCATTATTATCTGAACTGGAGGACTCATCATATTTGGCAGTACTGTCCTCTTGAAGTCCTAAGGTATTCTAATTTAGTGGGTTTAACTCTGTGAAGGGGTTATTATATTCTTGAGTAGGGGTATGTTCAATTGCTTCCTCTTTTTCAAGAGAAGGCTCCTTGGTTTCAACCTGCTCAATAATTTCTTCATTTCTTTCCTCCTCAAACTTTGAGATGAAAGGCTGCTGATTCCCAATCACATGGAAAATATTACTGATGGTCTGAGATGATGTAGAGAAAATATCCAATGAATCTTTACTTATTTCCAAGCTTTCATAAATTTCTTCATAAGTTTCATAAATAGTATGTACTAGCTCATTACTTCTTTGAAGGAACTGATCTTCCTCCCATAAATCTGCTAATGATGGTCCTACAAGATTAACTTGTTTTTTGGGGGCATAATCACTAGATAGATCAAAGTTAGGAAAATAATAAATATAAGTAATACTACCAATAAAACATAGTGGGTTATCCACAAGTACTTCTTTATTCTGATCTACAAAAGAAATTTCTGAATTTGTACAACAAAGTTCTCTATGTGAATGGGCAAGAGTATTTGTTTTGTAAAAAGTTTCAAAGACTGGATATTTATTAATAATATGATATATCTCTTTTTCTGTCAAAGGAGAAGATGTTTCTATGTTCCTTTGAACAGGAGTACAACAGTTCTCTGTCTCTTGTGAAGACTGATTTTGAGGTTCGATGTCTTCTTGAGCCTCAACTATAAGGGATGATGAATCATTATTTGGGTTTTCAGGGATATCTTGGGGAATTTCTTCTGTTCCTTGATTGATTTCTTCCTCAATTTATTCATCTAGGTTTTTATGATAGTTGTCTTGGGTATGAAAATCATGAATGGCTGCTACAAGATCCTTAGGCTGCCAGTTTCCTAAATCTTCATAAATCCCTACAAGGTATTCTATGAGGCCCTCAGATTTATTACAACAACTTCCATCTAATAATAGATATGGGTATTTTTCCTTGTAATGATCATAAAATACTATATGGAGGTCTCTTAGAGAAAACAAACTACCAGTCCTTAATAATTCATACCATTTCCTTGCTTATCCTTCTAATGTCAACATAAACATTTTCATAAGGTAGTCTTCATGCCATTCCACTTTCAACCTCCATACATGTATATGAAATTTCATGAGATGTAATAATGGGTCATCAAACTTTTCACCTTGAAAAACAGGCAGATTGTCATCCCAATTCACCTGGGGCATCTTTTGTGGATACCCTGGGATATGATCTCTACTCATTGGGGCATATCTTCGTTGTATCCTTGGAATCATGTTTGTAAATCAGGAAACAGTTCATTGTGTCTATTCAAATAGTTTAGAGTCTTCTATTAGTGGATTCATTACATCTTTTGGGATTGTGGAGTCGCTAGGTGGAATATTTTGAACTTTTATTTCCACCAGCAACATGATTTGGTTTGCTTAATGCATTCCCAGGGGATTTTACAAGGACCAGTGAAGTAATAGGCCTATTGGAAGCCATTTGAGTCACTAGGTGGAAATTTTTAGCTCTTTTGGAGGTAAAATATTCTATGGTCTACCACCAATGTTTATTATAAAGGCCAATCTGAATTTTTTTTTTGTTTTTTGAGTCTTATGTGGTTATTTAAGGACTTAATGAGTCTACAAGAGTTTTCTAGACTATTATTTACTCAATAGGTCCCACCGTGATTGGTATTATGTTGGTGATGAGGTGGGATAACAGATTCCTAGGGTATTCTTTATTAAGCTAAGATCCTCAGATAGTATCAATTTTAAGGATATGTGGGTCTTCTAAGGGATGTTTAAGTATGTTTAGTTTTAGAAGCTCCCACCGTGATCACCATTATGTTGGGGTTCCTGAATTTCGATAGATTGGCTAACCAAAAAACAAGACAACATCAGAACCAATATTTAGATTTCAAGGATCTAGTCCTCCTGTTCTCAGAGAGGGATCTCTCAAATTATTTTTTTTGCAAACATTTATCTTGTTTTCTTTTAAGTATTAATTTTAGACTAGTTATTAAGTGCAGGTGTTTTTTTGGTTGAATTGGTACAGAAAAACATGAAAGGTCTAGGTAGTATAGATAGAAAGAAGAAGTGTCAGGTTCATTGGGTAATGGAGTCAAGAAGAAATAAATAACAAGCTCATAAATGGATATGGGATATCAAAGGGAAAATATAACCTAGCCACATGATCCTTTAGTTTTTGTTAATGAGATGAACATTAATGATTTTGAAAAAGAGAAGTTTAATTCTTAAGAAAGGGAACTTAAAAACATAACTTGAACAATAAAGAGGTATTTGATAGACAGGGCTAACCATGAATTTTGCAAACCACACTTTAAGAAAATAATGATTTCAAGACAAATTTTAAAATAAAATCTAAGATTCAGGGAACACCCTATTTCCTCAAAGATTCTATTTCAAAGGAATTTAGAAAACATGAAAAATTCACTGATAATTGCAGTCATAGAAGAGGGAACACCTAACACATATATGATCACCACTATAAAGACCTTTAAAACAATTGTTCAAGAAAGGACAAAGGGTATGATCAAAACATACCTCCTTGGTTAACTGTAAATAATGGTACTTCAAAGGGAGACTTCAAAAGCAGTTTTCAAGTGGCAGCAGACAAACAGGGAAAACCATAAATCATGGTGGAACCAACTATTTGAACTATTTAAGAAATAAACAAGAATAAGGGTTCAAGAGAATGATTAAAGACTCTAGAATGCCTTAGCAGAAGAAAACATAAAATAGTGAAGGATAAATAGGTCTAAGGTGCTTCCAGGAGTCATTTCTTATCCTAAAAAGTTCATCCTATTGTAGTAAGAATTTATGAATCATAATGAAAACGGGAAAGACAGCAGACAATTCAAAATACATCACCAACAAACAAACTCAGGGATCCAATGATAGAGCCTTCTCAAGGACAGGCATGTCAAAACATAGTCTAGCTTCCAAGACTTCAATTTCTTCTTCAACTTCAACAGACTATGTATTATTTCAGAAATTTCCTGTGTTACAGCTAGTGACCAACCAACCAACCAACCCTTTACAATGTGCACCTCAAGGAGATTTTATAAGAAAATGAGGAGGTGGAAGAGTTCCTAGGGTTGAAGTGTAATTAATTCTATACTAAATGAAACTCCTAGCCTTGAAAACCATGCAAGGCATAAGGCAAGAAAGCATTCGATTTACAATGTTGTTTTCTGTTGTTTGGGCTTAGTGGGTGAAAAGATTGACTTTAAGGCTCTTTTTATCTTTTACAATAACTTTGCTGTCAGTGTGAAATATTTGATTTTTCTTGTAATAACTGTTAGCAGTCTTTAGCCTTAATGTTACTGACTGAGATTTGATCCGGGTATTCCTTTGAGGCAGAGAGGCTGCAGGTGGCAATTTTGGTAGTTAGGGATTCAATTAGCCCCTCTAATGTGGCATTTGAGGTCTTCTGGATCTTATTTGTGGATTAGGTGTTTGATTATAGAGTTCATGCCTTGATCCTCTAAGCTGTGGTTAACATATTTAAACCTTTAATTATGCTCTGATCTTCATCTTGACACTGATATTATTTTATTTAATTAACTTTGATTATGTTTGTTGTTTGCAGGTGCGCAGAGGGTTTGTTGGAGAAATGGTTTTGAAAAGCTGACAATCATGACTTATCGACCTTCTTAGAACATGTAATTAGCACTTCAAAACCCTTTAATTTGTAGCAAAGGCCATAAGGATCGCCATCCTTAGCCAATAACACTGTAATCATCTGTGGGAGGGTTTTAACCTTAATCTTCATCGAACCTGCATAAAAACAAACAAACATTATTTAAATCTTGCGAAATTTGGTTTAGAACTACTTAGGAGGGTTTATGGAAGCGTTTCGGAGCAGTGAGGACGGAGGAATTTGTAGCGGAGAATGGGTTTCTATGCCACAACAGAGACCCAGGGTTTAAATTTAAAATATGGCACGAATTTGGAAGAAGCGGTTTTGGGAAAACCATCAGCGATTTTTGCATGGCATTTATGGGGTAGGTGGTTTTGCCCAAAAGTAATGTGATTCTATACATCACTTGACACCTGGCTTTTTACTACTGCCTATTTCGCAAAATTTTTAAACATTAAACTTTAGGCGCAAATATTTTGCGATACGCATCGTCAACCGTTGGATCGGAGGACCCAGATCCAACGATGTAGAAATAATGTGATATGAAAGGTGTGTGAGCAGGGTTTCTGGTGGAAGACAGGTGGCAGTGTGCGAGTGGACAGGTGCTTTGTGGGGTGGGAGGTAGGTCCCAAGGGGGTCGGGCTAAGTCCTGATTGTTGGATTCTTTGGATGGACGATCGAGATTTAATAAAGAAGTGAAGATTTCGAAAGGGAAAAGGAACAATGGATGAATGGTAAGGAGGGAAATATGGTTCGATGACTGTTGATCAGTTTAGATCAATGGTCTAGATTTGATGAGAACCATAAAGTTTGAAAACGCAAAATAGAAGGAAAATCACGTTTTTACCATGGGTTTTATGCTTTGAGCGCTCGATTGTGGGGCTAAGGAAATATGAGGAAGAGGGCTGAAGGATATAAGCTCTCAGGGGCTTAATTCCTTAGGAGTGCAAAAGACTGATTTTAGGCCAGAACAAAGGGTTCTTAAGGCCAAATGAGGGTTTCGGTAAGCTAGAAAAAGGATTTTTAAACCAAATAAAAGTATGATATAAGGTTTAAAAGAGGGTTTTAATAGTTTGGAGGTTAATATGAAAGGATGAAAGGGGAAATTTGTAAAGGAAAATAGGGGTGGAAATGGAGATGATTTGTGAAAATGAGATGGAGAAGTGAAAGATGAGAATGGAGGCTCATGAGCAGTTTTCTTTGGTAAACAACAGGTACTTTAGGACTAATAGTGAAACAACAACGAAGATTAACTAAAAGGGTAATAATCATCATAAAACTTCAAAAGAAGATAAGTTTTCAAAGGGAACTATCTCTTGAAGGTTTAAAAGACAAGATTAGCCACTATTGAGTATAATAGAATTTAGAGGTGGCTAACATGAGAAAAGGAAGGCATAAGGGAGAAAACTGAAAACGGGTCGCACGAATGTGCATAAGGCACCTGGGTGGTCATAAATTAGAAAATTTGATACGAAAATGCTCAAAAGAAACGAACTGACTCAAACGCGTTTCATCAGGCGCCCTGACACGTCACTACAGGGCGCGCCCGACCAAATGAAGGCACAAGGGAGAAAACATCAAACAGACAACATGAACATGCACAAGGACCTCGAGTGGTCATAAATTAGCAAATTTGATACGATCGCCCTCAAACCAAATGACCCAACCAAAACGTGTTTGATCAGGTGCCCTCACACAAAACGAAATAGCCCACTAGACTGAACAAAGCGATAAGGGAGAAAGAAGAAAAGGGGACGCACGAATGAGCACAAGGTTCCTGAGTAATCACAATTTAGAAAATTTGGTACGACCACCCTTAAACAAACTGACCTAACTCGAATGCGTTTCATCGAGCAACCTCACACAGTGCAACAAAACATGCCCGAACAAATGAAGGCACAAGGGAGAAAATAGAAAATGGGCCACACGAACATGCAAAAGGAACTTGGGCGGCCAAAAATTAACAAATTTGATGCGGCTGCCCTCAAACGAAAAGACCCAGCCTGAACGAGTTTCGTCGGGTACACTCATATGACACGACACGACACACCCAACCGAACGAAGGCATAAGGGAGAAAATAACAAATGTGTTGCACGAACATGTGCAAGGCACCTGAGCAGTCACAACTTAGAAAAATAGATATGGGCACCCTCAAACGAGATGACCAGACTTGAATTCATTTCATCGAGTGCCCTCATATGGGACGACATAGCCTGCCCACCCGAATGAAGTCACAAGGGAGAAAATGACAAATAAGTTGAATGAACGAGCACAAGGCACCTGAGCAGTGAAAACATATAAAATTTGATATGGCCACACTAAAACTAAATGAGCCGACTTGAGTTCTTTTCATTGGGAACCATCACATGGCGTGACATGGTGCACCCAACTAAATGAAGGAAAAATGGAGAAAATGAAAAACAGGCCGCATGAATGTGCACAAGCACCTGGGTGGTCATAAATTATAAAATTTGATACAACCACCCTCAAACAAAATTACCCGATCTAGACACATCTCATAGGGCACTCTTAAACAAAAATACCTAACCCAAATGTGTTTCATCGGGCGCCCTCACACGGCGCGACATGTTGTGCTCGATTGAACGAAGGTACAAGGGAGAAAATGGAAAATGGGCCACATGAATGTGGACAAGGCAACCTGATGGTCACAACTTAGAAAATTTGGTATGGGTGCCCTCAAACAAAATGACTCAACCCGAACTCGTTTCATCGGGTGTGCTCACATGGCGTGACATGGTTTTCCTGACCAAACGAAGGCACAAGGGGGAAAAAGGAAAATGGGTTGCAAAAACATGCACAAGGCACCCGAGAGGTCACAACTTAGAAAATTTGATACATCCACCCCTGAATGAAATGACCCAACTCGAACATGTTTCATCAGGCATCCTCACATGGCGTGACACAGCACGCCTGACTAAACAAAGGCACAAGGGATAAAATGGTTTACAGGCAATAAGAACGTGCACAAGGCACTCAGGTCCTCACAACTTAAGAAAATTTGATACCGCCACCCTCAAATGAAACGACCCGACCTGAACACATTTCATTGGGTGCCCTCACACAGCGAGACATGGTGTGCCTAAACAAATGAAGGCATAAGGGAGAAAACAAAAAATGGGCCGCATGAATGTGCACAAGGCACCAAAGTTGTCACAACTTAGAAAATTTGATGCGACCACCCTCAAATGAAATGACCCGACCCGAACATGTTTCATCGATCGTCCTCAAATGAAATGACCTGACCCAAACACATTTCATCGGGTGCCCTCACACGACACAACATGATGCGCCCGACCAAACGAAGGCACAAATGTGAAAATGGAAAATGGGCCGCATGAATGTGCATAAGGCATCCAGGCAGTCACAACTTAGCATATTTTATATGACCGCCCTCAAACAAAAGGACCCGACACGAACACATTTCACCGGGTGCCCTCACACTACACAACACGACGCACCCGACTGAACATGTTTCCTTGGGTGCCCTCACATGACCCAACCTGACCTAACCTGAATCCATTTCCTTGGGCGCCCTAGCACGACCCAACCCAAAGTCATTTCCTTGGATGCCCTCCACGACCCAATCTGAACGCATTTCCTTGGGCTCACATGAACTGACCTAGACCAAACAGAACAAAAGCACAATGGAGCAAATAGAAAATGGGTCGCACGAATGTGCACAAGGCACACAGGCAGTCAAAACTTAACATTTTTGATATGACCTCCCTCACATGATCCTACTTGACTTGACCCAAATGCGTTTCCATGGGCACCCTCACATGGCACGAGGCCACATGAACATTCACAAGGAAAATGACAAATGGGCCACACGAAAATTTAGCACATGGGTAGTCAAAACTTAGAATTTTTTATATGAACTTCCTCACATGACCCAACTCAACCTGGCCTGAATGCATTTCCTTCAGCGCCCTCACACGACATGACTCGACCCGCCCGAATGAAGGCACAATGGAGAAAATGAAAAACGGGTCGCATAAACATGCAAAAGGCACATGGGTAGTCACAACTTAGAATTTTTTATACAAATTCTCTCACATGACCCAACCTGACCCGACCCAAATACATTTCCTTTGGTGCCCTCACACATCACGATCCGCCCCACCCAAATGAAGGAACAAGGGAGAAAATGGGAAATGGGTCACACGAACGTGCACAAGGCACACAGGTAGTCACAACTTAGAAGTTTTTATACGGTTGCCCTCACACAACCCAACCCAAACATGTTTCCTTGGGCCACCCTCAAACAAACTGACCCAACCTGAATGCGTTTCATCGGGTGCCCTCACATGGTGTGACATGTCGCGCCTGACCAAACAAAGGCACAAGGGATAAAACATCAAATGGGCCACATGAACATGCACAAGGGACCTAGACTATAAAAACTTAGCGAATTTGATACGTGCGCCCTCAAACAAAAAAAACCCAACTCTAAAAGGTTTCATCAAGCACCCTCACATGACGCGACACGACGCACCTAACCGAAGAAGGGCATAAGGGAGAAAACATCCAATGGGCCACATGAACAAGCACAAGGCACCTCAATGGTCACAACTTAACAAATTTTTTATGATTGCCCTCAAATGAAAAGACCTGACCATAAATAGTTTCATCGGGCGCCCTCGCATGACTCGACATGAAGCGCCTAACTGAATGAAGGCACAAGGCAGAAAATGGAAAACAAGCCTCACGAACATGCACAAGGCACATAGGTGGTTACAAATTAGAAAATTTGATATGGCTTCCCTGAAATGAAAGGACCCAACCTGAATGTGTTTCATCAGGCGCCCTCGCATGACGCAACATGGATTTCCTGACCGAATGAAGGCAGAATGGAGCAAATGAAAAAACGGCCACAAAAATGTGCACAAGTCACCCAGGCAGTCACAAATTAGAAAATTTGATACAACCACCCTCAAACAAAATGACCCTACCTAAATGCGTTTCATCAGGCGCCCTCAAATAAAACGACCCGACCCAAACGAATTTCATCGGGCGCCCTCACAGGATGCGACACAACGCACCTGACCAAATGAAGGAAAAAGAAAGGAAATGATAAATAGGCCCCATAAACATGCACAAGGTACCCGGGTAGTCACAACTTAGCAAATTTGATATGGCCTCCCTCAAACGAAATTACCCGACCCAAAGGAATTTCATCGGGCGCCCTCACACGGTGCGCCCGAGCGAACAAAGGCACAAGGGAGAAAATGTCAAATGGGCCATGCGATCATGCTCAAGGCACTTGGGCGCTCCCAAATTAGAAAATTTGATACAACCGGCCTCAAACGAAAAAACCAGAGCATAAGTGTTTCATTGGGTGCCCTCATAGGGCTTGTCATGGCACACCCGACCGAAAGAAGGCACAAGGGAGAAAATGAAAAACGGGTTGCACGAATGTGCACAAGGCACCCAAATATTCATAACTTAGTAGATTTGATACGACTGCCCTCAAACGAAATGACTTGACCCGAACGTGTTTCATCGGGTGCCCTCACACTATGCAACACTACGCGCCCGACCGAGCGAAGGCACAACGGAGAAAAAAAAAAAGGTCATATGAACAAGAAAAGGGCACCTGGATGGTCACAACTTATCAAATTTGATACAACCGCCCTCAAACAAAACAACCCGACCCAAACACATTTCATCGGGTGCCCTCACGTGGCATGATACGACTTGTCTGACCGAACGATGACACAAGGAAGCAAACAAAAAACAGGTCGCACGGAGAAGCACAAGTCACCCGAGAGGTCACAACTTAGAAAATTTGATACGACCTCCCTCAAACGAAACGACCTAACCTGAACGTGTTTCATCAGGCGCCCTCACACGACGCGAAATCACACGCCCGACTGAATGAAGGTACAAGGTAGAAAATGGAAAATGCGCCGCAAGAACATGCCCAAGGCACTCGAGTGGTCACAACTAAGAAAATGTGATACAACCTCCCTCAAACAAAATTACCCAACCCAAATGTGTTTGATCAAGCACCCTCACAAGGCACGACATGGTGTGCTCGACTGAACGAAGCCACAAGGGAGAAAAGGGCAAACAGGCCGTACAAACTTGCATAAGGCACCCGAGTGGTCATAACTTAGAAAATTTGATACGACTACCTTCAAATGAAATGAATTGACCCAAATGCATTTTTTCACGCACCCTCACATGGCATGACACGATGTGCCCAACCATATGAAGGCCTCATGGAGCAAAGAGAAAACGAGTTTACTGAACATGCATAAGGCTCCCGGGTAGTCACAATTTAGAAAATTTGATACGAACACCCTAAAATAAAATGTGTTTCATTAGGCACCCTCAGACAATGAAACAGGGCACGCCCAACCGAACGAACGCACAATGGAGAAAATGACAAATGGGTCGCACGAACATGCACAAGGCACCGAGCAATCACAACTCAGGAAATTTGAAATGACCGCCCTCAAACGAAACAACACAACTCAAACGCATTTCATCGAGCACCCTCACAAGGTGCGACACAACGCACCTGACCGAATGAATGCACAAGGGAGAAAACGAAGAAAGAGTGGCATGAACATGCACAAGCCACTTGGGTGGTGAAAAATTAGCAAATTTGATACGTAAGCCCTCAAAAAAATGACCTAACCTGAACATCTTTCATGTGCACCCTAACATTGCACGCCCTCCCGAACGAAGGAACAAGGGAGCAAATGTCAATTGGGTCGCACAAACGTGCACAAGGAAACTGGGCAGTCACAACTTAGAAAATTTGATTGGGTCGTCCTCAAACAAAATGACCTGACCTGAACGCATTTCATCAGGCACCCTCACACAATGCCACACGGCCCGCCCAAATTAACAAAGGCACAAGGGATAAAATGGTGAATGGGCCGAACGAACGAGCACAAGGCACTCGGGCAGTAACAACCTAGTGAATTTGATATGCCCACCCTCAAACAAGATGACCCGATCCAAATGCGTTTCATCGGGCACCCTCACACAGTGCGACACGATGCACCGACTGAATGAAGGCATAAGGGAGAAAATGGAAAATGGGCCGTAAGAATGTGCACAAGGCACTAGGGCGGTCACAACTTAGAAAATTTGATACAACCACCATCAAACAAAACGACCCAACCCGAACCCGTTTCATCAGGTGCACTCACATGACGTGACACAACGCATCTAACTAAATGAAGGCACATTGGAAAAAATGGCAAACAGATGACACGAACGTGCATAAGGCACCCGGGTGGTCACAGCTTAGAAAAATTGTTATGGTTACCCTCCAACGAAACCACCTGACCCGAACGCATTTCATTGGGCACCCTCACATAGTGAGACACGTCTTGCTCGATTGAACAAAGGCACAAGGGAGAAAATGACAAACGGGACGCATGAAAGTGCACAAGGCACCTGGGTGGTCACAACTTAGAAAATTTGATACAGCCGCCCTAAAAAAAAATCACCCAACCTGAACACATTTTATCGAGGGCCCTCACACGGTGCGCCCGACTGAACAATGTCACAAGGAAGAAAATGGAAAACAGGCCACACAAATGTGCATAAGGCACCCAGGCGTCACAACTTGGCAAATTTGATACGGCTTCCCTCAAACAAAACAACCCAAACCAGACATGTTTCATCAGGCGCTCTCAAAAAAATGATCAGACCTAAACGCGTTTCATCAGGCGCCCTCATACGACATGATACGGCCCACCCAACCTTTTGAAGGCAAAAGGAAGAAAATGACAAACGGGTTGCACGAACTTGCACAAGGCACCCCGATGATAGCATCTTAGAAAATATGGTATGGGCACCCTCAAATAAAATGACCTAACCCGTACGTGTTTCATCGGGCACCCTCACATGGCATGACACGACGCGCTCGACCAAAGGAAGGCACAAGGGAGAAAAAGGAAAACGGGCCACACAAATGTGCACAAGGCATGTGGGTTGTCATAACTTCACAAATTTGGTACAAGTGCCCTCAAATGAAATGACCTGACCTAAACGTGTTTCATTGTTCGCCCTCACATGGCGCGACATAGCACGTCCTACCGAACGAAGGCACAAGGGAGAAAATGGAAAATGGGTTGCACGAACATGCACAAGGCACTAAGGCAGTCACAACTTAGTAAATCTGGTACGGGTGCCCTCAAATGAAATGACCTGACTCGAATGCATTTCATTGGTCTCCCTCACATGACACGACATGGCATGCCCGACCGAACAAAGGCACAAGGTAGCAAATGAAAAACGGATCGCACAAATGTGCACAACGCACCTAGGCAGTGACAACTTAGAAAATTTGATACATGCAACCTTAAATGAAATGATCCGACCCGAATGCATTTAATCGGGCACCCTTGCATGGCATGCCTAACCGAATGAAGGCACAAGGGGGGAAATTGCAAATGGGCCGCACGAATGTGCACAAGGCACCCATGCGGTTACAAATTAGAAAATTTAATATGACCACCCTCAAACGAAAGGACACGACATGAGCACATTTCATTGGGCACCCCCACACGGTGTGCCTGACTGAACGAAGGCATGAGGAAGCAGACGGAAAATGAGATACAATAACATACACAAGGAACTTGGGTGGTTACAACTTAGGAACTTTCATACGGCCGCCCTCAAATGAAACAACCCGACCAGAATGCATTTCATCGGGCGTCGTCATATTGTGGGACATTGCGCGCCTAATTGAACAAAAGCACAAGGGAGAAAATGAAAAATGGGCCACACAAATGTGAATACGGTACCCGGGTAGTAACAACTTAGAAAATTTGATATGACCTCCCTAAAAAAAAACGACCCAACTGGAACGCATTTCATCAGGCACCCTCACATGGTGCAACATGGCGTTCCTGACCGAATGAAGGCACAAGGGAGAAAATGGAAAATGGGCCACACGAACGTGCACAAGACACCTGGGCGGTCATAAATTATAAAATTTGATACGACCACCCTCAAACGAAATGACCTAACCCAAAGGCGTTTCATCGGGCGTCTGCACACAGTGTGTCACGACATGCCAGACCGAATGAAGGCACACATGAGAAAACAAAAAATGGGCTACACAAATGTGAAAAAGGCGTTGGGGCAATCAAAACTTAGAAAATTTGATACGCTCCCTCTCAAACAAAATTACGTGACCCAAATGTGCTTCATTGGGATCCCTCACACGGCGCGACACAACGTGCCCGACCGAACGAAGGCACAAGGGAGAAAACTGAATATGTGCCACATGAACGTGCATAAGGCACTTGAATGGTCACAACTTAGCAAATTTGATATGGATGCCCTAAAAAAAAATGACCCGATCCGAACGCATTTCATCAGGTGCCCTCACATGGTGGGACACGGCATGCTCGACCGAACAAAGGCACAAGCGAGAAAATGGAAAACGAGCTGCACAAACGTGCAGAAGGCACTCGGGTGGTCACAACTTAGCAAATTTTATACGACTACCCTCAAATGAAACAAACCTACCCGAACGCATTTCATCGGGCACCCTCACATGTCGCGACACAGCGTGCCCAACCAAATGAAGGCACAAGGGAGAAAATTTCAAATGGGCTACACGAATGTAAAAAAGGCCCTTAGGTGGTCCCAACTTAGAAAATTTGATATGATCACCCTCAAACCAAACGACCTAAACAGAGCACATTTCAGCGGGCGCCCTCACACAATGCGAAACAACCCGTAAGACTGAATAAAGGCACAAGCGAGAAAACAAAAAACGGGTTGCATGAATGGGCACAAGGCACCTTGGCGATCACAACTTAGCAAATTTGATACGGCTGCCCTCAAAAAAACTGACCTGGCCTTAATGTGTTTCATTGGGCGCCCTCACATAACACGACATGGCATGCGCAATCAAACGATGGCACAAGGGAGCAAAAAGAAAATGATCTGCATGAACGTGCTCAAGGAACCTCAGTGGCCACAACTTAGCAAATTTGATACGACCACCCTCAAATGAAATGACCCAGCCTGAACGAGTTTCATCAAGCAACCTCACACGACGTGACATGACATGCCCAAACAAATGAAGGCATAAGGGAGAAAACAACAAATGGGCCGCACGAACATACCCAAGGCACCTGGGCGATCACAACATAGAAAATTTTATATGGTCATCCTCAAACAAGACGACCTGACTTGAACACATTTCATCAGGTGCCCTCATACGGTGTGACACGGCCAGCCCGACCAAATGAAGGCACAATGGAGAAAATGAAAAATAAGTTGAATGAATGAGCACAAGGCACCCGGGCAGTGACAACTTAGCAAAATTTATATGGCCTCCCACAAACGAAGCAAAGCGACTCGAATTATTTTCATCAAGTGCCCTCACATGGCATGACACAACGCGCCCGACCGAACGAAAGCATAAGGGAGAAAACAAAAAATAGGTTGCATGAACATGCAGAAGGCATATGGGTGGTCACAAATTATCAAATTTGACACGGCCATCGTCAAATGAAATGACCCGACCCAAAAAATTTTCATAGGGTGCTCTTAAACGAAACAACCTGACTCGAACAAGTTTTATCAGGTGCCCTCACACAACGCGACATGTCGTGCTCAACTTTATGAAGGCACAAGGGAGAAAATGGAAAACGGGCCACACGAACATGCACAAGGGACCACGGTGGTCACAACATAGAAAATTTGGTATGGGTGCCCTCAAATGAAACAACCTGACCTGAACGCGTTTCATCGGGCACGCTCACATGGCGCAACATGGCCTTCCTGACCGAACGAAGGTATAAGGGGGAAAACAAAAAATCAACCGCATGAATGTGTATAAGGCACCCAGGAGGTCACAACTTAGCAAATTTGATACAGCCACCCCCAAATGAAACAATCCAACCTGAACCCGTTTCATCAAGCACCCTCACACGGTGTGATACGACACGCCTGACTAAACAAAGGAACAAGGGAGAAAATAGTTTATAGGTAGTAAGAACTTGCACAAGGCACCCGGGTCTTCACAACTTAGAAAATTTGATACGGCCACCCTCAAACAAAATGACTCAACTTGAACACGTTTCATCAGGCGCCCTCACACGACACGACATGGCATGCCCGACCGAATGAAGGCACAAGGGAGAAAACATAAAATGGGCCACATGAACATGCACAAGGCACCCGGGTTGTCACAACTTAGTAAATTTGATACAGCCACCCTCAAATGAAATGACTCGACCTGAATGCTTTTCATCAGTCTCCCTGAAACGAAAAGACCCGACCCGAACACATTTCATTGGCCTCCCTCACACGACAGGACATGACGCGCTTGACCAAACAAACACACAAACGTGAAAATGGAAAATGGGCCACATGAACATGCACAAGGCACTCGAGTGATCAAAACTTAGCAAATTTTATATGGCCTCCCTCAAATGAAACAACCTGACCTGAATGCATTTCACCAGGTGCCATCACACGGTGCGACACGATACGCTCGACCGAACGTGTTTCCTTGGGTGCCCTGACATGACCCGACCTGACCTGAACCAAACGCATTTCCTTGGGCACCCTCACATGACACAACCCAAAATCGTTTCCTTGGGTGCCCTCCACGAACTGACCCGAATGCATTTCCTTGGGCTCACAAGATCCGACCTAACCCGACCCGAATTAAAGCACAAGGGAGCAAATAGAAAACGGGTCACACGAACGTGCCCAAGGCAAATGGCTGGTGAGAAATTGGCATTTTTTATATGACCTCCCTCACATCATCCGACTTGACCTGACCCAAATGAATTTCCTTGGGTGCCCTCACATGGCACGAGCCAACCTGCCCAAACGCAGGCACAAGGAAGAAAATGACAAACGGGCCGCACGAACATTCACAAGGCACACGGGTGGTCACAATTTAGAATTTTTTGCACGACGTCCATTACATGACCTGAACCGACCCTACTTGAATGTGTTTCCCTAGGCATGACCCGACCTGCTCGAACAAAGGCACAATGGAGAAAACAAAAAAAAAGTCGCATGAACGTGAAAAAGGCACACGGGCCGTCACAAATTAGCATTTTTTATACATATTCTCTCACCCAACCTAACTCGACCCCACCTGAATAAATTTCCTTGGGCACCCTCACACATCACGACCCACCCCACTCGAATGAAGGCACAAGGGAGAAAATGGGAAACGGGTCACATGAACGTGCAGAAGGCATATGGGCGGTCACAACTTAGCATTTTTTATACAGTCACCCTCACACAAAATGACCCGAACGTGTTTCCTTAGACCGCCCTCAAACGAAATGACATGACTTGAATGTGTTTCATCGGGCGCCCTCACATGGCATGACATGGCATGCTCGAACAAATGAAGGCACAAGGGAGCAAATGGAAAATGGGCCGCATGAATGTGTGCAAGGCACCTAGGTGGTCACAACTTAGCAAATTTTATATGGGTGCCCTCAAATGAAATAGACCAACTCGAATGGGTTTTATCGGCCGCCCTCACATGACGTGACATGGCGCCCGACTAAACAAGGGCATAAGGGAGAAAATGCCCAATGGGCCACATGAACGAGCACAAGGCACCTCAAAGGTTAAAACTTAACAAATTCGTTACGAGTACCCTCAAATAGAACCACCTGACTAGAACGAGTTTCCTCGAGTGCCCTCACATGATGCAACATAAAGCACTCGAATGAACGAAGGCACAAGCGAGAAAACGGAAAACAGGCAACACAAACGTGCATAAGTCACACGGGTGGTCACAACTTAGAAAGTTTGATACAGCCACCCTAAAACGAAAGGACCCAACCTGAACACATTTCATCAAGCGCCCTCGCATGATGCAACATGGCCTACTTGACCGAATGAAGCCACAAGGGAGTAAATGGAAAACGAGTCGCACAAACGTGCACAAGTCACCCAGGGAATCACAAATTAGAAAATTTGATACAGACGCCCTCAAACAAAATGACCCGACCAGAATGCCTTTGATCGGGCACAAATGAAACGACCCAATGCATTTCATTAAGTGCCCTCACATGGTGCGACATGATGCACCCGACCAAATGAAGGAACAAAAAAGGAAATTACAAACAAGTCGCACGAACGTGCACAAGGCACACTAGCGGTCACAGCTTAGCAAATTTTATATGGAATCCCTCAAATGAAATGACTCTACTTGAATGTGTTTCATCAGGCGCCATCACATAGCGCGACATAACGCACCGGAGTGAACAGAGGCACAAGGGAGAAAACATCAAATGATCTACACGAACGTGCACAAGGCACTCAGGCAGTCACGACTTAGAAAATTTGATATGCCCATAACACATTTCATCGGGTGCCCTAATAGGGTGCGTCACAACATGCTTGACTGAACGAAGGAACAAGGGAGCATATGGAAAACGGGCTGCATGAATGTGCACAGGGCACCCGAGTAGTCACAACTTAGCCGATTTGATACGACCGCCCTCAAATGAAATGACTCGACTCGAATGTGTTTCATTGGGCATGCTCACGCGATGCATCATGGTGCCTGAACGAACAAGGGCATAAAGGAGAAAATGTCCAATGGGCCACATGAATGAGCACAAGGCACCTCGACAGTCAAAATTTAGCAAATTTGTTATGGCTTCCCTCAAATGAAACAACCTAACCAGAACGAGTTTCACTGGGCACCCTCGCACGACGTGATGTGAAGCGCCCAATTGAACAAAGGCATAAGGGAGAAAACAGAAAACGGGTAACACGAACGTGCACAAGTCACATGGGTGGTCACAATTTAGAAAATTTGATATGGTCGCCTTGAAACGAAAGGACTTGACCTGAATGCGTTTCATTGGGCGCCCTCACATGATGTAACATGGCCTGCCCGACCGAACGAAGGCACAAGGGAGCAAACAGAAAACGAGCCAAAAAAATGTGCACAAGTCACCTAGGTGGTCACAAATTAGAAAATTTGATATGACCACCCTCAAACAAAATTACCTGACATGAATGCCTTTGATTGGGTGCCCTCAAATGAAGTAAACCTACCCAAACGCATTTCATGAGGTGCCCTCACATCGTGTGACACAACGCGCCCGACTAAATGAAGGAACAAGAAAGGAAATGAAAAATGGGCCACATGAATGTGCACAAGGCACTCGGGTGGTCACAACTTATCAAATTTGGTATGGCCTCCCTCTAACGAAACAACCCAACTCGAACACATTTCATCAGGTGCCATCACATGGCGTGACACAGTGCGCCCGAATGAACAAAGGAAATTGGGAGAAAACATCAAATGGTATGCATTAGCATGCACAAGGCACTCAGGTGGTCACAACTTAGCTAATTTGCTACAATCATAACACGTTTCATCGGGTGCCCTCACAGGGTGCATCACAGCACACCCGACTGAAGGAAGGCACAAGGGAGAAAATGGAAAACAGGTCACACAAATGTAAAAAAGGCACCCAAGCGGTCACAACTTAGCATATTTTATATGACTGCCCTCAAACAAAATGACTCAACCTGAACGTGTTTCATCGAGCACCCTCACACGAAGCGACACAACATGCCCGACCGAGCGAATGCACAAGGGAGAGAACGAAAAATGGGTCACACGAATAATAACAAGGCACATGGGTGGTCACAACTTGTCAAACTTGATATGACCACCTTCAAACGAAACGACCTGAATGAAATGCATTTCATCAGGTTCCCTCATGTGGCATGACACGACGCGCCCGACAGGGAAAATGTTAAGGATGGAAATTTTTCTTAAAGTTTAGAAACCATGGAGAATCCTACTAGTCCATAATATGCAATCTATAAAATGTTTGGAGACATTTTTGTAAATATATTCAAATTTATAAGAACTTTATATAGGCTCTATATACATTTTGGCCATTTTTAGGGTAAAATAATTTCACACTATAAAGTTTGGGCGAATCATTTTTAGAAAAAAATGGAAGTGAATCTTGTTCTTAGAAAAAGTATAGAAAATTGTCCCAACTGCGAATATTAGCCCTTAAAATTTTCCATGGCACCTGAAAAAATGACGGCACAAGGGAGAAAATGAAAAACAGGCCGCACGAACAAGCACAAGGCACCTATGCAGTCACAACTTAGGAAATTTGATACGGTTGCCCTAAAAAAATATGACATGACCCGAACGCGTTTCATGAGGTGCCCTCACATGGCACGACACAACGCGCCCGACCGACCGAAGGCATAAGGCAGAAAATGGAAAACAAGCCACATGAACATGCACAAGGCACCCGGGCAGTAAAAAATTAGCAAAATTTATACTACCTCCCTCAAACAAAATGACCCAACCCAAATTTGTTTGATCGAGAGCCCTCACACAACACGACACGACATACCCGACCAAATGAAGGCATAAGGGATCAAATGGAAAATGGGCCACACAAATGTTCACAAGGCACCCAAGGAGTCATAAATTAGAAAATTTGATATGGCCGCCCTCAAATGAAACGACCTAACCCGAACAGGTTTCGTTACGCTCCCTCACACGACGCAACACGACGCACCTGGCCGAATGAAGGCCTGAGGAAGCAAAGGGAAAACAGGCTGCCTGAATGTGCATAAGGCACTTGGACGGTCACAACATAGAAAATTTGATACAACCACCCTCAAACAAAATGTATTTCATCAGGCGCCCTCACACGACCCGACAGGGTGTGCCCAATTGAGCAAAGCCACAAGGGAGAAAACAGAAAATGGGTCGCACAAACATGCACAAGGCACCTGGGTAGTCACAACTTAGGAAATTTGAAATGACCACCCTCAAATGAAACAACCTGACCCAAACACGTTTCATCGAGTGGCCTCACATGGCGTGACATGGTGCGTTTGACTGAACGAACACACGAGGGAGAAAACGGAAAAAGAGCGGCATGAATGTGCACAGCCACTCAGGTGGTCACAACTTAGCAAATTTGATATGTAAGCCCTCAAATGAAATGACCCAACCTGAACGCATTTCATGGGCACCCTCACACAATGCACCCTACTAAACGAAGGCACAAGGAAAGAAATGTTAATCGGGTCACATGAACATGCACAAGGCACACGGGGGGTCACAACTTAGAAAATTTGATACGGTCACCTTCCAATGAAATGAATCGACCCAAGCTTGTTTTATCGGGCTCCCTTAAACGGTGCCACACGGCCCACTCAAATAAATTAAGGCAGAAGGGAGAAAATGGAAAACAGGTTGCACGAATGTTTTAAAGGCACCCCGGCAGTCATAACTTAGAAAATTTGATATGCCCGCCCTCAAATCAAATGATCCATTCAGAACACATTTCATCGGGCGCCCTCACACAACACGACATGACCCGCCTGACTGAATGAAGGCACAAAATGGAAAATGGGTCACATGAACGTGCATAAGGCACCAGGGTGGTCACAACTTAGCAAATTTTATAGGGCCACCATCAAACAAAATGACCCAACCCGAACGCGTCTCATCAGGCACCCTCACATGACGCAACACAACGCGTTTGACCGAACAAAGGCACAATGGAGAAAATGGAAAATAGGCTACATGAACATGCACAAGGCACCCGAATGGTCACAACTTAGCACCTGACCTGAACGCATTTCATCGGGCACCCTCACACAGGGAGACACGACCTGCTCAATTGAACAAAGGCACAAGGGAGAAAAGAGAAAACGGGTCGCACAAATGTGCAAAAGGCACCCAAGCGGTCACAACTTAGCATATTTTATACAACCACCCTTAAACGAAATGACTCGACCCGAACGCGTTTCATCAGGCACCCTCACATGAAGTGAGACGACGTTCCCCATCAAGCGAAGGAACGAGGGAGCAAATGAAAAATGGGTCGCACGAATAATAACAAGGCACATGGGCGGTCACAACTTGTAAAATTTGATACGACCACCCTCAAACAAAATGACCTGACTGAAACTCATTTCATCGGGTGCCCTCACATGGCATGAAACGACGCGCCTGACAGAACGATGGCACAAAGGAGCAAATGACAAACAGGCCGCATGAACAAGCATAAGGCACTCGTGTGGTCACAACTTTGGAAATTTGATACGATTTCCATAAAAAAAAATGATATGACCTGAACGCGTTTCATGAGGTGCCCTCACATGACACAACACAACGCATCTGACTGACCAAAGGAAGAAGGTATAAAATGGAAAACGGGCCACACGAACGTGCACAAGGCACTCGGGCAGTCACAACTTAGAAAATTTGATATGACCTCCCTCAAAAAAAAATGACCCAACACGAATGTGTTTGATTGAGCACCCTCACACGAGGTGACACGACATGCCCGAACAAACGAAGGCACAAGGGATCAAATGGAAAATGGGCCATAGGAACATGCACAAGGCACCTGATTGGTCATAAATTAGCAAATTTTATATGGCCACCCTCAAATGAAACGACCTGACCTGAGCGCATTTCGTTAGGCTCCCTCACATGGCACGACACGACGCACCCAACCAAATGAAGGCGTGAGGGAGAAAAGAGAAAACAGGCCGACTGAATGTGCATAAGGCACCTAGGTGGTCGAAACATAGAAAATTTGATAAAACCACCCTCAAACAAAACGTGTTTCATTAGGCGCCCTCACACGACTCGACAGGGTGTGCCCAATCGAGCGAAGGCACAAGGGAGAAAACAAAAAATGGATCACACGAACATGCACAAGGCACCTAGGCAGTCACAAATTAGGAAATTTTAAACGACCACCCTCAAACAAAACAACCTGACATGAACACGTTTCATCGAGCGGCCTCACATGGCACGACATGGCGTGCCCGATTGAATGAACGCACCAGGGATAAAATGGAAAAAGAGTGACATGAACATGCACAAGCCACTCGGGCGGTCACAACTTGGAAAATTTGATACGTAAGCCCTCAAATGAAATGACCCGACCTGAACGAAGGTCACACAATGCACCCTACCGAAACGAAGGCACAAGGAAACAAATGTTAATTGGGTCACATGAACATACACAAGGCACACGGGTGGTCACAACTTAGAAAATTTGATACGGTCGCCCTCAAATGAAATGACCCGACCCCAACACATTTCATCGGGCTCCCTTAAATGGTGCTGCATGGCCCGCTCAACTAAACGAAGGCACTAGGCTGAAAAATGGAAAATGGGCCGCACGAATGAGTAGAAGGCACTCAGGTGGTCATAACTTAGTAAATTTGATATGCTCGCCCTCAAGTCCAATGACCCAATCAGAACACGTTTCATCGAGCGCCCTCACACAACGTGACATGATGCACTTGACTAAATGAAGGCACAAGGGATAAAATGGAAAACGGGTTGCACGAACATGCACAAGGCACCAGGGCGATCATAGCTTAGCAAATTTGATACGGCCACCATCAAACAAAATGACCCAACCCGAACGCATTTCATTAGGCACCCTCACATGGTGCAACACAGCGCATCTGACCGAAGGAAGGCACAATGGAGAAAATGGAAAATAGGCCACACGAACATGCACAAGGCACTCGAGTGGTCACAACTTAGGAAATTTGTTATGGTCACCCTCCAACGAAACCAACCAACCCGAACGCATTTCATCGGGCACCCTCACATGGCGAGACACGACCTTCTCGATTGAGCAAAGGCATAAGGGATAAAACAACAAATGGGTTGCACGAAAGTGCACAAGGCACCCAAGTGGTCACAACTTGATACAACCACCCTCAAATGAAATGACTCGACCTGAATGCATTTCATCGGGCGCCCTCACATGACACACCCGACCGAATGAAGGAACAAGGGAGAAAATGGAAAATGGGCCACACGAACCACATAATACAACAACCCTTAATACCTTTAACAAATGAATACCAATCTAAGATCCCTCATTTCACCGAGGTTGAATCCATCACTGCCCAACAACATGTAGATAGAATCAATGATGCTTTTTATTACATGGAGATAGAGGAAGAAACTATTAAGATCACATTATTTACACAAAGCCTAGGAGGAGAGGCCAAAAAATGGTTCAAAGCATTAAATCCTAATTCAGTACATGACCTCCCTTCCCTCTACCAAAATTTTATAAGAAAATGGTAAATTAATAAAAAACCCCTCTCAATCTTGTCTGAATACAAAAACCTTAAAAGGAATGTAGGGGAAAGTGTGCAAGACTATTGCACCAGGTTTAGCAGTGTGTATAATGCCCTCCCACCTCACATGAAACCCCCACAAGCCCTAGCACTGGTGAAATTCCTTGAAGGTTTTGACCCATACATGACTTTAAAATTAAGTGAAAGAGACCCTGAAACTTTAGAATAAATGGAAAAAGAAGAAATTAGTGCAGAGGTAAGCTTAATTGAAAAGAGATATAGGTTGAAATCAGAGAAGAGAGTAACCTATAAGGATGGAACTATGCCTTCAACCTCCTCCTCTGATTCTAAATTAGACAACCTAATGAGGACTATGGAGAGAATGATAGAGAAGATAAACTTAAATGAGAGGGCACCTCCTGGGGACAACCAAGTCAACTCCAAAAACCGAAATAGAACTCAAAACTTCAGAAGAGATACCCCTCAAATAAAACAAAGGGAAAATTACCAACAAATCAGACCTCCCTTTCAACAAAACTATGTAGATGAGGAAGAAGGAGAAATTATAGAACCTGAGGAAAACCACATAAATCTAATAGGTTATGATAATGAAGAAGATGTTTTTCTCACTGAAGAATAACAAGGATTTCTTTCCTCAGATCAAATTGACACAAACTATGAGGATTTTGAAGACTACCACTTGGGATTTGAAAATTCAATCATGGAAATCCATAAGTAGTATGATCTTAGGAGAAAAAAAAAATACCTAGATTGAGCCAAGGCAGACCAAATATATGTTGTTGTTCGGAAATTACCTGAAACAACCTCTAAGAAAACAACTGAAAATGTCAACACTATAGTTGAGAAAGCTTAAGCAAACAAAGGAAAAATCAATCAGCCAAACAATGACCTTAACTGTCCTAGTACCTCCACTAGTTACCCTGAGAGGACCATTTTGTATAAAACTCCAAACCAAGATAATAAAATCAATAATTTAGAAAATTTAATGGTTGATAAAGCTGATGTTAATATGTCCAAAACATTAGTTCCTTTCAGTTTTGAGGGAGATATTTCCAAAATCAAGATAGATATGCCCCTCATTGAACTGGTTACTCAACCCATATATAGATCTCAGATCTTGAAGGTACTAAACATAGGAAACGATGTTGACACTTTACACTTGGATGATGACACACCTAAGTTGTTGTTTGAACCCAAAAGAGAAGGAAAGTATCAGGAAGGATCCATTCCCCCTTTCTATATCAACCTAAACATACATGACAAAATATTATATAATGCCATGCTGGATTTCGGTGCTTCTCACAATCTCATGCCCAAAGTTGTGATGGAGATATTAGGCCTAGAAATAACTAAACCTTACAAAGACTTGTACTCCTTTGATTCCAGTAGGGTCAAATGTTTGGGCCTCATCAAGGACCTTTGTGTTAACCTGGAACAAGTACTTGCTAAGAATCTAGTCATGGACATAATAGTGGCAGATATTCCTCCCAAGTATGGAATGCTCTTATCCATATCTTGGGGAGCCAAGATTCAGGGAAATCTTCAAATAGATATGTCACTTCAACCATCCTTGTTTTCAATCAGATAAGGAGATTATACAAAGAATCACATATGAAGTATATGGTTAGTAGTTAGGATAGACCAGACAACAATCCTCTCTATTCTATTCACTCAGATCTTGATTCTTTCATACTATATAATGAGGAAGATAATTTTGATCAGGTATATGAATTTGAAATAAATCAAGACACACTACAACAGTCAAATCAATGTTTACATAGATAACTTAGTATTCATGCCTTTAGCAATCTTGAAGAAACACATCATGAAAAAATCAAACTTTACTCTCTTTAGACTAACAATGAAACCTTAAAACCAATGGTCAGTTTGACATGTAGATTAGGCTTCTCAAAGGGAGACAAACATCAGAAACCCAAACCTTCCCTTTTACCTATTCCAAAATGCTAAGATGCCCTCATAGAAAAAAAATATTAGGTGATCCGAATCAAATAAATCTTATGTTCTTACCTTATATAGACACCTCATTATCAGAAAGTGTTGTTCCTCCTGAAAAGTTGTTGAACCTCACTGAGGTGGCCATCAATCCTAAAGGGATGTATGTTGAAAATGATATATAGGGATACAATATAGGAAGCCTAAGAAGACCCAGGGTGATTAAATTATCCAAAACCTTGCCATTACACACAAAAATCCTATTACTAACTAAGAAAAACAAAGGATGCAGACTATGTATGGAATTTAGACACTTAGGCAAACCCTCCATGGAATACAAACACCCTTTTCCCAAAATAAGATATACTATGCCAGAAATAGAAATTTCTAACGAGGTGAATTTGATTGGTAGTTTTTCAGGTTTTCATGACATGATACCACTTCAAATCAATCAACACAAAGACATTTTCAAAGTTCCTTGGGATGACTACATGTTGACCAAATTTTTCCTGGAATAAGGAAAGCTAAAGACACCTTCCAAGAGGCCATAGCTCCTATTACCAAATTTTTCACTATGATTTACATTGTTGAATTTTTCATTAGTTTGGGAGCTGATGAGGATGGCCTACCTCACCTAGACAATTTCTTTCATAGAAATAAGGTTTGGGAACAAAACTCAAAGAAGGGGTGTAAAGGAGAAATTGGCATGTTTGAAAATCCTTGGCAGAAATCTTGCACCATGCCCTCAAAAATAGATAGTCATGTTCCTTATCTACAAGAATTGAATGAAAAAGGGTTGGTAGATGATCCTGGGGAAGACATGGTAATCAAATACCATGACCACTTATGGTCTTAGTTACAATTTCTCATTCATTGTACATATCACTGTTTGATGAAAAGGTATTGAGAGAAATCACAAAAAATACAAAACATAAAAATGGAAAAGAGGGAAGATTTAAAAAGAGGTAAAGCCCGATACCCAAAAAATAGAACTACTGAAAGTGTGTAAGTCTAAATACCACTACTAGTGCATAAAGGAGTCTTATTTCAATCATCTAGCCTAATAATGGCTGAAGCATGTTCTAAATTTATTTTTTGATAAGTTAGTGAAAGATAATGGGTCAAATTGTTCAAGCTTGACTTGTCAAAAGATAGATTAGGTAGAAAGATACTGGTTCCACATGCCTAAAACAGAACCAAAGAGAAAAATAGCGATGAATAGAAAAAAATGTATCCCAGCCCTGATTTTTCTACGTCTTATTTTGTACAAAGATAACATTTGTGTGCAACTTGTTTTTATGCCACAAATCCATGGTAAATTAGATCGTCTAATCTCGATTTAGCCATATTTTCAATTTCATGTCTGTAGCCTAGTGAATAAATCCTGTCAAATAGTTTAACCTTGATAGTTCAATAGTATAGGTAGAGAATCAAAGGAGTTCATTAGCCTTATCTGAGCTCCATGAAGACATAAGGTAGAAGTAGATATTTTATTTTGCTTTCAAAAGAAAACAATGTCAAGGTTGCTAGTCAAAATGCACCTAAAGAAGAAAAAATGTTAGGCAAGTAGGTTGGGTAGGTAGAGATGGATTTAAGCTATTCGGGTCTTTAAGATTATTGAAATCATAAGCTTTGAGCAAGCATCAGCAAGAGAAAGACGTAAAAATCTACCCAATAGATGACGCACTCGTCTTCATAAAGCCAGAAATCTGAAGTTCTAGACAGCTCCTGAAAAGTAGTTGTCCTCCCCAAGTGGAGCTGCCACTATTAGTCATCAGTAATTTTTTCCTTCATATATGACTAAATGACTTCCCTATATTTCTAGAAAAAAATTTCATGAACATTGTGAGTTCTAGAAATCTCACTGCCTTCATCATCCTTAAAAATAGTTTTTCACTATTTCATCTTTCCATCATGTCTAACATTGTTTACCAGTCCTGGAAAACCCATTGGTGGATTATGTCACTCTTCCTATCTATATGTTCTCACCTTCGGCCCAAATCCTCTGGCTTGTTTTGCCTAAAAAACCCCCACTGCTACCTAAGCTCACCAATCAAACAACATTGTGGTGTATCCCAAAATACTCTTAAACACTGATGGTCTAAAAATATCTCTGTAGACTCTATAGATAAACCAAGTACATTGGATTTTGGATCTTCAATACATCATTCTATCATAAACTCTATCTTGCACTTGATGATCCCAAATTCTAGGTCTCGGTCCAAAAGCCAAGTCCAAGAAGGCCTCCACTAGGTCACCTAGGGTTTTCACAAAGTCATAGGGTGGATTTGGTGCCCTACAAACTTTTTGTTCCTGTATGAAGAAATTACATTCAAAGGAGAAAAGGACAGGTGATCTTGTCCAAACTGATCAAAAAGGTTATTTAAGGAAGGTTCCTAGCCTAAAAAGCATGAATCTTGCAAAGGGAAAGCTTCCCTTTGCACACATTTATGCAAGAGGATCAAATAGCCATCAAACTATCAATATATAAGGTAAAGAGAAAAATCATCATAATAAGACCATTCATAGCAAGAAGAAAGAAGAAAATATATCTTTGATGAAAGTCAGGGTTTATGACTCTTTTGACCAAGAATGATTCAATACTAGGGTTACAGGGCCAAATTTCACCTCAAATATTTCAAGTGCACATTGAAGGACTTTAGGAATAATTAATGAGTCTTGAGAATTTTGAGAGAACTTAGAAGACAACACTATATACTTTTTCCTAAGTAGCCCTAAAACCTAACAGTTTGGGAAAGTTGACAAAACTGGTCAAAAAGTGATAAGAGAACCTCCTTCATAACAACATGGGGTTTCAAAGGGTTTCAATATGACCTCTAAGATTTGGCAAAAAGGCATTGACTCTGCATCATCAAAGGTGGAAAGGATAAAGAGTATTGGTACAAAAAGCAGAGGGTTTCTGTAATATCCCCAAAGAGGGATTTTCTAAAACAATAAGAATACCCTAAGGTATTCCAAATTTGGAGATCAGCAAGTAATCAAATCATATAGTGTATTAAAACACATATCCATCATATAAAAATCACATCAGCAAGCTATGTCTTCATACAATGTCACTAAGTGGGGAAAAGCAGTAATATTGGTCCCGAAAATGTTATTTTCTAAAGATGGAGTTATAACAGTGGAAAATAACGGTTGAGTCCCTTATCATATGTAATATATGACTTGCATGCAAAAGAGTTTAAAAAAAAAATGCTTTTAGCCAAGTTAAACAGGCCTCCCATGCTCAAAACAGCTTAAAATTGAGAAAACCGCAAGACTGCAACACACAGAAATGGATGCATAAGGGACTGCGCAGTCTAATGGAGATTAAAATTAGAAAATAGAGAGAAAAATAATATATTCTATTATATTACTCAATGAGGCATAAAAACAGAGATCTAGTCTCTTTTATACAGATCCAAGAAGACCCGGCAAGGGTTTCTTGACAGAAATGATATACAAGGAAGAACTACTGCAGATATATGGATGAATCATACTGTGTTGCTGAAACTCTGGATAAATATGGCTGAACATGCAAAGAAATGGTTGTATACTCTTTCTCTAGCTCTCCGGAGAAGAGGTTGATCCTTCTCTTGGGAAACTAGCTCACAAAAATGGGGTTTTGACCCATCCCACTGCACACCTTAAGAAATAATGCAGTTTTCTGAAGGGACTGCATTTTTTCTGAAGGTAAATGCTTGGTCTAGCACCAGGTAGTGGAAACTGCAGCTCTGAAATATCCTCTTAGATTTCTTAGACAAGATCTTCAAGAAAGAGTAGTGAATCCCCGCCCAGGAAAACCCTTGCACTAAGCAGTGCATCAAACTTAGCTAAACATCCAAAGTATTCAGGAAGTATAAATATACCATATAAAATATAATCTCCAATCTACCCCTTAAGGTTTCCATTCTTCATTATATAGATGAGGACCTTCCTCACTAAGGGTCCCACCCAGTTAGGAGGTTGCTTCCAGGAAAAGGCTTCTCCACCAAAATCACGTTGTATTCATTAGTGAGGATCATGGGCATCCTTGACTGAGTCTTCGTGCCTTGTATCCTTTCACACTCAAGGTGTCTTCATTTTGACCAGCTAGATTGATCTTCATTCACATTGAGATGTATTTATTTAGGATCCACTCTCTAAGGTTAAATCATGTTGACTCGGTCAAAAATTGATTTTTTTCACACATGTTGATGCTGGATATGGTTATTTCATGATCCCCTTTCACATTATGAGGGATTTTTATTCCTTCTTAAGAAACTAATGAGCCTCCTTGCTCCTTTATTCATTCAACTTGATTTTTAAAGGTAAAATTAATATTCCTATTAGTTGTAATCTAATTTAGGAATATTGCAGTCTTCCCCTCCCAAATTTTGCTTTTCCTCAAGCAATTACAAGGCTGCTGCTGTTGCAAAATCTACCCTCTTCTTCTTGTGGCCTCCCCCTTCAACAGTTCCCACCATTGCTTCAGATTTTCTGTAATAACGTTGTCTCCCAATGGTTCCTTCCAAGTGTGCAAGTTGTCCTTTGGTGAATAAACCCAATGGCTCTCATCATGAAAGAATGGAAGGTTTCTATGGAAATCTTCTCGCTGATCCATGGCCTCCTCAAGATAGAAGTGATGGTCTATATGGGGAATTCCTCCACCAATGAAGGGTTCCTCCTCCATGCTATCATCCAAATGAAATGAATCACCCTCCAGCTGGGTAATGCATAGTAAATCTCCTCCCGATGGCTCATGAAAGACATATCCCAAGTGTTCCACTCCATTATATGGTCCACATCATGAAGAAATAAATGACATACTATAGTGGCCATACAGTTTCCCATGCTCTCCTTAGAACATGTAGTGCAGAAAATGTAGGAAATTTCTTTCCCCAAGGACACATCCAACATATGTGTCTCTCCTTCAACCATGCCCCAACAAAGATAAGAACATCTTCATCATAGGGGATCATAATTAAGGTCATGCTAGCTTCCATATGCAATAAAGGAGAAGGAAAATGGTCCCTCATGTGCAACCAGCACAATTTTACTCCTAACTTTCATAGAATAGAATATGACAAATGCCTCCGCTAACACTTGTTTGCTGCCCCATCCTTCCTGCATGCTTGGAGAAAGTGCATCATAGTTGGTGTAAAAGAATAACACAATGAAGAATATAATAACTCTCCAAGATCCTCCAATAAATGCCCTGCATCAACATATTCCATGGCCTTGAGTGGCCTATGAAGCTCATCATAAATAGTGTTCCTTCTTGGAGCAAAGCCCTGCAACTGAATGTTAGAAAAATACAATAATATAGTAAATACATCATAATATTCTGAAATACAACCCCTCCCATACACCTTTTTCTCATTAGTGAGGTAACTCATGGATGAGTCCCCTCTGACATTCAATGAGTAAGGAGGTGTGAATGATAACTCTTCCCAAGAGCTATGTTCCTCCTCATCCAACAAATAATCCATGCACTTCTTCATATGAGAGTGCACCTCTTCTTTGAAATTTTCCCACATGAATCCCTCTAAGATAGTATGGTATGCTCTAATGAAACCAGTGGGTTTGAAAAGGAGGATCTCATAGGTTGCATTTAGTAGTTTCTCCTTGAGCTTGGAGCCTCTAACCAAATAGATATGATCATGGAAATAAATGACTCCCTCAACTAACTTATAACTCCCATCCATTACCTTCCCATCAAGAACCTCACATGTGAAAAGGTCCTTGGAGTATTCCATCATGAGTTGGGAATCCCAATAAGGATTTAGGCTTCCCAAAAATGACAACATTTTAGAGGTCTGAAATGCATCCCTTGTCATATCATGGCTCTCCTCTTTGACATGCTTGATATAAAAATCACATGTTGGAGCATTATAATCTTCCTTTTGCTACCTCTTTTGCACCTGATCTTGTTCAAGACAAGATTGAAGTAGATGGAAATCAACTTCCCCTTGGAAATTCCTTGTCTTCCAGTACTTCCTTAATTTGGCCCATGCATGCAAGACCATTAACATCCTCTTGTCATGTTCGAAAATCTCTTTTGTTAATGAAGATACTGTTGTTTCTTAAGAGACAATTCCTTAGCTGTGATAAGGAATTAGTGCTTAAGACATTATCTGATTATGTCACAAATGAATATATATCTGTGTCTGTCTTATAAACCCTTAAAAATTGATTATGTAACCCTTAAATATCAAATCCATGCATGTTCTGCAATGCTATATTCCACTTATGATGAAATGAATGAACGGAAGAAAAAGAGAAGAGGATTTCAATCTGATATGTTGTTTCAAACAAAATCTATCATTTTAAAACCCTGAAGAATTAAATAAAGATAAGGTTAAAATAGAGGAGCACACATTAAGGTTTTTTTAACTCTTAAATACATATGTATAAAGAGACCTACTGCTCTTACTCTATTTTATTCACAGATAAGAAAACATAGTGTAAACTGGATAACTTTTTAGCATAAATAGAATGATAGAAACTTGCATACTCATTCATTAATTTTCCATTCTTGAGTACAAAAATTTGGCTTCAAGGTTAAAAACTCGGAACCTTTTCCTTTCTTGGAATATTCTTTAAATACAAAATAACAAAACAGTTTCCAGCGATGAAACTAATTCTAACTGCTTTAACTACTTACAGTTACGAAGGTACATGCCTCAAAAAGGTCCTATTACAATTTACATGATTTTGAGAAAATAACATAACTTGAAATTGAAAATTCCTAATCTATAAGAACAGCTGCTTCTGAGACGGTTGCTGAGTCAACGGCTAATTTTTGTTGAGATATTGGGATTCCTTTTGTTGAGACCATTGAGAATGTTTTGCACTTTTTCCATATCTCACTTTGGGTTGTTGATGAATTCTTGAAACTATGATATTCCAACCTGAATGCAACAATCTGACTGTGTGTAGGTATTTCTATGAAGAGAGTCTTCACCATCCATAAAAAATTGAAATGTCATTGCAAGAAATTAAACATTGTTTCTCCTTTTAAAATCTGCGTCTTTTCATGCCTGTTATCCATCTTGCTTTTTGCCAGTATTAATGAATCTTCACAAAATTTCCATGGCAGAATGTTTCCTTTCTCTGTCCAACATGAAGATAAACCTATTCTTGTCAATTTATCAAATGATATATCAAACTTGTTCACTGTCTCTTTGATTCCCAGTAGTATCTTTTCTATAACTTTCCAGAGATCATTCCTAATTATCATCTTATTAACCTCCACAATAGAAAAATATCTATTCTTTATTCCAATGTCTTCTAATTCCTCATCTGACTTGGAATTAATAAAGTTTATGAACTTTCTAGCCCAATTGTCTCTCTTAATTGTTGTTTGCTTATCATATAGGACCTCTTCTTCATATTCTGAGATAAGGCTTTTCTCCTTTGCAACTATATTCAAGAAATTCCAATTGGACTTCATTTCTGAGATAATTTCACCCCAAATGATATCTTTCGCCTTTGTAATTGAGATATTTCCTTTTAATTTCTCTTTGAGATCTTTAATCTCAGCTTCAGCCTTTTGTAAATTCAGTTTATTCTGATCATCTTCATTTTCTAGTGACTGTATGATCTTTGTGGTTGTTTCTAATTCTGCTTGAGTTTGCTTGCGATCTCTTTCTGCCATCTTCATTTCTTTTTTGAGTTGAGAAATATGTGCTTGGGGATCCATATCACCTGTAGGAAAAACAAAGGTACAAGTCTGATTTTCAATGTGATTTTCTAAAGAGATGGCAGTCTGATTTATTTTAGACAATTCTTCATCTTTATGCAAAAATTTCTGACAAAGTTCCTCTTTCTCTTTCTCCACCTCTGCCACTTCTGCAGCCATTGAATGCTCTGCAGAAGGTAACTTCAGATTTTTCCTCAGGGTGGATATCTCTATTTCAGCATTCTCCATGAACTTCTGTATTGCAGCTTTGTCACGAGGATCTACACCAACATTTATGATAATATTTTTCAACTCCTCATTTTTAATTGATAAGGCCCTTGAATTGGCCTTCTCCAACTTGAACTACTTGATAAATTTTTCTAACATATATTCAGCTTTAACAGCTGTGGCATTGGTCTTAGTTAGATCATTGACAATTAATTGTCCAATCTTCATATGTAGATACATCTTATCCAATAGTGGGATCTTATTAACATCCATAGTTATATCTACAGCATTGAAACCGCTTGAGGATCCAAGAGACATCCCTGTTGGATGTGTTAAAGCCATTTCGAACTGATCCTTCTAGAGATCCATCATAGTTAGCAACCTAGTCTAATTAGTAGCTATGTCATGCTCTGCCTGAGCCTCCACATTAGCTTTTATTCTTTGATTCTTATATTCAATCTATGCAAACACCTGTTTTACTGAGGGCACATTTTCTTGGTAAAGCTCATGACCTCCAGGAGAAGAGGGAGAATTTTTCTCTTCATTTAAATGGAAGGTAAAACCTGGTGAATTTGAAGAATGATCTTCAGCCAAATTAGTTCTTTTCTCCTCTATTGGCTCTTCATCATCTAACTCAACAACATAATCCTTACTTCTTTTATTTATCTTTTCAGTTATAATAGGTGCCTGAATGCTTGTTTTTGTTGAATTTACTTCTCCTGGGTTTGCCAACTTTTCCTGCTCAGGTCTACTTTCATGAGTAAAAGCAGAATATCCATTTTTAGTTCTCCTTTGGGAAATCACTCCATGAGGATCATATGACCATTTTTCACCCAATAACAGATGTGTCTCTTCCAACAACTTATACACTTCACCAAATTCTTGTCTCTTATTTACCACAAAGGGTCCCACACTCATGGGCAACTTATACATGAGACCTTTATTAATGGGAAACAAATGCACCTGATCTACGTTGAGACTCTGTCTGATGAATTCAAGGGAAAAAAGCCTCATAGGAACAAAAGTTGGGAGCCTATAAGGCTCAATATTAGTTCCATACAATCTTATCTCAGAATATTCCTCAAACACAAACCAATCCCCGAACCTGCAACTAGGTCCCAACTAAAAAAACTCCCTGGCTTTTGGTAGAAAACAAGGGGGGGAAACCCCATTCAATATTTTATAAGTAATTGACATATACTGATTAGAAAACTAAAACAACATTGTTTCATTTCCCTCTCTTCTAATTATTTCGGTCCAAAATATAACTGACTGCTTCTGTTTTTTGACATCCATTATGTTTAACCCAAAACTCATAAATTCCTCAACATTTTGATATAAGAATAAATAAACAATCAATGAGGGGAATTTAAAGGAACCTGTGAGAGAAAATCTCATCAAATGAGAGTTCACAATCTCTTGCCAGAAAGATGGAATATCCAGAAATGTCCCTAGTTTCATCATCATTGCGTACATTCCTAATACTGATTTCTGAACTGTAAGGTCATTATCTTTGCCCAGAATTTCTGCAATACAACTCAGAACTGGTCTATTCTCATCATCAAAAATCTCCAAATTGAATTCTTCACCTTCTAGTTTAAATTCTTTTGAATTTGGTCTCAAATGAAACATACACTGATTAAATTCTTCTCCTAAAAGGTTTTCACAATAACTTGCGAATCAACTGCGTCGACACCTGTAGAACATTCTCCCCCTGCGAATTCATTATAAATCACTTACCAGGATACATTGAAGAAACCAATCAATAGATAAATTCAGGAAAGAAATGAGCTTTTGGGATACATGCACACAGGACACCGGATTTCTTCATGGTAGAAAAAACTAGGGAATTCTCGGCATTTAGGGTTACTTGATGATAAAAGAGGGAATGATTTACAGAAGACATGGTATCTTGGATGTCTCTCTCATTGTCCATGAGGGCAATGTGGCTAGTCGAACCAGGTAGTGAAAATCGCTTGGCCATGGTTGTACAGACAACAGAAGCAATTCTTAAAGTAGTGGAGAATGAAAAGGTGGCGGCGACACGGCTCAAAGGGGAAAACAATTACAAATGATTTTAAAATGTGATAAAGATCAATTTAAAAGCCGCGCAAACCCATAATAAATGCGTGAAATGATGTGTAACAAGCCGTTGACAAGGTTTATCATGGATTACAGTTGTCTTCCACTTTTCCTCATGACGTCATTGCGGAGGCTCCTGGAGTACGTCGACAAACTTTGGCTAGTCCCCCTGCAATGAATCTACACCGTTGATCACTGTTTACCCCGCGGTCAAACAGGTCAACTGCGTGGGCACTTGATTCGATAACTCACGAGCTCTTTGTGCCTCCACATTTTATCATTCGGTTATAATCTTCAATACTTGCTACTTCTGCTCAGAGACTTGCTCGACGTTTAAACATGAAACTATAATATACACCCAAATAAAGTTTAACAATAAACTTAATTTGCATTGAGCTTTTAGAAACATTTCTTTTTTATGTTACAGTATAAAAAAAACATTATACTATAGCATATACTTTTTCTGAATTTCATATTTTTTTGTTTTTTGATTTTCAAAATAAAATAGAAAATGATATGCAGATGATCCACAACATCTGGCTCCACCTAGGGATAGTTTTTTTTCCACGAAACACTAAGACCCTGCAGATCAGTACCTTCACTTCGGGCATGGAGTCAAAAATTGCTAAATGAAAAATGTACAATGATAAAACTGGGTATATACAATGATGGTAAAACAACTCTTAGTGTTGGAAATAATGTTTTAGATATTACCCATTCACAGGCATATCTATTGCTTTTCCTTCAAGACTTTCCAGCATGAAGGTATTATTCATCCTAGCCTCACTAATTTTGAACGGACCATACCACAAAGGATAAAATTTTCCATGTTTCCCTTTGTCTTCCCTCTAGGTATCCCATCTTAATACCAAATCTCCATTCTAAAACATGATTTCTTTTGCTTTCCTATCAAATATTGTCTTCATTTTTTGCTGATAAGTAAGCAAATTCTCTCGAACTTTATTTCTGCCTTCACTTAACTCCATTACATTATTCATTCTTCTAATCATGGCATTAGGTTCTTCTTGAGCATCTTGAAGGAAATAAATCATAGGTTTCACCAAATGGGTGGGAAATAATGCCTGAGCATCATATACTAGTTCATAAGGTGACTTACCAGTGGATCTCCTAGCGGTCATCCTTGTTGCCCATAGAGCAAAAGATAGCTTTGAATCCCAATTCTTCTGGTTTTCATTTATTGTCTTCTTCAAAATTTTTACTAATGTTTTGTAGGAGATTCTTCCAATCCATTTCCTTGTGGATGATAAGCTGTAGAATGAGACAATATCACATTATAAGTATGACAGAAATTAATAAACCTAATGGAGTTGAAAACTTGGGCATTATCTGTCACAATCTTTACTGGACATCCAAATCTGCTAAAGATATTTTCTTCTAAAAACTTCATAACAACCAAATCATTTTCCTTCCTGGTAGGGATTGCCTCTACCCGTTTTGTAAAATAATCTGTAGCAGTAAGGATCCACTTAAATTTCCCACTAGATGGTGGATTGATTTCTCCAATGAAATCCAATCCCCATTGTCTGAAAGGTTCTTCAACAAAAACAGGGAGAAGAGGTAAAGGGGCTAACCTTTTCTTTTCTGCGAACACCTGGCATTTTTGACAACTTCTGACTGTTTTATATACATCAACAAATACAGAGGGCCAATAAAAACCTGATTTGAGAACTTTATAAGCAGTTACCTTCCAACTGTAGTGACCGCCGCACAAACATTCATGATATTCTTTAATTACTTTTGAAACTTCCTCCTCTGTCAAACATAACAATAACACACCAGCAGGATCTTTCCAATATAGCTTTGCTTCAATTATGACATAAGGTTGAGCCTTGAGTTTTAAAGCTCTGTATTTAGCTCTATTCATTGAAGGAGGACAAGAAAGAAAGCATAAATAGTGAATAATATCCTTGTACCAATCTGAGCAGAGGAATTTATATTTAATTGCTAACTTTGACTGAATATTACCTATTTCTCCATTGACTTCCTCTACAGGTGCCAATAAATTAATTCCCAGTGCTTGGAAATTTGACTCTGTTAATAATTTGGCCAGTCCCAATACTTTGATCAATTTTCTTGGTTTAACATCCAGGTTGTATTCTTGGATTTTAGCAATCCACTTGCCTCTTTTCCCGTCCACATCGCTTTCTAATAAAACATCCTTTACAGCAGAATTAGGAACATATACTAAAATTTGGGAATGAAGAATATAGGTTCTGAATGATTTCAATGCTTTCACCAGAGCATATACTTTTTTCTCCAATATATTATATTTTAATTCTGCATCTCGGAGCACCTTACTGAGATATGCTACAGGTTGTTCACACTTTTCTTCATTTCTCTGTAATAACACAACAACAATTGTTGAGGAAGACACAAATGAAAAAATTTGAAATGGCTTCAAATAATCTGGACTAATTAGAACAGGCGCTTCATGTAGAGCTTCTTTAATCCTTTGAAAATATTCCATTGCTTCTTTTTCCAACTTCACCTCAGCATCCTTTTTCAACATGTCTGTTATTTTCTTGATAATCTTTGCATAATTAGGAACAAATCTTCTTAGAAAATAAATTTTTCGAAGGAACCTCTGAATATCTTTCTTACTTCGGGGCAGTGGAATTAATTGTATTGCTTCAACCCTTGCTGGATCAATCTTCACTTCTTGTTTGGAAACAATATGGCCCAACATTTTACCCTCCTCCAGAGAAAACAAATATTTTTTAAGATTCAATGATAATCCATATTTCCTACACTTCAAGAAGGCTTTTTGGAAATGCTATAGATGTTCCTCATCAAAGTTTGAAAAAATTGTGACATCATCCAGATAAATAACCACAAACTTATCTCCTAAAAATGCAATATCCATTTCTCTTTGGAATGTGGCCCCTACATTCATTAGGCCAAACGACATCCTGGCATACATGAATGTTCCCCAGGGTGTAGTGAAAGCAATTTTCTTTTGATCTTCCTTCTCCACAACAACCTGGTTATACCCTGAAAAACCATCTACCATAGATAATCTGTAAGCTCCAGTCACCTTTTGCAAGACAAAATCCATTTTTGGCAAAGGATAATTATCTTTCAATGAAGCCCTATTCAATTTCCTGAAATCTACACACAACCTTATCTCTCCATTTTTTTTCTTCTGACTGGAACAAGATTGGAAACCCAATCTAAATATCTGAGAGGTACAATTATTTTAGCCTACAACAATTTCTTTACCTCCTTTTCAATCGGGGCCAACAAAAATGGGTTGATTTGTTTTAGTTTCTGTCTATGTGGTTTGACTCCATATTTCAATGGGATTTTATGCTGAATAATATTCTTATCATAAGTCTTCAAATCATCATATGACCAAGCAAATACATCCTCAAATTGTTTTAACAGATCCATGTACCTTTGTTTATAGTCCTTCGGAACGCCTTTGAACAATTTGACCATTTTGGGCTCATATTGAGTTCCTAAATTACAATCTTCCACATTCTCATCTTGATGTGCTTTCTTCTGATTCACTGCCACATCATTAACATCAAACAGTCTTTCGAGAGGTACCAAACCTCTTGGTAAAATATTGTCTTTCAACTGAATAATCTACTGATCACCAATATTATTTTTCAGAATCTCAGAAACATCAGCCAAGTCATTTTCATCAGTTTCCAAATCAATTTGATGATCTTCAAAATATTCAATCATCAAAAAAAATTGCTTAATCTGTTCATCATCCTCAAAAACCTGCCAATGTTTGATATTGTGAAGGATCAAAGGTCTGTGTCTCATCTCAATTTCATATCTTAGTCTTGGATTGATCGGAGGTTTGAATGTACTGGATGCAACTGCTAAAGGATCAACCATTCTATTCTCTTCTCTTGGGATAAAATATAGGTTGAAAGCTTCAAAGTAGCTTTCAATAAAATCCCATACCTCATTCCTATATGTTCTTAACCTGGGATGTTTAGTTTGAAACAAATTCTTAACTTGTCTTATGATTAATTCAAAATCAGCAAACACTGTCATAGACTGAATTCCCATTTGCTTAGCTGTATGCAGACTAATGATTAATGCTTCATATTCAGCTACATTATTGGTGGATTCAAACTTCAATTTTAAAGAGAAAGGTACAAGGTTACCTTCCGGAGATACAAAAATGAAACCAGCTCCAGTGCCTTCTTTAGAAAATGCACCATCAAAATAACACTTCCAAAGCTTGTTTGAATGCAGCTCCTTATGTACAATGGCTGAAGGGAGCTGCCCTTGTGACTCTTTAGCAAATTTAGCATCTTCATGCAGCATGAAGCAAGAGAGGTCCTCATTCTCTTGGCCATAAATAGGTGAATTACCTGCATATTTCTTGGTAGAAGTTTTTTGAAATATAGTTTCTCTATACAACCTCCTTTCTTCCCCATTAAAAACAGGAATGATGGCATATGTAAAATCTAACTTCAAAACTCCTCTAGGCTTTGCCCCCCAAGATCTAGATAATAACATACCAAATCTGGGTGGAATATCTGCCACTACCACATCCATCATAATTCTCTTGGCTGGGATTTGAGCCAATGAAACAACCATATCCTTAATAAGACCCACACACTTCACCCTTTTTGAATCAAAAGAATAAAGGTCTCTGTATGGCTTAGTGATTTGTAAATTTAACTCGTTCATCACACACAATGGCATCATATTGTGGGATGCACCGGAATCTAGCATACAATTATGTAAAAAAAAATGATGTAACAGAAGTGATATATAAAAAGGAGGGACAGACGAATCTACCTCTTCAACATGAGGGCCAAAAGTAACCACTGGTTTTTCTTCTTGCAGATTTACTATATCGCCTACTTCATCGGACTGAGATAAATTGATAAATTATGGAATCTCCTTCTTATAACCAGGTGTTTTGATTAACTCAAGAAGAGGTATTTGAATTTTCACTTTTTCCAAATCTTTCAACAAACTGAAATTTTGATTTTGTTTTGTCAAGTTTTCAGGTTCTTCTTGATTTTTATTGGAATTTAGAATTTGATTAGAAAAAGTAACAACTTTCTCCAAAATATTAGGATCTTTAATCCTTGTTTGAGAAGCCTCAACTCGCTGTCTTTCCTTATCTTTTTCTTCATTCATGGGCTGCTTCCCCTTATCTGATTTCTTGATCTGGTTTCTCTGTAATGGAGTCGCCATTGGAGCAGGTATTGATTCTGATTCTTTTTCCTCATCATCTTGAGTTCTTAGCCGCTTCTTTGACCTTAAATCATGTTTTTTTATGTAATTCTGATTGCATGAAGTCTGGAAACTATTTGCAATAATCATCCATCTCTTCTTGATCGAACGAAAGATCAGTTTCTTCATTTTCTTCCACTCTTTCTTCCTTAGTTTCTTCTTCTATTTAATCATCTTCCATGTAGATAGCAAAAATTTAAGCATCATCTTCTTTTTCATCATCATCATCTGCTGAGCGGGATGGAGCTGCCTCTATATACAAAGGTGCTTGCACCTGATATTGATCTTTCCTTTCTCTTTGTAGAATTTGCAGGGGTTGTTTTTTAAATTAGGGATTAAAAATCCCTCTACTTTGTCTTGCAGGCTTATTATTATCTATTTCCAACTTCACCAGTTTATTAGACAAAATTTTTATGACTTCAGTCATATCTTCAATTCTCTGATCGTGAGGTGAGGCTTCTTCTTTAGCTTTTCCTTTATCTTGAACTTTACCAGTAGCGAACATATTGGCCTCAATCTCCATAGCATCAGTTTTAATCTGATCCAAAGTGGGGGACCTTATTTCTCCTAGTGTGAAACTCAAATCTGGTTCAAATGCACCAACAAAAATGACCCTTGCTCCAATAGGAGGAGGTTTCATTTCCAAAGGCAAACTATTATACAATTTGTTAAATATTTTCACAAAATCATTCATATTTTCATCAGATTTCTTCTTTATTGCATTGAATTATGTCAAAGAATAACCATTGTCCCTTTTTTCACCCCATCTCTTGGTGAAACGTCTTTCTAGTCCATCCCAATCATTTATTGAATCATTAGGCAATCCTTTAAACCATTTCCTTGCCTCTCCACTTAGAGACTAAAAAAAAGGTCTCATTACAACATCTAAATGATCAACATTTAAATTCTCAGCAAATGTGAAAAACAAGGGCAAGTGCTGTTCTGTAGTTATTTCATCTTCACCAGTAAATCTAGGGAGTAACTTGATATACTCCTAAGGCATTACATTCATTGGTTGGGGTAGATTTAATAGTGCATATCTATTCATCAAGAAAGCAGGGGCCGCCATGTTTATGCCCTGGTTAACTGCTCCTTGAGCGGGGTTAAAATGAATACCAGTTGTAGGTGGGGGTGAATGAGGTGGAACAAATGATATGGGGATTGGTGTGTGAAAAATTGCAGAAGAGCTGGAAACTATATGAGGTTGATTTTCTGTAAAAGGGAAAGACACAAACTCAAAAGATTACTCTTCTAATTTAGGTTCTTGAAAATGAATGGGTGATGGTGAGGATTATTTTTCCGAGAAAATGAGTTTCATGGAAATATCCTTGGATGAGAAAGTGCGTGAACTGCTGCTTGGTGCAAGAAGTGTAACGTCTGGTGTATCAAATATTTTTGATTTCTGGCTCTTCTTTGAAACAAGCTTCTCAGGATCAGACAAAACAAGAAATTTTTGCTGAGAGGTATCCGACCTCATGTGAGGTTTCTTAGGAGCCAGAGTTATTTTAAAACAAACAAAACTTATTATTTCTTCCTCTCTGAAAAACCAGAGGAAATGTAAAATAAAACCCAGGGAAAACCTTCGAATCTTCGTTCCCCGGCAATGGCGCCAATTTATGTTGTTCCTTAAGAGACAATTCCTTAGTTTTGATAAGGAATCAGTGCTTAAGACATTATCTGATTATGTCACAAATGAATATATATTTGTCTCTGTCTTATAAACCCTTAAACATTGATTATGTAACCCTTAAATATCAAATCCATGCATGTTCTGCAATGCTATATTCCACTTATGCTGAAATGAATGAACGAAAGAAAAAGAGAAGAGGATTTCAATCTGATATGCTATTTCAAACAGAATCTATCATTTTAAAACCATGAAGAATTAAATAAAGATAAAGTTAAAACATAGGAGCGCACATTAAGGTTTGTTTAACTCTTAAATAAATATGTATAAATATGCCTGCTTCTCTTACTCTATTTTATTCACAGATAAGAAAACATAGTGTAAACTGGATAACTTTTCAGCATAAACAGAATGATAGAAACTTGCATACTCATTCATTAATTTTCCATTCTTGAGTACAAAAATTTGGCTTCAAGGTTCAAAACTTGGAATCTTTTCCTGTCTTGAAATCTTCTTTAAATACAAAATAACAAAACAGTTTCCAACGATGAAACTAATTATAATTTTTTTAACTACTTCCAGTTACAGAGGTACATGCCTCAAAAAGGTCCTATTACAATTCACATGATTTTGAGAAAATAACATAACGTGAAATTGAAAATTCATAATCTATAAGAACAGCCGCTTCTGATACAGTTGCTGAGTCAACGACTTCTTTTTGTTGAGATGTTGGGATTCCTTTTGCTGAGTCCATTGAGAATGTTTTGCACTTTTTCCATATCTCAATTTGGGTTGTTGATGAATTCTTGAAACTAGGATATTCCAACCTGAATGCAACAATCTGACTGTGTGTAGGTATTTATGTGAAGAGAGTCTTCACCATCCATAACAAATTTAAATGTCTTTGCAAGAAATTAAACATTGTTTCTCCTTTTAAAATTTGCATCTTTTCATGCCTGTTATCCATCTTGCTTTTTTCCAGTATTAATGAATATTCATAAAATTTCCATGAAAGAATGTTTCCTTTCTCTGTCCAACATGAAGGTAAACCTATTCTTGTCAATTTATCAAATGATATATCAAACTTGTTCACTGTCTCTTTTATTCCCAGCAGTCTCTTTTCTGTAACTTTCTGGAGATCATTCCTAATTATCATCTTATTAACCTCCACAGCATAAAAATATCTATCCTTTGTTCCAATGTCTTCTAATTCCTCATATGACTTGGAATTAATAAAATTTATTAACTTTCTATCCCAATTGACTCTCTTAATTTTTGTTTTCTTATTAGATAGGATCTCTTCTTCATATTCTAAGATAAGTCTTTTCTCCTTTGCAACTATATTTAAGAAATTCCAATTGGACTTCATTTCTGAGATAATTTCACCCCAAATGATATCTTTAGCCTTTATAAGTGAGATATTTCCTTTTAATTTCTCTTTGAGATCTTTAATATTAGCTTTAGACTTTTGTAAATTCAGTTTATTCTGATCAACTTCATTTTCTAGTGACCGTATGATCTTTGTGGTCGTTTCTAATTCTGTTTGAGCTTGCTTGCGATCTATTTCTGCCATCTTCATTTCTGTGTTGAGTTGAGCAATATGTGCTTGGGGATCCGTATCACCCGTAGGAAAAAAAAAAGGTACAAGTATGATTTTCAATGTGATTTTGTAAAGAGATGGCAGTCTACTTTATTTTAGACAATTCTTCATCTTTATGCAACAATTGCTGATGAAGTTCCTCTTTCTCTTTCTCCACCTTTTCCACTTCTGCAGCCATTGAATGCTCTGCAGCAGGTAACTTCAGCTTTTTCCTCAGGGTGGATATCTCTATTTCAGCATTCTCCATGAACTTCTATACTGCAGCTTTGTCACTAGGATCTACACCAACCTTTATGATAGTATTTTTCAACTCCTCATTTTGAACTGATAAGGCCCTTGAATTGGCCTTCTCCAACTTGAACTGCTTGATAACTTTTGCTAACATATTTTCAGCTTTAACAGCTGTGGCATTGGTCTTAGTTAGATCATTGACAATTAATTGTCCAGTCTGCATATGTAGATTCATCTTATCCAACAGTGCGATATTCTTAACATCCATAGTTATATCTACAACATTGAAACCACTTGAGGATCCAAGAGACATCCCTGTTGAATGTGTTAAATCCATTCTACACTGATCCTTCTCGAGATCCATCACAGTTAGAAACCTAGTCTGATTAGTAGCTAAGTGATGCTATGCCTGAGCCTCCACATTAGCTTTTATTCTTTGATTCTTCTCTTCAATCTGTGTAAACACCTGTTTGAATGAGGGGACCTTTTCTTGGTAAAGGTCATGACCTCCAAGAGAAGAGGGAGCATTTTTCTCTTCATTTAAATGGAAGGTGAAACCTGGTGAATTTGAAGAATGATCTTCAGCCAACTTAGTTCTTTTCTCATCTCTTAGCTCTTCATCATCTAACTCAACAAAAAAATCCTTACTTCTTTTATTTATTTTTTTAGTTATAATGGGTGTCTGAATGCTTGTTTTTGTTGAATTTACTTCTCCTAGGTTTGCTAAATTTTCTTGCTCAGGTCTATTTTCATGAGTAAAAGAAGAATATCCATTTTCAGTTCTCCTTCAGGAAATCACTCCATGAGGATCATATGACCATTTTTCACCCAATAACAGATGTGTCTCTTCCAACAACTTAGACACTTCACCAAATTCTTGTCTCTTATTTACCATAAAGGGTCCCACACTCATGGGAAACTTATACATGAGACCTTTCTTCATGGGAAAAAAATTCACCTGATCTACGTTGAGACTCTGTCTAATGAATTCAAGGGGAAAAAAGCCTCATAGGCACAAACGTTGGGAGCCTGTAAGGCTCAATATTAGTTCCATACAATCTTATCTAAAAATATTCCTCAAACACAAACCAATCCCCAAACCTGCAACTAGGTCCCAACTGTAAAAACTCCCTGGATTTTGGTAGAAAACAAGGGGGAGAAACCCCATTCAATATTATATAAGCAATTCACATATACTGACTGGAAAACTCAAACAACCCTTCTTCATTTCCCTCTCTTCTAATTATGTCAGTCCAAAATATAACTGAATGCTTCTGTTTGTTGACATCCATTATGTTTAACCCGAAACTCATAAATTCCTCAACATTTTGATATAAGAATAAATAAACAATCAATGAGGAGAATTTAAAGGAACCTGTGAGAGAAAATCTCATCAAATGAGAGTTGAAAATATCTTGCCAGAAAGATGGAATATCCAAAACTGTCTCTGGTTTCATCATCATTGCGTACATTCCTAATACTAATTTTTCAACTATAAGGTCATTATCTTTGCCTAGAATTTCTGCAATACAACTCAGAACTGGTCTATTCTCAGCAAAAAAAATCTCCAAATTGAATTCTTCACCTTCTAGTTGAAATTATTTTGAATTTGGTCTCAAATGAAACATACACTGATTAAATTCTTCTCCTGAAAGGTTTTCAAAATAACTTGCCAATGAGTCTTCTGAGAATTGAAGTGATGACTCGTCTTCGGAGAAACAAAACGCTTGGCGAATCAACTACGTCGACACCTGTAAAACATTGTCCCCCTGTGAATTCATTATAAAGCACTTACCGAGATACGTTGAAGAAACCAACCAACCGATAAATTCGGGAAAGAAATGAGCTTTTGGGATACATGCAAATAGGACACCGGATTTCTTCATGGCGGAAAAAATTGGGGAATTCTCGGCATTTAGGGTTACTTGATGATAAAAGAGGGGATGATTTACGGCAGACATGGTATCTTGGATGTCTCTCTCATTGTCCATGAGGGAAATATGGCTAGTCAAACCAGGTAGTGAAAATCACTTGGCCATGGCTGTACAGACAACAGACGCAATCCTGAAAGTAGTGGAGAATGAAAAGGTGGCAGTGACGCGGCTCAAAGGGGAAAACAATTACAAATGATTTGAAAATGTGATAAATATCAATTTAAAAGCTGCGAAAACCCATAATAAATGCCTGAAATGACATGTAACAAGCCGTTGAAAAGGTTTATCATGGATTACAGATGTTTTCCACTTTGCCTCATGACATCATTGCAGAGGCTCCTGGAGCACGGCGAAAAACTTTTCCTATTCCCCCCGCAATGAATCTACACCATTTATCGCTGTTTACCCTGTGGTAAAATAGGTCAACTACAGGGGCACTTGATTCGATAACTCACGAGCTCTTTGCGCCTCCACATTTTATCATTCAGTTATAGTCTTCAATACTTGCTACTTCCGCTCAGAGACTTGCTTGACGTTTAAACATGAAACTATAATATACACCCAAATAAATTTTAACAATAAACTTAATTTGCATCGAGCTTTTACAAACATTTCTTTTTTATGTTACAGTATAAAAAAACATTATAATATAGCATATACTTTTTCTGAATTTCGGATTTTTTTGTTTTCTGATTTTCAAAATAAAATAGAAAAGGATATGCAGATGATCCATAACAGATACCATGGGCTGCCCCAAAGATATGGAGTTGCCATGTGTTCTCATGTCCATGCCATCATAGACTTATGATTCCTCCTTTCCACACAGATAACTGAGTGGGAGATAGCAATATCCATTTTAGAAAATTTCCTACCTCTCTTTTAAATTCATGAGAGATTCTCTGCGCTATGCTAGCTTCTCCCAAGGATCCTTCCTTATCAAAGTATGAAAATGCTACCCATAGTTGAGAGAACACTTTATATTTCCTCCAATCAAGAGGTGCTTGAGGGGCTCTTGTTATGACTGCGTTATCATTTCCTGACTTCCCTTCATTCTCTTCAATAGTTGAATTTTCCTCATCATCAATAGCATACCTTAGATCTTGGTCTTCTATTGAAGGAGGAATCTTCATGCCTTCCTCTTGAGAATAAATCCCTCCATTAAATGGTGATATTGCCCTTGGAAAGGTATCAAACAAGCTTACACTCTCTTCCATGGTTTTCAGAAATGGAGTTGGATTTATAGACCCTTCCAACTCATGCAAAATATTTTTTTGATATGGTTTGATAGTTTCAATAGAAGATGTTACACATGAAATTTCATCAAACCTTTCTACTAATATTTCAATAAAATTTTCATAAGTAGGTGTATTTTGATTTCTTAAGGAAAAAGATTCAAACAACCACCAAGCATATGCTTTACCCTCAAAATGCAGCACTGCTACTTTGATGGCTTCAATTTTTGAAACTTGATGTTGTTGCACAAAGTTGTCTAGCTCCTCCACCCAAACCCTAACTGGACATTTAGGTGATCCATAAAAATTATATAGAAAGAATATACCCACACCATGTTGCTTCCCCTTTGTGATTTTGTCCTCCTTGATCTTACAGAACCCTTGGAAGTTCAATTTATCTTTGAACTCCTTAGATTGAGCTTCATATTCCCACAAATACTCTCCAAGAGTCTCTTTCTTTAGCACACCTCCTTTATTCCTCTTCATGAAGAAGTAATTGACATAATGATAAATATTTTATGGTATGGTTGAGTGCTCATACCCATAATATGAGGACTTAAAAATTTCCTCATGTATAGATCTTCTAGATCTTATTGAGGGGTTTTCATTTTCCACCCTGCAGAGTTTGAAAGAGAAATTTCAAGAACCTCTTCCCTCCAAAAAATAAGGGTTTGCTTTGATATCTTTTGCAGATCTCCTCCTCCCCATGAGAATACCCCATAACGCTTGAAGCTCACAGGCTGAGCCAAGATTGATGCTTTGATACCACTGTAATATCCCCAAAGAGAGATTTTCTACAATAATAAGAATACGCTAAGGTATTCCAAAATTGGCGAGCAGCAAGTAATAAAATCATATAGTGTATTAAAACACATATCCATCATATAAAAATCATAACATCAAACTATGTCTTCATACAATGTCAATAAGTGGGGAAAAGCAGTAATATTGGCCCCAAAAACGTTATTTTCTGAAGATGGAGTTATAACAGTGGAAAATAATGGTTGAGTCCCTTACAATATGTAATATATGACTTGAATGCAAAATATTTTCAGAAACAAATGCCTTTAGCCTAGTTAAACATGCCTCCCATGCTCAAAACAGCTTAAAATTAAGAAAACCCCAAGACTACAACACATAGAAATGGTTGCATAAGGGACTGCACAATATAATGGAGATAAAACTCAGAAAATAGAGAGAAAAATGAGATCTTCTATTTTATTACTTAATGAGGAATAAAAACAGATATCTAGTCTCTTTTATACAGATCCAAGAAGACTCGGCAAGGGTTTCTTGAAAGAAATGATATACAAGGAAGAATTTCTGTAGATCTATGGCTAGATCACGTTCTGTAGCTGAAGCTCTACATAAATATGGCTAAGCATGAAAATAAATGGTTTTATACTCTTTCTATATCTCTCTGGAGAAAAGGTTGATCTTTCTCTTGGGAAACTAGCTCACAAAAATGGGGTTTTGACCCCTCCCACTGCACACCTTAAGAAATAATGCAATTTTCAGAAGGGACTATGTTTTTTCTGAAGGTAAATTCTTGTTCCAGCACTAGGTAGTGGAAAATGCAGCTTTGAAATCTCCTCTTAGATTTCTTAGACAAGATCTCCAAGAAAGAGTAGGGAATCCCCACCCAAGAAAACCATTGCACTAAGTAGTGCAGAAAAATTAGCTAAACAGCCAAAGTATTCAGGAAGTATAAACAGACCACATAAAATATAATCTCCAATCTACCCCTTAAGGTTTCCATTTATTCATTATATATATGAGGAGCTTCGTCACGAAGGGTCGCACCCCATTAGGAGGTTGCTTCCAGGCAAAGGCTTCTCCACCAAAATCACATTGTCTTAATTAGTGAGGATCATCCTTTTACATTGTAGTTTGATTTAGTCAATCTTGACTGATTCAATATTGATAGGGTCATCCTTGACTGAGTCTTCATGCCTTGTCTCCTTTCACACTTAAGGTGTCTTCATTTTGACTAGCTGGACTGATCTTCATTCACATTGAGATGTATTTATTTAGGATCCACTCTCTAAGGTTAAATAATGTTGACTCGGTCAAACATTGATTTTTTTCACACATGTGGATGCTGGATATGGTTATTTCATGATCCCCTTTCACATTATCAGGGATTTTTATTCATGATTAAGCAACTAATGAGCCTCCTTGCTCCTTTATTCATTCAACTTAATTTTTAAAGGAAAAATTGATATTCCTATTAGTTGTAAGCTAATTTAGGAATTTTAAAATTTCAAATGGTTTTAGACTAATCCTCTAAGTTTTGGCCAAGAGGCATTAACTCCACCTTATCAAAAGGTGAAATCAGAGAAATAAAAGATCCAAGGAGGCAGACCTCAAACACCAGTACCCCACTTCACCAAAGGAATAAAAAGAGACAGAAATATTAGTTCAAGGCTTGTCTTCTCACAGAAAGGACACAAACATATTCAAATAATTCAAGGGGGCAAGCATGAGGGAAGAAATTGCCAAGGGGGCAAGCATGAGGGAAGAAATTGCCAAAGGAGGCAACTATGGCAAACATGGGTCATTACTAATAAAATGAGCTGTCCAAGTTCAAAAGAGACAGTGATCAAAGGAATAAATTGTGTAGGCACCTGCAAGAACATAAGTGGCCAGCAAAAGCACAAAAATGGTTTAGAAAGCTCACCTCCCTCACTGAACATACATCATTTGAAAACTAATAAAAGGAACAAATAGGAATGTTACAAAGGTTACCTACAAGAAGGTTGATGAGGATAAAACATGCCAAGTGTGTTTTTCACAATTTTTTCCCACATAAAAAGTAAAGGGGCTAATAATTGTTGTTGTTAGGGTTTTTTATACTAAGATGTTGTTTCACTATTTTAAAGAGAAAACCTGACAAAGTGACAATCAAAGGAAATATGTCAAAAGATCACAAAAATATGCTATTTTTCAAGTGTTAAATATCCTAAAGAGGTTTCATTGTCCAAAGTGGTTTGAGGGCACCTGCTTAAACTTGATGAAGGTTTTTTTAGCACAAGGGAGACATATAGGGTTTTCTAGCAAAGAACAGAAACATTTTTATGCCAAAAATGCCACCTACAGGACCAAAAAGCCAAAAAGATAGTGAGAAAAATAAAGAGGGAAATAAACGTTATAAAGTGGTTTTTTAGCATCAAATCAATTTTCAAAAAGATTATAAAGTCTCCTCGGCCTATTCTCCACCTCATTTACCCCTAGAAAGAAGAAGCCAACCATTGGAGAGAATTTTAAGGGTTTTTTGTGCAAGTTTGAGAAAATTCTCAGGCACTGCGCACCGAAGCCAACGTTACGCACCTAGCCCTCGGTGCTGCGCACAGAGGAGGTAGTAGCAACGTTATTTAACACTGATCTACACACCGGGAGGCAAAAAATATGCACCTATGTGGGCACTATGCATAGGCTTAGGAAAATCCATTCCTGCCTACCATCCACTTAGCACTGCGCTCTGATAGGCCTGACAGGCCCTTCTCAAGCCCGAGCTGACCTGACACTACACTCCAATAGGCCCAATAGGCCCTTCTCTGGCCCAAGATGACTCAGTGCTACAATTCAATAGGCCTAATAGGCCCTTCTCCGGCCTGAGATGACCTAGCGCTATGCTCTAACAGGACGAGCCGACCTGAACGTGCAATTAGGCAGGCACTGTGCACAGACAAGGCTTGTCCAGATTTGCTCAAATAATGTTCAAAATTAATTTTTTTTTCCTCCAAATCTTCTGAAAACAGTCAAATAAGGTCAGAAAATCTTTTCCCTCACTTTCAAGGTGTTCTTTTCATAATATAGGAAGGCCATTCTTGACCTATGGTGACCAAACCCTAATCTCCATAAAGATCAAATATTTGATCTTTCCAAGGCAAAATTTACAAATTTGAGGTTTTCCTTAGCCTAAATATACTCATTGCATGCAACCCTCCTCCTAAAATCTGAATTTGACCTGGACATACTTCATTTGGCCCTCATTTGCAAACTTTTCTTTTACATCACTCATTGCCACCCTTTGACCTAAAGGCCCTCAAACAAGTTTAAAAATCGTTTTGTGCTAAAACCAATCACCACGTTTGAAGAAGAGATTCATACCAGCAGTGATGAAATTCAAAGGCCTATCAAGCCTAAGAACAAAGGAGGAAGGGTTAATAGGTTTGAACCCTTGGAAATCATTCATATCAAATCCTCTCCAATGATACTTACCTGTTTTCAAGATGTTGGATGTTATCAATTTTGTGAGAGGGTTAAGCAAGTCCAAAGCCACTCAGATTTGACTAGGTTGTTCATCCTCAGTTTGCAAAATAAACAATTCAACCTAGCAGGAGTGAATTTTGAACTCTCATTTGAATCCATTTCTAAAGCCACAGGAATACCAGACATTGGTGAGAGATGGTTTAAACAAAATAAATTGGATTTGAGTTATTCTGAGCCCTACCTCAAACCTAGCTGTCAAAAAGGTCGCAAGTCTATCTTCCCCTTTTCCCACCTACTATAGAGGTATTCCCTGTTGATGAGGTAGATTATCAAGTACTTCACCTGTGAGGGGAGGTACTCTAGGGTTTACTCTTATCACATAAGGCTTCTGATGCACTTCACCAAGGTTAAATTATTGAACCTACCATACTACCTCTACCAGAGCATTCGCAAGATGGTCTCAGTAGTCAAGAAGAGGAGTAATGCCCACCAAATGCAGAGCCTTTTTCACCACTCTTTGGTCAAGATGATTGTTTTACACCAACTGGAGGAGAAAGGAATCCCTTTGGAAGTTTTTATCTGTCATGATGTATTTACCAATCCCCAGGCCTTCATTCATCCAAATTATCCTTCCACTTCACATCCACCTACCTCCACTCCTCCTTCATATCCAAATATGCCTTATCCACAAATAAATTTACCTCCTATCCCTTCTCCTAATGCATCAAGTGAAGGAGCTGACAGTAGCCCTAATAAGGAGCAAACATATGACAAAGATGAGGACATCAGCGCTGAAGAAACAAATGATGACATCAGTGCTGAAGAAACAAATGATGACATCAGTAGTAATGAGGATGAAGATGATGAGGAAAGTGAAGAATACAGTGAGGTAGAAACAATGTCTAATGATGAAGAAAATGATGATGACATAGAGGAAGAGGATGAATATGGGAACCCTAAAGGGAAAGATAGTGATGAAGAGGAGAAAAATAGTGACAGTGATGAAACTCATAAAGCAAATTCAAATGAAGAAAAGAGTGCTCATTATGAGCAAGATGACAGCCAAGGGGATTATGAAAAGAACAATGAAGATGATAGTCAACAGGAGAGTGTAAAAGATAGCCAAGAGGAAGATGGTTTTGAGCATGATAGTGAGCCTAATGACAGTGACAAAGGTGCTGAAATGAATGAAGAAAATGAAAATGAAGAGACAAAGGGAGAGGATGAAGAAATTGAAGATCAAGAGAAGACCAATGAGGAGGTAGAAACAGAGTTTGAAAATGAAGGCAGTGACCACAACAGTGGCACAAAGGAGACAATCAACGAGGAGCAAGGAAATAGTCATGACAGTCATGATAGTTGTCATGATTGTCATGACACTAATAAACCTCTAAATGACCAAAAAATATAAAGTGTCAGTGAAAAAAGTGGCAAAGAAGAATATATCAGTGAAGGACATAGCCAAAATGAGGCAAGTGAGGAGGATAGTGGTCAGTTTGAGAGCCAAGATGGCAGTTAAGAAAATAGTGAGGAAAGCAAGGATGATGATGAAGTTGAAGGTCAAGAAATCAGTGACCCAATGGAGCATGAAGTCACTCATGAAATACATGACAAATATGAAAAGGCTTGTGACTTTATCAAGGATCAAGGCAACACTCCTCTCACATGCACCTACCACAGAGGCAAAATAGATGTGTTTGCTACCTAAAAAAGGAAAAGGGCCATCTCTCCTCTAGTTATCAAGCAAAAATACAAAGGCAAGGAAAATATGGATAAAGGTGAGCAACAGGTCAAGGTAAGGAGAATAAGAAGGATCAAGAGGACTTCTTAAGGGCCTCAATTCATTGCTTTAGATAGTGGCAATGAGGACAAGGAGATGATCACAAAATTTCTTCTCTTAGAGAAAGATGCACAATATCAGGAGTGGGAAAGAGACTTTGAGATGGAAAAACGTGTCATCCACTATTACAAAGAGGAGCATAAGGATTTCAAGGAGGTGAAGAGAGGCCTTGCTCTACAAAAGAACATGACAAAGCATTATGCAAGGAAAAACATGCTTCTTTGTGCCAAACTGAGGAAGGCCCTCGTGGAGCTTGAAGACCTAAAAAGAGCCAAAGTGAAAGACAACCTTGGAATTTTTTCTAAGGCTTCTCAATAGGTGTCCACAAATTTTTAGGCAAATTGGACAAATTTTTATTTTTTCCAAATTTTGACCCCTCAGTGCGCAGCACCCTAGGCGCTATGCACAAAAGTGGTGCATCCTCAGCTCTCAAATTTTTAATTTTTGGATTTCTCAAATCATAAATAGTCTGATCACCAATTTTCAAACCATTTGGAGAATTTTAACCCCCTCAAAAGGTCAAAAAACATTAAACATTTAACCTTTCGGCCTCATTTTCATACCAGGTGCTGCGCATAGAGCAGTGTTGGGTGATTTTTTTTTTAGACAGGTAATGGCATCCACTTAGCACAACTAAATACTTTCTGGAAAGTGGACTCATCAGGTTTTCAAATGAGCCATCACAGAGCCAAATCTAGTGTCGGGAAGAGGTCCAAAACTCAGCTACAAGAGACCATATTTTCTACTAAAGTGGTGCTATGCACAGAGGCTGCCTAGTGTGTTTTGGATGAAAAGTCAACAAAACACACTCATTTATTGAAAATAGATAGTTTTGAGTTTTTTGAGGCAAATTAAGCTAGAATTAGGTGAAAATAGTTATTTTAGCATTTATTTCTTGGGATATTATGTGCCTTGGGCCTTGCATGCTCTCTTGGCCATAAATGATATTTATGACTATATTTGACATTTTCGTACCACATTTAGGGTTTTAGTCCTCATTTAATCCATAAATAGAGAATGATGCCCGTATGTATTTTTTTGGCATTTGATGAGCTTGAAGAGCAATATGCATGGTTTCATGAGCTTGAAGAAGAAATTGGTTTTGTGAAGTGGATGAATGGCTTTCTTGGCTTGATGATGGAGAAGCTTGCTTGTAGGATTCCATAGCTTGGTGAATGGTGATGTCTTCCTAATTTTTCCATTGTTTCCTTTGTTAACATTATGTTTCATGCTTCTTGGCTGCTATTAAACAGAAAAGTATAGGTTGAGACATGTTCTTTGAGGCACCTTAGTCCTCCTATTTGTTATATCCTTTATGTTTTCTCTTTTGGCCATCTTAAGGAATTCTTTACTCCTTAAGTCCACCAAAAATTATTTTTTTGTTTCATGTATGGTTAGTATGCTAGCTTACAAGTAAGATTCTTGGTATCGCCTGCTTATTTGATGTTTTCAAAACCCTATCTTGAAGCCTTTATGTGAAATATTGATTGTTAGGTTAAGTCAAATAGGTCTCATTTGATCTTGCCCTTTGTCCATGCTTGCAAGCCTGTTTCAGAGTTCCCAATAAATTGATATATGCTGTTTAGGATTTCCCTCTCCATAAATTGAGTTATTTGTATTGTCTTATGTGTTTTCCCAAAATTGAGATCACAAACTTTGTGTTGGGTATGTGTTATAGTTTTTTTTTAGTAATTTGCACCTGCTGCAGTAGGGGGGTCACGGGGGGGTGGTAGCCCCCTTGTCGAGGTCCAGGGTAGTGGCCAAAATTTTTTTTTTGGTCCTTATTTTCCAGTGGGCGAACCCGCCCATGGTTTTCGGCCCCTGGTATTTTGTAGATCCGGTCAAGGGAAATATGGTTATGTTCTAATCCAGGGTTAATGGATTGGTGTTTATGTATGCTTCGACATGTATATATATGTGTTGTAACACTAAAAGGAATATAATTAAAAATCAAGCTAGTCGTCTCGATTTGGGATCTAGGGGAAAATTTCTGTGTTTATCTGTTTTATGTTTTATGCTCTTGCTATTGTTTATTTTCTGTTTTTAAGATTCGTTTGTAGATAAATTTTGTACAGGGTTAAAATCTACACTTTGAGAAAGCATCAGAAAGAGAAAGAGGAAAAAATCTGCCGAATAGATGAGGCACTGGTCTTCATAAAGCCAGAAATCTGAAGTTTTGGACACCTCCTAAAAAGGAGCTGCCCACCCCAAGTGGATCCACTATTAGTCATCAATAATTTTTTCATTCATAGACGACTAAATGATTTCCCTAGATTTCTAGAAACAAAGTTCATGAACATTGTGAGTTCTAGAATTCTCATTGCCTTCATCATCCTTAAAAATAGTTTTTCACTATTTCATCTTTCCATCATGTCTAACATTGTTTACCAGTCCTGGAAAACCCATTAGTGGCTTATGTCACTCTTTCTATCTATATTCTTTCACCTTTGGCCCAAATCCTTCATCTTTTTTTTCCTAAAAAACACCCCACTGCTAGCTAATCCCACCAATCAAACATCTTTTTGGTGTCTCCCAAAATACTCTCAAACAAATATTTCATTAAATTTGGAAGTTTTCCATTGATCTAGAAATTAGAAACTTTGACTAGATTGAGTTTTTTCAAAATGTGGAATTATAAAATCACTTAGTTTACTAATTTTAATGTATATATTCACCATTTTTGGTGAGAAAATTATCATGGTAAACTATATAAAACAAATTTATATAAACTTGAAAAAGAAAATCTTTCACATCTTAATCTTGGATTCCTTACATTATCTCTTTTAAGATTTTTTATGGCTTATACTAAAAGCTAAGTTTGTTAAGGTTATCTTACGAAAATATTTTTATGTATGTTACTATTATTAACTTTACCAAAAAAATGTTGTGTATGTTTTTTTTTTTTTTCTGAATTGGACTAATTCTATTAAGTGAAGATATGGTACATGAGAAAGTACATTCAAGAGAGACAAAAACACGGCCAACCGGAAATGATAAAATATCAACTTCGGTCCCCGGATAGAGAGATGAGGCAAACGAGGAGCAACAATAAACAACTAAAAAACAGAAAGGAACCGACTTCTACCCAGAATTGGTAGAGTTTTCCACACGGAATTTCTTCCCTTTCTTTTTGTTGACTTTGACCCAGACATCCTGGTGAGTTTGTGCTGGGACAATTTGAAGACTGTGGTTCTCCAGAAGAGGGGTCTCCTTATCTGAGTCGGAGGAGGCGGACTCATGACTACGCTTCTGAGTGACTGTAGTATCAGGGGGATGCTTGGGAGCATCAGTGGACAGTTTCTGAGTCTGAGGAACAAGGTCTGAATCTGCCTCACGCCCATCATCATCAGAGCTCGAGGAAGTATAGTTTGCAGCAGGCGGCGGGGTACAGGGAGTCCATTTTTTGGATTTGGACTTTGTATAATCTCCTTTAGTCTTTGTTTCTGCTAGAGTGGGGCATGAGTTCTGCAGATGCCCTGTCTGGTTGCAGTGGCGGCAACGGAATGCAGTGTTCTCATAGTCTAAGTACTGAGTCCAAACATGATCACCGACCTTGAGGATAATTTGTTCGGGAAAGCCTTTGCTGATGTCAACCTCCACGCACATTCTGGCATATGTGTAGATGCCGTGAAGTGGCCTGTCATAATCTACATCGAGAAAGCGCCCCAAGGTATCGCCCATTCGCCTGAACACTGCCAGCTGCCATAGATGGACAGGAAGGTTGGGCAGTCTGACCCAAATAGGGGTCTTGGTGATGGTAGCTGTAGCAGGGTCGAAATCTGGGAGCCATGGGGTTAAGAAGAGCCCAGCATTTCCAAAAAACCAGGGACCTTTCTGTAAGGCCTGTTCATAATGCTTTGCCTGATCGAACAGTACTATGAAGAACCCTCATGAGCAGCAGCTAATGAGGCACTTGCTGGTCCAGCTTTCGTATATCCAATCAAAGAGTTCCTTGGTTCACGGCCAAAGCCCATTAAATCTGCAAATGATAGCTCTCTCTGCATATTTTTGAAGATCTTCTGTGACAGATGGAAGAGAGACCTCAACAGAAGGTGCTTCATCCAACTTGTCAACCAGAAAAGGCTGGGGTTTGGAGGCAGCAGATGGTTTGGAGGCAGCAGAGGGTTTGGGGTTCTGAGAGTGAACAGCTTCTTTATAGGAGAGGATAGGGGTTGAAGAAGACTGTCCTACAGCACCACCTCTCAAGCGAAGGGTAAGAACAATGGAATCATTTCTGTTAATGTTATAAGCAGAAAGGGGAAGAAAATCCTCAAGATGTTTACCTTGGAAAAGAAGTCTTTGGTGAATCGATGGGACTCCCGTCCGTTGTTCCAGGTTAAGCTTAAGCTTCTGAATAAGATCTGAAGAAGAAGCCCAAAGCAAAATAGTTTTTCCAGAGAGTAACCGGAGTTGGATCTGAAAAGAGGCAGGGTTCTTTTTGGATTCAGGATCAACGCGGCAATGAAGGGCGTCCCTGCTTTTGCCTGCGACTCCAAGCCTCTGCTGAGACAGGCCGTAAGGGCGGGAAACGCCTGTAGACCAACTCCTGAGCCCAAAAATGAAGCCTCGGGGGTTTGCAGCCAGAGTCCCTTTTAGTGCTGCGGTTGATAGTTTTGCTGCAGGGCTCGTATTAGCCAAACTCGCCGAGTTGAAGATAGCCCCAAAGAGGCAAGACTCAGGTGACCCGAGCTGGACTTTAAAGAGCGTTGCCCTCAAGTTTATCCCCTGCATCCAGAAACCGACCCTTGAAACAACTTCCGCGGGAGCCCTGGCGCGATAGCACTGAAGACCTGCAGAGGGTAGTTGAGCTGGAACCTGACCAGGACTTGCTGATACATTAACAGTTGCGTAGACGCTGAACAAAGCCCTATTATCGATCACTGGCTCCTCTCGGCTGAGGTGAAGACAGTTGTGGTGAAGCCGCAGGGTCGGAACCTCATTCCAGGCGTGGATTGCAGCGTTCCGTCCTGCTAGATCGAGGGAGAGAGCGATTTGTTGAGGCCTGGCGATTACCGAATGTGAGGTTGGTAGTTTCGCAGTCCTCTGTATGCAGAAATCTCCAGAGCTTGGTGGCGGCTCTACCGCTTCGGCGAACAGGGGAGCAGAAGAGTTTAGTCTAGGGTTCATTTAGCCTCGGCCGCTTCGCACAACACAGTACTCGTTATAAAATGTTGTGTATGTTACTATTACTAACGGATTTAATTATAATATTATATATTAAATATCATGTATGTGTTAAGTTATGATTATTACTAGGACAAGGTTGGCACAATTTAAAAGTATATCACCTTTGCAACACTAGTAATATGGTTCAAGATGAAAAACCCTCTTAGATCATCCACTTTATACTCATATTGGATATAAATTTCAAAATATTTGTGGTGCTACCAACCTTCTTGATTTTTTAACTAAACAAAATTATGATGATCTTGAAACACTTCTTTTAATGCTTTTTTAACATAACAATAAAATTCTAAATAATTTTGAGTAATATATTTATGGCTTCTTATATAACACATCTAGTCTTAGTGGATGATAATCATAATTATCACCATCATCATTATATACATTTTTTTAACTTCTAATTACTTTGCAATATATTCATTTTTTCTTTAATTATAGCCGATATTATTTTTTAATTTAAAAGGGCACGAAACAGAGAAACTTACACATCCCCTCATACTAGGCTATAGAATGAGCCTGGCCTCTTTCAATTACTAATCATTTTAATTATCAAAATCAATCATGAATTAGAATAGTAACAAAGTAATACAATTTGATTATTTTCAAATACAAGAAGAAAGAGAGAAAATTGACTGAAATATTTATTACAAATGTTTATTTTTTATTCCTGGAGTGTTTAAGGATATTATACTGAAAAGAACATATTGAGATTCATCTAAAACTCATATTCCTTACATTATTTCTATTATCATGAAAATTTATATCTATGTATTAAATTTGACTTGTGAATAATATATTCTATAAAAAAAATCTTACCTAGTATAAAGTTATTTAACAATATATTAATATTGTGTTTCTTACTATTATTGACCATTTTAAATTTACACTAACTACTTTTCCTATGTTCAGTACAAATTTATTATACTAGTACAATGTTGGCATCACTTCAAAATCTATAAGAGGAAATATTTTATAAGTTTAGTTGTGTTGTTCAATGATCAAAATCATTGTTTTATAAATTAGAGTGCAACAAAACAAAAAATTTGATTTATATCAATTATAATAAAGAATATTAAGGAAAACTCACTTCAAAGAGTATTACAAGTGTCTAAAAGTTTTTCATCAAGTGTTTAAATGGTTTATAATAAATAGAATACTAATTAGCTACTCCATTATTGTTTTGATAGACCAAGTTTAGAAGATGTTGTTTTTAAGTGAATTATTGTGTATGCTAATATTATTAAACCATTTAATTATAATATGATATAGTAAATATCATGTATGTGTTAAGTTAAGAGCATTACTAGGACAAGGTTGGCCAAATTTAAAAGTATGTCACCTTTGCAACACTAGTAAGATGGTATGGTTGAACATGAAAAATCCTCTTAGATCATCTAGTGTATACTCAAATTGGATTTAAATTTCAAAATATTTGTGGCACTACCAACCTTCTTGATCTTTTTACTAAACAAAATTATGATGACCTTGAAACACTTATTTTAATTCTTTTTGAGCATAAAAATAAAATTCTAAATAATTTTAAGTAATATCTTTATGGCTTCTTATATACCATACTTGGTGTTAGTGGATGATAATCATCATTATCACCATCATCATTACATACTATTATAAGAATTTTGAACCATTTTAGAATTGACACGAGAAAATATTTTTTTACGATCAAATTAATTGTTGAATGAGAGTAGTAGTATAATTTATTTATTGTTTATTATTTGTACTTTTGTGTTAAAAACTAAGTTAATCGAGACTTAATTAATAATATATTAATATGAAAGATATATATTAATTATAAAGTTATTTAATGACAAATTATCATAGTAATGTGTCCAATATATACCAACATAGATCCATCTTAAATACGGATTTAACATGAGCCTAGAGGGATCAATTTTCTTCACTTGCAAACATTTTTAGAGTGCAAAATAAAAAGTGTTATTTTTCATTGTTTAACTTGTATTTTTTAATGCTAAATAGAAATCCAAACAAAAATTTTAACCATAAAAAATAAATAAATAAATAAATAAAAATTCTATATATAGTTATATATTAATTTGATATCGACATAAATTAGCTAACATAGATCTTCAAATAGTTTATTTGAATGTCTCGCTGAGATATTTTTGAAAAGTAAAAGATTTAAACATCTTATTCACACATTTTATTTTACTTTTAATTACTTTACAACATATTCATTTTTTCTTTAATTATAGCCCATATTATTTTTCTATTCAGAACATATTTTTTATTTTTTTGTTTTTAATTTAATAGGACACGAAACAAAAAAAATTACACATCCCCTCATACTAGGTTGTAGAATGAGCCTGGCCTCAATCATGAATTATAATAGTAACAAAGTAATACAATTTGATTATTTTCAAATACAAGAGAAAAGAGATAAAATTGACTAAACTATTTATTACAAATGTTTAGTTTTTATTCCTAGAGTGTTTAAGGATATTATATTTAAAAGAAAATATCAAGGATATTATATTGAAAAGAACATATTGACATTCATCTAGAACTTATATTCCTTACATTATTTCTATTATCATGAATATTTATATTTATGTATTAAATTTGATTCGTAAATAATAGATTTTGTAAAAAAAAATTTACCTAGTATAAAGTTATTTAACAATATATTAATATTGTGTTTCTTACTATTATTGACCATTTTAAATTGACACTAACTACTTTTCCTATGTCGAGTAAAAATTTATTATACTAGTACAATGTTGGCAACCACTTCAAAATCTATAAGAGGAAATATTTTATGTCTAGTTGTGTTGTTCAATGTCAAAATCATTTTTTTATAAATTAGATTGAAACAAAACAAAAAAATTTATTTATATCAATTATAATAAGGAATATTAAGGAAAACTCACTTCAAACATTATTACAAGTGTCTAACATTTTTTCAATAATTTTTTAAATGGTTTATATTAAATAGAATACTAATTAGCTACTCCCCTATTGTTTTAATAGACCAAGTTTAGAAGATGTTGTTTTTAAATGCATTATTGAATTTTACTATGCATATTTGATATGGTGAGAGGTCATGTTGGTGAAAAAAAGCTTTGAAAACTTAAATATTTTATGGCACTGTCATGTCATTTATATCACCACATGATTACATTGAAATACTAAATAATATAAAACTTCTCCAAAAATAATATGAAGAGAATATTTGATATACAACAAATATTGAAGAGTGTGTCAAAATGTATATTAATATATCCTTCAAAAAAAAATTACATTCATGAATCATATAAACTGAATCTTAAGATATTCACTCAGGTAGGTCAAGCACAACGCCTCTGCCATATTTATTTATCTTGGTCTTCTTGCAATTTTCTTCCATATTTATTTATCTTCATCTTCTTGCAATGTTTTTCCTTTGGCATCCATGCCCACACTATGGTATTAATTGGAAAAGATCCAAGTTATGTGTCATCAAGATTTGGTATCCAATATTGCTCTAAAACTTTTCCACTGTATTTCCCTGAAATAGGATTCCCCCATTCAAACTTTACATGAATATTATCACTTTCATTATCCCTAAAGATATTTGAGATGGATTTTTTCATCCAAATCATCTCTCCTACATCCTCATTCCCTGATCTTTGAAAATTCCACATCTCAAACTTAGTATTCCAAATCTTGCTCATTGTTGATTGTGATATTGATGGGTAACCGAGCTTTTGAAGAGCCTAACTGATCTCTTTTAACAAAGAGTTTTGTGTGTAAGTCGAAGGAAAAAATCTTAAAGGAGAAAATTTTACATATTCTTCAACTTGACGTGTTTGGTTTGGTGAAAAATATGAATTATCCATTACAATTTTGTGTAATATTTCTATGGCTTCCACGGTGTGTGCTCATGCTTTGCATGTGTCGGTGTTACCATGAATAGATTTGATCTGTCCATGTTGGAAATAATGTTGGTAGTTATAGAATTTTCTTTGAGGAATATTATGTATCTTATACCATTCTTTCCTTCAAATAATATTCCAATTAAATCTCACGTCCTTTACATTTCTAGCAATAGGTGGTAGGCCATGGCCATGGCTCCTTCACATGACTGTGTTTGACATGAGTGAATTCAAGACAAATTCCCTAATACCATTTTTATTTCTTTGTACCATACCCCTTATAGCACCTACAATGGCCTTCCTATACACATGTTGAAGAAAATATTTTCTACAACACACATTTACTGCCAAAAGTCGAATTTCTTTCTCTTCATCTATTTTTGTTTGACATTTTGCAAATTGTTTTGTAGCCATAACTTGTTTAATAATTTTATATGGCCTTGTTACATGCATATCAATTTAGTTTCTATATTTTTCATTACAAAGAAACCCATACCACTTTTTTAAGGGATTTGTGTCCTATATAACATCCTGTATCACCATTTCCTTGGGTGGCTCCTTGAATGTTAACCCTTAATATAACACCTTTGTTGTCCACCAACTTATTTCTTGGCCATTTAACCAAAAAATGTATATAATTATCCTAAATTCTTCATATTTTACAATTTCCATCTATCCCTTCCAAAAAAACACCAAATTCCATTTCACCTAGTGTTTCACCTTCAACAATGTCATCCTCACGAACATTAACTAGCATTTCTTTGGCAATGCACATGGTTGTTCCCATGCATTCATGTGTAAGAGAAACCTTTGAAAATATGAATATAACCCTGTCTTGGGGAATATTTATGGCATGATCATGACAGTGAGGTTTCAAATATGATTCTGGCCAAATATCATAAGATTCCAATGCACCCCCTAGTGTATGCTCAAATCCTGTTGGATGTGGTAGAGCAGCATCATGTTTTTAACACCTCAATTTTAACCACTATACATCATTTCTTTACCATCTTTCTAGGAACTTTATGTCCAAGCTCTGTATTGAATATGGATCCCTCACCCACCTTCACTCCATGTTGTAGCATATCTACCTTGTCTCCAACAGAAAATGTAGAGGAAAAAATTTCACCTATAAACGAATGTAAATAAGGTTAGTATTTACTCCAAAAAAAAAAGTATTATATGATAAATAATATTTAAGCACATGCTTCAATATTTTGATTTACCTATGTTTTGCCTCAAATCCATCATCTTCCATGGATGTTTGTCCCCTTCATCAACATTCTCAATCAAATTTGGTTGAGTGACATCAATTATCAAAATTGCAACATAACATGAATTAACCCTTTCTCTGGCATAATAAGTTCCAGACTCTATAGGTTTGACCATTCCTAGCCCAACAACTCGATCATTAATAAGGATATAAACATAGTCCCCTTTTGCCAAAATTATATTTTCCATTCTAGCTTGTAACAATTCTGTAACAACAATTAAATCATAAATTGTAATTGAAAGGTTGAACCATGTAAAGTGTGATTTTATATTTTCACAAAAACACACAAATTTTAAAAAAGTAATATAGATGAAATTATTTAAATAGTATGGTAGTCATATTTTATGTAATGAAACATTGTTCCCCACCATCTAGTGCCTACTACCGAAAAGTATTTTACATGCAAATTACACAAAAAAACATATATGAAGACCATGCAATTAGAGATGTAGATAGTATCATAGAATGTCAAATAAAAGCTCATATCAAACAACCAAGTTCCTATTTAACTTTAGAAATGACACTTGTAGTCTTAATGCATGTGTATGAATAATGATCATAATAAATTTGTAGAATTTGAAGAACAAAACATGTTCGATTGGAAAATATAATAAATTTCATGATTGATGCTACATAAGATGTCTAAAATCCCAATGAAAAGGAGAAATTATATTTTCACTTAGTGAAGATGTTTGATGTACATATGAATCTAACCCTATATTGGGGAATATTTATGGCTTCATCATGACAGTGAGGTTGCAAATCTGATTCTGGCCAAATCTCATAAGATTCCAATGCACCCCTAGTGTATCCTCAAATCCTATTGGATGTGGTAGAGCAGCATCATGTTTTAACACCTTCTCAATTTTAACCACTATGCATCCTTTCTTTACCATATTTCCATGCACTTTATGTCCAAGCTATGTATTTAATATGGAGCCCTCATCCACCTTCACTCCATGTTGTAGAAGATCTACCTTGTCTCCAATATGTTAGTCATCAGTATTTTTGCCTATTTTTATGACTAGATCCCTTGTCTAGGTTTTCTAGAAACCAATCTCGATCAGTCAATTTGTCATCTAGGAAACCCCTCAAATTTTTTTTTTCTTCCTACCCCTCTCTTTCATAATGTGATGAAAGTGGTCTTCAGTTTTCATTCCTGGCCTAAATCAGAAAAACCTCCCTGTCTATAGCTTTCACAAGCCTTATATCTCTGAATATTCAAAATCCCCTGTTTCCACATAGCTCATTGTCAAACATTGGACAAGTTGTCCACCCCTCTCTCACTGATTATTTTTTCATATGATGACCTAATTATTCCTGAGAAACTCTTCAGAATTTATGACAAAATATCTAAGTCTAGGTGGTGGTGTTTAGGGAAAATACCTTGACAAAATTGTTTCTAAGACAAAAACCCTGTTCTCAACATCAGTCAACCTTCATTTCTCATTTTTTGGAAAAAAAAATCCTTTGTCTATCCATATGTCATACACCACTAAAATAGTCACTATATATTGTTTCAGCAGAGCTCATAAAGGTTCAAATCAGGGAAAAGAGAAAGAAATTTTATGTTTGAAGAAAAATGATCATTTCAAGCATGATCTTCATGATACATCAAGAAAGCTCTCCAAATATCATAGACATATATCAATGCATCTCTGTAGAGGTATAGTGAGTGATGACAATAAGCAAAGTGCGAGCCGAAGAATACTTCAGGGAAGTTTTCATGTTGCGGTAGTTTACTTTGGGAAATCAGAGAAAATGCAGATGGTGAAGAAAGAAGACCTACAGGATTCAAAATCAAAAGCACCAAAAAGTTAGAAATCCTCCATTATGGAAAATGAACAAAAATACTAAGTAATATATACCTCCTAGTACTCCATGTTAACTCAAAGAGCATTTTGCATTAGTTCTTAAACAGGTGAGCCAACTTTACAAATTAGTCTTATCTAACCAACAATGATAGTCTTGGGCAGAAAAGGGACTCTCTAGCAACTAGGCAATCAAAATCAAAATGTAAGAGGAACAACTGCCTTTTACCTTACTTTAAGCCTAGGCACTTAAAATAATTCAAAGAAAATTTCAACACCAAAAGAGCTATAGTTGTTACAAAGAAAGGTTATCGCCATAGCCAACACAACAGACATTCATCAGTTGCAAATGCATTACCATGCTCATGATTTTCATTAAGAGTTCTGCAAGAAGTCACTTCTCAAAAATGAAGCAGACACAGGGCACATATTTTAAGAAGGGTCTCCTTCATGGCAAGCATAGGACCCACTTACCACTTGTTCAAAAGGATTCCTTCATGATAAGTAGAGGACCTACACAGTGGTTTTGAAAAACCTAGATAGTTGCATTGTACATTGCCTCCTCCAAAAGATGAGTAGAGGGAAAATCACCAGGGGCTAATATTTTGTTTGAGAAAAATTTCAATGGTAGACAGAGATGAAAAAAAATGAGTTTAGAAGAGATCATTTAGTCATAAACAAAGGCTAAACAAAATTTTTGTGACATGTTCCCTTAAATGGATAAGGAAAGGGCACACACATTTCTGTTTGCATTTCATCCTTTAGTGTTGAAGATACTCCGGACACAATTTCACTTTTCAAGAAGGTTTTCCTCCCAAGGATAAACAAAAGAAAAGAACAAGTTTTCAAGAAGCCTCTTCCATAAATGAGCAGAGGACACTCATATTTTTTAAATCCCACACAGTCTTCAGGAAACTGTCCCTACAGAGAGAAATGAAACGCATACATTTTTTCTATGACCTTCTTCAACAAATAGAGAAAGGAAATAGTGCTTAATGGGAAATGGCCTCCTTCCAAATACTAATACAATCAAGAATGAATACACTGTTTTTTTTTAGCCTCTGTTAATAATGAAAAAAGGGAATAAGGCATAATTTGTTTAAAAGGTGTCAAGATGTTGCTTTATTAAAAGACAAAAATGTGTGTCAAATCACCAAGGGAGGGAAAAATATGATCCAAACATTTCAAGTGACTCTAAAAACCTCAAAGGGTATCTTTCCAAGGCACATTGTATTTGGTGAAGATATTTTTCATTTTTTTCTAAGTTTTAGGCAGCCATCGTTCAAAAAGGAAGGTCTTGACGTGCCTGGAAAATGACGTGATGCACCTGTAGCAACTGCCTGAAGATATTTCTACACAACGTGATGCGCCTACAAGGTGGTGCGACGCGCCTATTGTCACACCCATCATGCAACATATTTCTTCTCGGTGCCCGACTCGTCACTTACTACCCACCTCACCCAGCTCCACACGGGCCCTTGTCTACACTGCACACAGTCTTCGGCACATCTATCACCTCCTTGCCCGGGCCCTTAAACATTCTGCCTGGCAGCTCTACATGGAACTGTCGCAGTCATATTTGGCTCAAGCCATCTGGCATCTTCTGGCCCATCGACCATCCTGCTCGGCTCGACGTGCAGAAGACACCCAGGCGCTCAACGCAGTGTGCCCAAAGGTGCCCAAAATCCAGTTTTTGCATAGTAAGGAGTTTTTCACACAGCAAAGGCATTGTTAAGGTATTCCTAATCCTCTTTATGCCTTATTTTTTTCGGGTCTTTGAGCACTTGAAAACTAAATTTAAAAGATAAATATAGTGTTAGAAGAAGGAATGCCTATTTTCATTTTGAAAACTCGTTACTGAGGGTACAAAGAAGAGTGAGACCAAGATGCCTCCAAAGAAGGAAAAGGCTGAGAAGGCAGGCCAACATAATAGGTTTGGACCCACTACTATTAAGGAGATCACTGCATCCCCTTTAACCTTGTCCTATTTTCAAGAAGTGCGTTGCCTTTACTTTTGCAATAAAATACAAGAGGTCACTAGTTTCCCTCTCCTGATTGAGCTATTTTCCCTGAGATTAGATGGAGAGTAGGTTCACATTGCAAGTTTTGACTTTGTGCTCACCCCTAAATCTGTGTCAAAGGAAAACAAGATTCCCTATATCGGAGAAAGATGGTTAAAACAAGCATACCTAGACCTAAATATCTATAAGCCCTTTCTAAATCCATCCCATTGGGATGAGTGCCAAGCTATCTTTCCTTTTTCTCACTTATTGAGCAATTATGCCCCCCTTATGAAAACCATCATGAAGTATTTCACATGTGAGGGAGATATTCTCAATTTTATTCCTATCATGTTAGACATCTGATGCATTTCACTCGGACTTAGCTGCTAAACTTTCCTTTCTTCCTATGCAAGAGCATAGAAAATATGTCCTCCTTTGTTCAGAAGAAGCCTCCGGCTCAGCAGAAGGCCAGTCTATTCCATCATTCTCTCATCAAATTCCTCATCCTTCACCAGCTGAAGCAAAAAGGAGTCTCTTGGGAAACTTTCATTTCTCATTTGGACCTCATTGCTGCATCTTCATCCCAAGGCCCCTCTCATGCACCTTCCTCACCCTACACTCATTATGTTTCCTCTTCTTCTCATGAATCTACTCCTCAAAGGCAAGCATCACCCATAATTAATAGTGAGAAAGAAGAAAGTGGCAAGAGCAAGAAAGGACGTGATGAGGAACAAAACAGTCCTTAGACGGACAATGAAGAGGGTAAGGAGAGAAAAGGAGGCACTTATCAGCAAAGAAGTGATCATGAAGACAGTGACAGTAAAAAAAACAATGAGGACACTGAAGAAGGCAGCCCACACATAGCTAGTGAAGACATTCCTCAAGAGACAAGTATGGAAAACAGGGAAGATAGTGATAGCATGCAGAGAACAAAAGAAGGCACTCATGATGAAGACATCCCACCACAAAATGAAAACAATATTCATAAAGGTGAGGGCAGCTTGCATGAAGGACTTAAAAATAGTAAGCAATATGAAAATAGCCATCTCTCAACTCAAAATAGTGAAAGTGGAAATCAGTAGAAAAATGAAGGCACTGGTAGTCAAGCTCAAAGCAGTGAGGAGGGTAAAAAAGATAGTCCTAAAGATAGTCATGAAAAAATCAGAGGCAGTGAACAAGGAAGCCCTAACAAAGAAGAGAAAAATAGTGATAATGGTGAAAGTGGAAATCTACGTGAAGAATACAAACACAGGGAGCATGAAAATAGCCCTCAAAGACATGTGCTTGCTGCCTCAACTAGGCAAGGGGCCATGCCTCTTTCCTCAAAGGTGGCAAAGCCTAAAATCACCAAGTCTACAAAGAAGAAAACCATTCAAGCAATGACTACTAATGTCACTAGGGCACTAAGGATTAGAGGAAGATTGCCTAAGAAAGCTATTGTTGAATTTCCAAAGAGAACAAGAGCAAAGAAACCTATTCAAGCCAAGGGAAAAGAAAAGATTGAACAACAAGAAATCAGCCATGAGAATTAAATGGAATTTAACATAATACAGGTACATAGTGATGATGAAGGTGATCAAATAAGAATTCTCAAGTCCCTTTTGTAGAACAAGGAAGCTCAAATTGAGGACTTAGAAACTGACCTAGAAAGGTCAAAGGACCTCATTCACTTTCTACAAATGAAAAATACACAAATGAGCAGGAAAATTGCCATATATGAGGCTTGGGCACTCAAATATCAAAGCAAAGCACATAAAGCATAGGTGAAGCTTGATGAGTACATGGGCAAATTTGTTGATGAAGAAGAAGAGGAAGGACCAGTAAGGAAGAGGCCTAGGACCATGGGTCTTAGGAAAGCATTGAAGAAGCAAAGGGAGGAAGAATCATCCCTTACTAAGTAGTATCCTCTCACACACCTATTTGCCCAATAGATAGAAAATGACAAGTAGTCTTGGCTTGAAATAGAAAATAAACATTTAGAAACCATGCTGAAAAAATCCAACAAAGATTTGGACCTGCAAAGCAGAATGACCGGGCATTACAATAAATTGAATCAATTTGCTCGAAAGAAACTAAGAATTGCCCAAGCCAAGCTCAAAACTACCCAAAAGAGGCACCCGATGGAAAAAAGAGGAAAAATCCAATCTCGGCTTGGAATCTTGGCTCAAGCTTCCATGAATTTTTCTAGAAACCCTTAAAGGGTTCACTCACCAAAATTGGGCAATTTTGGACATAATCTTGTTTTTGTGATTTTTGGGCCTAATTGCATAAATTCATGGGCATTGCCATTTTCTCTTGGAGCGTCATCAGTTGATGGAAGTTAAATTTTTGGATGCATTAAATTTGAGGGAGTATACTTAGAAATTTTTAGAACAAATGAAGTTGTTTTGGTCCCTCAAAAAGGAAAAAAACAGTCATTTTTCAACATTCTGCCCCTTATATTAGCAAGTGCTACACTAATAGGTTTTTTCACTCTTTCTACTTTTTGATAGAATTCACCAAATCAGTTTCATAAGAAACAAGTATTTTTGAAAGGTAGACATCTAGGGCTTTCCAACGAGCCATCACAGGCCTCATTTTGACATAAGGAAGTCCCTCAAAACTCCTCTGCAAGATGGACTTTTTTTTGGTGCTACGCTCCTGTAGTTTTTGCTAAAAAAGTAGTTTCTGAGTGTGACTGGCCAAATGTGCATTAGGGAAGTTTATTTCATGTGTTAGGCCTCAAAAGTGATTCATTTTTGCTATTTTGGCCCGAAAATATATTTTTAGAGGATATTTTGTGCCTTGGACATTGTTAGGCCTCAAGGACAGTTTGAGATATTTATTTTTGGCCGATGGCCTTCTAGTTGCTCAAGGTGGGTTTCCTCCTCCTTGGCCTATATAATCCAAGAGGATTCATTGTAACGAAGGGGAAAAACTTGAGTTATAGAGAGCAATACATAGCACTATGAGTTTTGAAGAAATACTTGTTTTATGAAGTGGATGATCTCTTGCTTGGCTTGATGGTGGAGGAGCATTGTGTGTAGGATTCCATTGCTTGGTGAATGTTATTGTGTTTCTTAATTGTTATGTTTTCTTTGTTTCTCATACATTTTTTCATGTTTCTTTATTGTTGTAGTTCAGTAAAGAATAAGTTTTAGATATGCCCATGGAGGCACCTCAAATTTCCTGATTCATTGCAGCTTAAATGTTTTCATCTTTCTTGGTCATGTCAAATAATTATTAATTTCTCTTTGGTTCAATAAGAAATTGATATTTTTTCATTAATGGTTATTATGTATGTTGTCTATTATTATTCACGGTATTCCCTTCTTACTCATAGCTAATCAAAACTCCATTTCTAAAATCTCTCTTTGAATTATTAGTTGTTTTAGTTAAGTCAAAGAGGTCTTGTTTCGATCTTTCCCTTTGTCCATGCTTTGGAGTTTTATTTCAAATTTTCTGATAGCTCAAGATATGATGTTTAGGAGTTCCATCTTAATAGATAGAGTTTCTTGTTAATCTTATTTTTTTTCCCATAAGTCTAAAGGTGATTTTCCCAAAGTTAGAGGGTCTTATACTTCTATGTATCACTGGATTGTTTATTTTTTGCGTATTTCAGTTTGAGTTTCGTTCATAGAGATTAATGGTCATCCCTAACTCATGAATTCTTGTTGTTTAACTATTTATGCTTAAAATCTCTTTGTATTTCACAAACTTAATGTCCATCTCATTTCACTTTCACCCAAATAATCCATTTACCTCGACTAAATCGGCCCTGTAGTAATACCTTGTCCATCATTAAGACAATCTTGACCTTATCTAACCCCATATCCCAGTTGATTTAATGAACTCCTTATCTATTTTTCCTTGATCATTTTCCCTCAAAAAACCCAAAAAAAACTAAAACATACTTAACAACTCGCCTAAAATCAAATATACAAAAGAAAACAGGTTTACATCCTTTGCATGGTAGAGAGAGCCCTCTCTGAGTCCAGAAAGGCTAGGTCCTAGGGCTCCAAAGCTTGGTTTGATGTTACCCTATCATTTAGTTTAGAAATATACCAAACTACAGGACACTAACATAATGGTAATCACGGTGGGAATTTTCTGAGTTCATGACAATCTAAATATCTTTCAAGACTCATAGAAAACCCCTGTCAAACTCAGCATGCTATCCTATTCATCCATCCCATCGCTCTCTAACACAATGGTGATCATGGTGGGACCTTGAGTCAAAACATCCTAGGTATCCCTTAGGAACTCTCAAAGTCTCAGTGAAACTTAGAAAACTTAATTGTTGTCTAAATAGTAGAAACTATCTCTTTCACCATCTTGGAAAAATGATGATTTAGTTATAGGAAACTCTTACAAACCTTAGTGCTACATACAGGAACTCAGAAAACCCAAAAAAAATCCTTAGATTGGTTTTTTATAAGTTATTGGTGGTGGACAATAAAAAATTATCTCTAAAAAGAAAAAAACACATCCACCTGACGACTCCACTAGCCTCCAGTAGGCCTATTACTCCACTAGTCCTTAAAAACTCCCTTGGGAATGCATTGAGCAATCCCAATAATGCTGATGGTGGAAAGAAAAGTTCAAATATTCCAGCTGGAGACTCCACAACCCTCATTAGACCAAAAGACTATACCGGTAGATCACATTAGATTGGTTGAAAAGACACAGTGATCCCTTTTGATTAACAAATATTGATCCAAGGATACAAAAGAGATATGCTCCGATGAGTAGAGAAAATATCCCTGGATTCCCACACAAAATTCCTGAAATAAATTGGATGAAAAACTGTTAAGTCCCTATATTAATAGTGTAGCCCCTTATTATGTTAGTGTAGCCCCCCTTATTGTTATTATTGTACCCCTGTAACCCCCATATTGTTATTATTGTGCCCTTACATTATTATTGTTAGGTCGGCTAGGATTACATTGTGGCCCCACTAGGATTATATTGTGCCCCCATGGACTCCTATATATAGAAGGAGGTTTTGTTCATTTGTATCATCCAAGAATTGTTCATTCATGTAATGTATTGGAGGTTGCCCCCTCGAAGTGGCTCATTTCTAAGGCGTGAATATCTCTTTTCTTCTCTCTTTGGAGCTGGTTACCCAACATTTGGTATCAGAGCTTTGGGATTCTAGGGTTTCGCTGCTCCAAACAGGTCATCGTGGCATTTTCGCTATAACTTTTTTTCTACGAAGCTTCAGAAGCTGAAATTTCTAGGGTGAGAAGCTGAAATCTTGAGGAAGGTTGTCTAAAAATTTCAGATCTTGGTTCGCAATATTTGAGGAGATATCATCTGTGGAAGTTAGGTATTTTTTTCAGGCTCATAAACAGGTCATCGTGGAAATTGCGCTATAAATTTTTTTGTACGAAGTTTCAGAGTCTGAAATTCATATGGTGCGAAGCTGAAATCCTGAGGAAATTCGTCAAAATATTTCAGAGCTTGGTTCGCAATATTTTTGGAGATATGATCTGTGGAAGGTAGTGCTTTTTCAGGCTCCTGAATTTCATCTCAAAGAGGTGATCGTGGGAAAAATTCAATAACTCTCTCTCTGGGCATTGGATTGAAGTGCCGTAAAAATTGGTCGCAAGTACACAGACTGAAGTTTCTGAGCTATCAATTTCAGAGACAAAGGACAAAACAGTGACACGTGGCAAGTCGTACAAGTTCGCTCTACTGAACCAGTCCAGAATTAGGTCATTGTGGGAGATTGGACACAAATTTGGCATTGGGATTAGTACGTCAAAATTGGTCGCAAGTACACGGCCTGTAGTTTATTGGCTATCAATTTTAGAGACAAAGGACAAAACAGTGACACGTGGCAAGTCGTACAAGTTCGCTCTACTGAACCAGTCCAGAATTAGGTCATTGTGGGAGATTGGACACGACTTTGTCTTGGAGAATCAAAATCAGGTCAGACCTGTGGCATTTGAAAGAAGCTTCAGAGGGCTACTACAGGGCTGAATTTCAGATATCGAAGATTTTCAAATACGGAGATAATTCAATTTCAATATCGAGCTCCTAAAAGCTAGTAAAAGGTGTGTATTTTTTTTCCGAATTGCATAAGTCTTGTTTGAAAAATCAAGTTGAATTGATTCCAAGGGCATCTTGTAGAATAGATATCAATATTTAATTCTAAAATGGCCCCTAAAAAGAATTCAACACCCATCAAGCCTTTAGAAGGCTCTACCATGACTCATGAAGATGAAGAATTGCAACATGATCTATCAAAATTACAAGAACAAGTGCAACAAATTTCACTCTCGCAAAGAGCAGCAAAAAATAAAATGGAAGTTTTGAAGAAAGGTGTGGAAGTGAAGATGGATGGTTTGAAGAAAGGCATGGAAGCTAAGATGGATGGTGTGCAAGCTAAGATGAATGGCATGGAAGCTAAGATGGATGGCATGGAAGTGGGCATGGAAGCTAATATGGATGACATGAAAGACAACATGGAAAACATGAAGAATGATCTAAAAGCATACATGGAAGGCTTGATGACAAGCTTAAAACCAGAAATGATTCCTAATGGTGGAAATATAGGAGAAGAACCTCATGATGAAAACAAAATAAATGTTAATTGTGATTTCATAAACTCGAATGTTGGTGGGAAGAACCACCATATTCCAAAAATGGATATGAGGAAGTTTGATGGAAAGGATCCTGTAACATGGATACTACAGATGGAGCAATATTTTTGATCTCCATAACGTGCAAAACACACAAAAGGTACGCATTGCAACTTTACATTTAGAACAAAATACATTTGTATGGTATCGATGGCTTTGTTCCCGTAAAAAAATTGTCACTTGGTCAATTTTTACGGAGGAAATGATAGCACATTATGAGGATACAAAGAGCAACACCTTCTTTACCCAATTGGTAAATCTCAAACAAAAGGGTTTAGTGGGGCAGCACATTGAGGACTTCCAAAAATTGAGTATAAGGGTAACTGATATTTCAGAGGACCACAGGATTGATCTCTTCTTAGGCGGTTTAAAGGATAACATTCAACATGAAGTTCGTGTTCTGGAACCTGATTCATTAGAGAAGGCATTCAGGTTGGCAAGAAAAGTTGAATGTAAAATTATGGCAACAAGAAAGTCTACTACTCAATTCTATAAAGAAGGAAGTGTGGCTACATCTAGATTTCCACAACCTACAAGGTTGACACCACAACAATTGGAAGAAAAAAGAGAAAAGGGCTTTGCTACAGTTGTGATAGCAAATACACTAAAGGTCATAAGTGTGCTGAGAAGAAATTATTTTACATAGATTGTGAAGAGGAAGAAGAAAATGAACAAGAAGAGGATATACACCGGGAACCAACCCCAGAAGAGGAAGAAATGAATCCAACCATATCGTGTAATGCACTGGCAGGAATTACCACTCCTCAAACTCTCAAGATAAAAGGACAAATCAAGAAGAGAAAGGTAATAGTGTTGATTGATTCAGGTAGCACCCATAATTTTATTCATTGTAAGGTAGCCGAGGAATTAAATTGTTTCCTATACCCAGCACCAGAATGTCAAGTGATGGTTGCAAATGGAGGAACTATAAATTGCTCTGGAAAATGCAATAACATCAAGCTAACCATGGGGGAATATGTGTTGACTAGTCCAATGCTTTCCATTCCTATGGGAGGTGCTGATGTTGTACTAGAAGTACAATGGTTACAATCTTTGGGGACGGTAGCTTTTAATTTTCAAGAACTTTTCTTGAAATTTTTTTCAGAAGGAAAGGAAGTCGAATTACGGGGTATTGAAGGGAAGCCCGGAAGGATAATAAGCTCTAATGTCATGACAAAGCTTCTAAAGAAAGAACAACGAGGCGTAATTGCACAATTATGCTCACTAGAAGTTCCGACATCAAAATCATCTATTTCTGCAGATCTCCAACAAGTCTTGGACAATCATTCCAAGGTGTTTGAAACTCCCAAAGGACTCCCACCTGTTCGTGATCATGATCACGCTATTCATTTGATTCCAGGAAGTGTTCCTCCAAACATCAGGCCTTATAGATATCCTTATGTCCAAAAGAGCGAAATTGAACGTATGATTGCAGAAATGTTAGAGGCGGGTATAATTCAACCTAGTCAAAGTTCTTTCTCTGCTTCTGTAGTATTGGTACACAAGAAGGATGGATCATGGCGAATGTGTCCGGATTATAGGGAGCTCAATAAGCTCACCATTAAAGATAAATTTCCCATTCCTGTGATTGATGAATTATTGGATGAATTACATGGAGCATTTTATTTTACCAAGTTGGATCTTCGTTCGGGATATCATCAAATTAGAATGAACACTGAAGATATTCCAAAAACAACATTTCAAACTCATGAGGGTCATTATGAATTTGTGGTCATGCCTTTTGGCCTTACCAATGCACCTTCTACATTTCAAGGGTTGATGAATTCCATTTTCAAACCCTTCCTTAGAAAATTTGTGCTAGTATTTTTTGATGATATACTAATCTATAGCAAGTCTTGGAAGGATCATGTTGAGCATGTTGACGGGGTGCTCAAACTATTGCAAGAGAAACAATTATATGCAAAAGCATCCAAATGTTTCTTTGGAGTACAAGAGGTGGAATATCTGGGTCATATTATATCCCATGAGGGTGTTAAAGTAGACCCTAACAAAATTAAAGCCATTAAGGAATGGAAAGTCCCTAAGACAATAAAGCAGTTGCGAGGATTTCACGGGTTAACAGGCTATTATCGTAAGTTTGTTAAGAATTATGGAAGAATAGCAGCACCTCTAACAACATTATTGAAGAAAGATGCATTTTCATGGACTCCTGAAGCAACTAAGGCCTTTGAACATCTTAAAGAGGCAATGTGCCTGGCACCGGTCTTAGCTACGCCAGACTTCACAAAAACCTTTATTATGGAATGTGATGCCTCAGGAAATGGAATTGGTGCAATTTTAATGCAGGAAGGAAGACCCATTGCTTTTTAAAGTCGTCCAATCAAAGGAAAGTATTTACAGAAACCTATTTATGAGAAGGAAATGTTAGCAATATTGCATGCACTAAAGAAATGGAGAACTTACCTAATAGGAAGACACTTCAAGGTAAAAACTGATCATGATAGTCTTAAACACTTTTTGGAACAAAGACTATCTTCAAAAGAGCAGCAAAAATGGGTCACAAAGATGTTGGGTTATGACTTTGAAATAATATACAAAAAAGGAAAGCTTAATGTTGTTGCAGATGCACTCTCAAGAAAGAATGAAGAGTTGGAAGCATTGCTTTGTGCCATTTCTATTATCCAACCAGATTGGATAACCGAAGCAAGAGATGAATGGAAGAAGGACAAAGATGTATGGACCCTCATTCAAAAGTTGCAGCAAGATCCTAGTACATCTGATACATTTAGTTGGAAAAATGATTCCTTATGGTACAAAGATCGCTTATATCTTTGTAAGAATTCCCAACTAAAACAAAAGATTCTTCTGGAATTGCACACTTCTCCTTTAGGAGGACACTCAGGATTTTTAAAAAACTTACCACAGGGTGAAGAAAGAATTTTTTTGGGATGGCCTTAAATCTGATATTCAAAAGTTTGTGGCGGAATGTTTGGTTTGCCAGCAGAATAAAGTGGAGACAATTAAGACCCCGGGACTTCTACAACCTTTATCCATTCCAAGTCGGCGTTGGGAGGAGATTTCAATGGATTTTATCACAGGTTTACCTAAGTCTGAAGGAAAGAATGTCATCATGGTGGTAGTTGATAGACTTACCAAGTATGCACACTTTTGTGCATTATCTCATCCATTTAAAGCAAGTACAGTTGCTACTACATTTGTGGACGGAATTCAAAAGCTACATGGAAGCCCAAGGGTTATTGTGAGCGACAGAGATCCCATTTTTACGGGAAATTTTTGGACAGAGTTATTTTCTTGTTTGGGTACTAAATTAGCTCATAGCTCATCTTATCATCCTCGATCTGATGGTCAAACTGAGATAGTAAATAAATGTTTGGAAGGATATCTTCGTTGTTTTGTATCTGATAAACAAACACAATGGGTCAAGTGGTTACCTCTCGCTGAATGGTGGTATAATACTTCCTTCCATACTGCAGCAAAAATGACCCCATTTATGGCACTTTATGGATATCATCCACCATCCATCACATCATCTTTAAGGGAAAATTCGAAGGTTCAAGCAGTGGAAGATCACATCGAGCATCAGCAAGAAGTTCTCCAACTCTTAAAGGATAACCTGAATTTGGCGCAAAATCGAATGAAACAACAGGCAGATCAACATCACAGCGAGAGAAGTTTTGATGTAGGAGATTGGGTATTTTTACGGCTACAACCATATAAATAAATTTCCCTCAAGCAAGCTAAGAAGGATAATAAATTATCGCCAAAGTACTATGGTCCTTACAAGGTGTTGCAAAAGATTGGTACTATGGCATACAAATTGGAGCTTCCTGCTTCTTCGCGAGTACATCCGGTTTTCCATGTTTCATGCTTAAAGAAGGTTATAGGTGAAAATATTCCAGTTCAAACAATATTGCCAGAACTTGATGAGGAAGGAAAAATCATATTAGAACCGGAAGCGGTCACGGAAACAAGAACTCGACAACTACGGAATCGATCAATTTCGGAGTATCTCATCAAGTGGAAGAACTTACCCACTGAAGATTCTACATGGGAGGATGAGAATTTTATACAGAAGCACCCAGAGCTACTCAAGCGTTGAGGACAACACTTTTTTGAAGGAGAGGGGCATGTTAAGTCCCTATGTTAATAGTGTAGCCCCTTATTATGTTAGTGTAGCCCCCCTTATTGTTATTATTGTACCCCTGTAACCCCCATATTGTTATTATTGTGCCCTTACATTATTATTGTTAGGTCGGCTAGGATTACATTGTGGCCCCACTAGGATTATATTATGGCCCCATGGACTCCTATATATAGAAGGAGGTTTTGTTCATTTGTATAATCCAAGAATTGTTCATTCATGTAATGTATTGGAGGTTGCCCCCTCGAAGTGGCTCATTTCTAAGGCGTGAATATCTCTTTTCTTCTCTCTTTGGAGCTGGTTACCCAACAAAAACCTACCTATATTTTGAGATGAAAAGTTTGATGAACCCTTGTTACACCTCATAAAATTTCATATACACATATGGAGGGTAAAGGTTGAATGGCACGAGGAATGCCTCATGAAAATTTTTATGGGAACATTAGAAGATAAAGCGAGAAATTGGTATGAAAGGATAGAACCTGGCATCTTGTTTTCTTTGAAGGATTTCCACAAAGTATTTTATAAACACTATATAGGGCATTGTCCATCTCTATCATTGGCTGAAAATTGTTGTGATCAGTCTAAAGACCTCATACAACACCTTGTAAACATTGATGAAGGCTTAGGAAATTGGAATCCTGAGGATCTTTTAGAGGAGGTTCATACTTTTCATACCCAAGATAAATATCTTGACAACCAAGAAGTATTGGTTGACGATGAAATCAAATTTGAAATGGAAGAAGAATCAAAACCTTTAGGATCTCTACCTTTGTGCTTTAATTCATTTCAGATTATACAAGCAAACTGGCCACCTGATAATCTATCAGAGGCAACTCATGAATCCCATGATTATTTTCTCGAACATCAAAAAAAGTTGATTGAGAATGAAATTAAATCTGAAATGAAAGAAAAAACAAAACCTTTAGGATCTCTACCATTTTTCTTTGAGTCATTTCAGATTATATGAGAAAATTGGCCTCTTGAGAACCTATCAAAGGCAACTCATGAATCCCATGCTTATTGTACCGAACATCAAGAAGATTTGGTTGAGGACGAAACCAATCAAGAAATGAAAGAGAACCCAGAGGATATCTCTAAAGGCACAAGTGATGATTCATCATCTCTCTTAGGTGAGGCCCAAAAAGACATTCATCCTCTAAATCAATTTTCCCAAGAAAAAGAGGATTATTGTAGCTATATCCAAGGAAAGATAAAAATTCCTCCCTTTTTAACTAAAGAGGAGATAGATCAACTCATAAACATATAGCTAGCCTCTGTTTATTTGTCTCGTGATATTAACTATCACATAGCAAAAAATGGATTTATAGATAAATTCAAAGAAAAAAAATCTGATCTTCCAATATCCATGGCTGGTGACATTACTTATATTAATGATTCTCCAAGGTTCGATCAATATGCTGATGATTATGATATTCAAATAGAAACTAACCTTGCAGAACAATCAATAGTTCATTTGTGGGACAAAGTTAACTATTATCAGGTTGAAAAAAGTAAGCAGCCAATACAGGTCACCTATGAAACTGATGAGGAAAGCCTTGGGAGTTTACAAGTTAGTGAGGAGTCTCTGACTCTTTTCTCTACTTCACTTTAGTCCATCATAAATAATTTTCACATGATTAGAAATTACTAGTGTTTTAGGTTTGATGATGAGGTTGAGGAGGATGATGAAATTCTTAATAAAGTTGTCAATGAGAAGCTTTTTCCTGAAATAGTTGAGGAAATCATTTTGGACATGGAATCCTCCTTAACTCCAGATTTGCAGCCACAAATTTCCATTGAGTTACAAATTGCAGATTAATAAATAGAAGTTGATAATCACATGAGAGTTGTCTCACTACCCTCTCAAGAGTATTTACTGCCAAAGATTATCCCTAATCATCAGAATAATGACCTTCACGCAATTTTCAATCCACTAAATCAGAACACATCAGTTTGGCAAGATGACTACACTGCAATATGTGATGAGTCTGACAGTTCAAGTGATCATGAAGAAGGGGAAGAGTTGCTTCCCCAAAAGAGCCTCAAGCATAGCCAAGTGGAAGAAAGAGTAGTCCTGAATGAAGCTTATATATCAAATCCTCCAGATCAGGTATTATTCCAAGATCCATTTATTGTTTTCCTTGAGAAATCTGAAGGAGTAGTGTGTTCTGCCCAGAAAAGTCTATTACAAAGTATGAGAAAAAATTTAGGCACTACTGTTCTAAAACAAGTAAGGTGGAAGTGGCCTTTTTATTTCTTCAGCACTCTCAAAAAGCTAAAACAAAATCCCTCATGGAATCATCTACCTGATTGGCTTTGTTGGAAGAGAGATTCACTAAATGAATGTATATTGTGTATAGGTTAGATTAGGACAGATAGATAGGTGTGAAAAATAAGCTCAGCCTTGTGAGGATATTTTTAGTCCTAGATTGTTTGAAGAAAAAGTAGAGACAGAAAATAAAAAAACAATAGGAAAAGTAGAAAAAGAGGGCGGTTTGTAAAAGCAGCGGTAAAGCCCCATACCCAAAAAAATAGTCATGTTGAAAGTGCACAAGTCTAAATGCCACTACTAGTGCTGAAAAAATGTCTTGTTTAGTTATGTAGCCTAATCATAATTGAGCATGTTTTAAATTGATTGTTGATAAGTTAGTGAAAAAAGGATGATAACCAAAATACGCAAGATTGAATTATCAAAGAAATTAGATTAGGAAACAAAGATGTTGGTTCCACATGCTCAAAACAGAACCAAAGAGGAAAACAGGGATGAAAAACAAAATGTGTATCATAGGCCCGATTTTTGTAAATCTCATTTTGTGTGAAAATAACATTTGTGAGCAGCTTTTATTTTATGCCACAAGCACATGACAAATCAAACTGTCTAATCCTAATTTGATCATTTTCCAATTTCATGCTTTAGTCTAGTGAATGAAATCCTGTCAAACAACTTAATCTTGACAATCGATCTAGCGTAGGTAGAGAATCAAAGGAGTTCATTAGTTTAATATAAACTCTCAGAGGATATAAGTGTAGAAGTAGATAGTGTTTTCCCTTTCAAAATATCATGTCAAGGGTTTTCCAGTCCAAGTGCACCCAAAGAAGAAAAAATGCTAGGAAATATAGCTGGGTAGTTAAATATGAGGTTGATGCTAATCATTCAGTAAATTTGTCGAAGAGAATCATTTTCAAGAATAACATCAAGGAAAAGAGAAATTTGCACCAATGGATGAGGGACTGGTCTTCACAAGCCTGATATCTACAGTTCTAGACACTTCTTGAAAAGGAGTTGCCCTCCTCAAAAGGATCCACTGTTAGTCATTAGTATTTTTTCCTGTTTTGATGACTAGATCCCTTGTCTAGGTTTTCTAGAAACCAATCTTGATTATTCAATTTGTCATCTAGAAAAACCCTCAAACAATTTCTTTGTCTTCCTACCCCTCTCTTTCATACTATGATGAAATTGGTATTCAGTTTTCAGTCCTGGCCTAAATCAGCAAAACCTCCCTGTCTATAGCTGTCACAAGCCTTGTATCTCTGAATATTCAAAATCCCTTGTTTCCACACACCTCACTATCAAACATTGGACAAGTTGTCTACCCCTCTCTCACTGATTATTTTGTCATATGATGACTTGATTATGCCTGAGAAACTCTTCAGAATATATCACAAAATCTCTATGTCTAGGTGGTGGTGTTTAGGGCAAATACCTTGAAAAAATTGTCTCTAAGCCAAAAACCTTGCTTTCAACATCAGTCAACCTTCATTTCTCATTTTCTGGCTAAAAAAATCCTTTGTCTATCCATAGGTCATACACCACTAAAATAGTCACTGTATATTGTTTCAACAGAGCTCAAAAAGATTCAAATCAGGGAAAAGAGAAAGAAATTCCATGTCTGAAGAAAAATGATCATTTCAAGCATGATCTTCATGATACATCAAGAAAGCTCTCCAAAGATCAAATACATCTATCAATGCATCTTTGTAGAGGTATAGTGAGTGATGACAGTAAGAAAAGTGCAAGCCAAAGAATACTTCAGGAAAATTTTCATGCTGTGGTAGTTTACTTTGGGAAGTCGAAGAAAATGCAGATGGTGAAGAAAGAAGACCTACATGATTCAAACTCAAAAGCACCAAAAATTCAGAAATCCTCCATTATGGCAAATGAACACAAATACTGAGTAATGTATACCTCCCAGCGCTCCATGTTAACTCAAAGGGAATTTTGCATTAGTTCTTAAATAGGTGAGCCAACTTTACAAATCAGTCTTATCCAACCAATAGTGACAGTCTTGGGCAAAAAAGGGACCCTCTAGCAATTAGGAAATCAAAATGAAAATGTAAGAGGAACAACTACTTTTTACCTTACTTTAAGCCTAGGCCATTAAAAGAATTCAAAGACAATTTCAACACCGAAATATATATTTGTTACAAAGAAAGGTTATCTCCATGGCCAACATAGCAGACATTCATTAGTTGCAAATGCATTACCATGCTCATGATTTTCATTAAGAGTTTTGTAAGAAGTCACATCTAAAAAACAATGCAGACGTAGGGCACAGATTTTAAGAAGGGTCTCCTTCATGAAAATAAGAGCGCCCACTTAGCACTTGTTCAAGAGGCTTCCTTCATGATAAGTAGAGGGCCTACATAGTGGTTTTGAAGAACCTATGTAGTTGCATTCTACATTGCCTCCTCCAAAAGATGAGTAGAGGGAAAATCACCAGGGGTTAATATTTTTCTTGAGAAAATTTTCAATGGTAGACAGATATGAGAAAAAATGAGTTTGGAAGAGATCATTTAATGATAAACAAAGGGTAAACACATTTTTTTTGACATGTTCCCTTAAATGGCTAAGCAAAGGGCATACACATTTCTGTTTGCATTTCATCCTTTAGTGCTGAAAATACTCCAGACACATTTCACTTTTCAAGAAGGTTTTCCTCACAAGGATAAACAGGGAAAAATCATAGGTTTTCAAGAAGCCTCTTCCAGAAATGAGCAGAGGGCACTCATCTTGTTTAAAGCCCACAAAGTCTTCAAGAAACTATCCCTACAGAGAGAAATGAAACACATACAATTTCTCTATGACGTTCTTCAACAAACATAGAAAGGACACAATGTTTAATGGGAAATGGCCTCCTTCCTAAGACTAATAAAATCAAGATTGAAGACACTATTTTTTGTTAGCCTCCATTAATAATGAAAAAAAATGGAATAAAGCATAACTTGTTTAAAAGGTGTCAAGATGTTGCTTTATTAAAAGACAAAAATGGGTGTCAAATCACCAAGGGAGGGAAAACTATGATTCAAACATTTCAAATGACTCTAAAAAACTCAAAGGGTATCTTTCCAAGGCACATTTTATTTGGCGAAGAGGTTTTACATTTTTTTTAGGTTTTGGGAGGCCAACGTGCAAAAAGGAAGGCTGTGACGTGCCTGGAAAACGACGCGACACACCTGTAGCATCTACCTGAAGAGATTTGTACACGGTGTGATGCACCTGTAGGGTGGCATGATGCACCTAGAGTCATGCCCAACGTGCAACATATTTCTACCGAGTACTTGGCCCGTCTCTTAATGCCTGCCTCACCCAGCTACACATAGGCCCTTGCCTACACTGCATGCAATCTTTGGCACATCTATCACCTCCTCACTTCGGCCCTTAAACATTCTGCCTGGTAGCTCTACCCGGCACTCTTACACTCATATTCGGCTCGGGCCATCTGCCATCTTCCGGCCCATCGACCATCCTACCTAGCCTAGCATACACAAAGCGCCTGATGCTCACAGTAGTGTTCCCAAAATTCAGCATAGTAAGGATTTTTTCACACAGCAAAGGCATTGTTAAGGTATTCCTAATCCTCTTTATGCCTTATTTTTTTCGGGTCTTTGATCACTTGAAAACTAAATTTAAAGGAGAAAGATAGTGTTAGAAGAAGGAAATCCTATTTTCATTTTCAAAACCTATTACTGAGGGTACAAAGAAGAGTGAGACCAAGATGCCTCCAAAGGAGGAAAAGACTAAGAAGGTAGGCCAACACAATAGGTTTGAACCCACTACTATTAAGGATATCACTGCATCCCCTTCAACCTTGTTCTATTTTCAAGAAGTGGGGTGCCTTTAATTTTGCAATAAAATCCAAGGGGTCACTAGTTTCCCTCTCTTGACTGAGCTATTTTCCCTAAGATTAGATGGAGAGCAGGTTCACATTGCAATTTTTGACTTTTTGCTCACCCCTAAAGCTGTGTCAAAGGCAACCAAGATTCCCTATATCGGAGAAAGATGGTTCAAACAAGCATACCTAGACCTAAATCTCTATAATCCCTTTTTAAATCCATCCCATCAGGATGAGTGCCAAGATATCTTTCCTTTTTGTCACTTATTGAGCAATTATGCCCCTCTTATGAAAACCATCATGAAGTATTTCACATGTGAGGGGAGATATTCTCGAGTTTATTCCTATCATGTTAGACTTCTGATGCATTTCACTTGGACTTAGCTGCTAAAATTTCCTTTCTTCCTATGCAAGAGTGTAGACAAGATGTCTGCCTTTATTCAAAAGAAGCCTTTGGCTCAGCAGAAGGCCAGTCTATTCCATAATTCTGTCATCAAAGTCCTCATCCTTCACCAGCTGAAACAAAAAAGAGTCTCTTGGGAAACTTTCATTTCTCATATGGACCTCATTGCTGCATCTTCATCCCAATGCCCCTCTCATGCACCTTCCTCACCCTCCACTCATTATGTTTCCCCTTCTTCTCATGAATCTACTCCTCAAAGGCAAGCATCACCCATAATTGATAGTGATAAATAAGAAAGTGGAAAAAGCAAGCAAGGAGGTGATGAGGAACAACATAGTCCTCAGAAGGATAGTGAAGAGGGTAAGGAGAGAAAAGGAGGCACTTCTCAGCAAAGCAGTGATCATGAAGAAAGTGACAGTAAAAAAAACAATGAGGATAGTGAATAAGGCAAACCACACCTAGCTAGTGAAGACACTCCTCAAGAGAGAAGTAAGGAAAATAGGGAATATAGTGATAACATGCAGAGAACAAAAGAAGGCGCTCATGACGAAGACATCCCACCACAAAATAAAATTAATATTCGCAAAGGTGAGGGCAGCTTGCATGAAGGACTTCAAAATATTAAGAAAGATGAAGACAACCCTCAATCAACTCAAAACAATGAAAGTGGCAATCAGTAGAAAAATGAAGACAGTGGCAGTCAAGCTCAAAGCAGCGAGGAGTGTAAAAAAGACAGTCCTACAGATAGTCATGAAAAAATCAGAGGCAGTGAACAAGGCAGCCCTAATAAAGTAGACAAAAACAGTGATAAGGATGAAGGTGGAAATCTACATGAAGAAGACAAACACAATGAGCATGAAAATAGCCCTCAAAGAGATGTGCTTGCTACCTCTCCTAGGCAAGGGGCCATGACTCTTTCCTCAAAGGTGGAAAATCCTAAAATCACCAAGTCTACAAAGAAGAAAACCATTCAAGCAGTGACTACTAATGTCACTAGGGTGCTAAGGAGTAGAGGAAAATTTCCTAAGCAAGCTATTGTTGAATTTCCAAAGAGAACAAGAGCAAAGAAACCTATTCAAGCCAAGGGAAAAGAAAATATTTAACAAAAAGAAAGAATCCATGAGCATGAAAGGGAATTGAACATAATACAGGTAGATAGTGATGATGAAGGTGATCAAATCATAATTCTCAAGTCCCTTTTGCAGAACATGGAAGCTCAAATTGAGGACTTAGAAACTGACCTAGAAAGGTCAAAGGACCTCATTCACTTTCTACAAATCAAAAATAGACAAATGAGTGGGAAAATGGCCATCTATGAGGCTCGGGCACTCAAATATAAAAGAAAGGCACATAAGGCATAGGTGAAGCTTGATGAGTACATGCGAAAATTTTTTGATGATGAAGAAGAGGAAGGACCAATAAGGAAAAGGCCTAGGACCATGGGTCTTAGGAAAGCATTGAAGAAGCAAAGGGAGGAAGAATTAGCCCTTGCTTAGCAGTATCCTTTCACACACCTACTTGCCCAAGAGATAGAAAATGATAAGGAGTCTTGGCTTGAAAGAGAAAATAAACATTTGGAAACCAAATTGAACAAGGCCAAAAAATATTTGGACCTGCAAAGGAGAATGACTAGGCATCACAAGAAATTGAATCAATTTGCTCAAAAGAAACTAAGAGTTGCCCAAGCCAAGCTCAAAACTGCCCAAAAGAGGTGCCTAGTGGCAAAAAGAGGAAAAATCCAATCTCGGCTTGGAATCTTGGCTCAAGCTTCCATCCATGTTTCTAGAAACCCTTAAGGGGTTCACTCACCAAAATTGGGCAATTTTGGACATAATCTTGTTTTTTGTTATTTTTGGGCCTAATTGCATAAATTTATGCGTGCTGCCATTTTTTGCTTGGAGAATCATCAGTTGATGGATGTTACATTTTTGGATGCATTAAATTTGAGGGAGTATACTCAGAAATGTTTAGAAAAAATGAAACTGTTTTGGTCCCTCAAAAATGTCAAAACCAGTCATTTTTCAACATTTTGCTCCTTATATCAGCAAGTGCTACACTCCAGGGTTTTTTCACTCTTTCTAATTTTTTATAGACTTCCTAGAATTATTTTGGAAAAAATCAAGTAGTTTTGGAAATTATACATCTAGGGCTTTCCAACGAGCCATCATGGACCTCATTTCAACATCGGGAAGTCCCTCAAAACTCCTCTGCAAGACAAACTTTTTTCTGGTGCTACACTCCTATAGTTTTTGCTAAAAAAGCAATTTTGTGAGTGTGACTGGCCAAATGTGCGTTAGGAAAGTTTATTTAATGTGTCAAACCTGAAAAGTGATTCCTTTTTCCTATATTGGCCCGCAAAGATATTTTTAGAGGATATTTTGTGCCTTGGACCTTGTTAGGCCTCAAGGACAGTTTTAGATATTTATTTTTGGCCAATGGCCTTCTAGTTGCTCAAGGTGGGTTTCCTCCTCCTTGGCTTATATAATCCAAGAGGATTCATTGTAACCAGGGGGCAGAAATTGAGTTATAGAGAGCAATACATATCACTATGGGATTTGAAGAAATACTTGTTTTATGAAGTGGATGATCTCTTGCTTGGCTTGATGGTGGAGGAGCATTGTGTGTAGGATTCCATGGCTTGGTGAATGGTATTATGTTTCTTATTTTTTATGTTTTCTTAGTTTCTCATACATGTTTTCATGCTTCTTGATTGTTGTACTTCAATAAAGAATAAGTTTGAGATATGCCCATGGAGGCATCTCAAATTTCCTGATTCATTGTAGCTTTAATGTTTTCATCTTTCTTGATCATGTCAAATAATTCTTAATTACTCTTTCGTTCACTAAGAACTTGTTACTTGTTTCATTAATGGTTATTATGTATGTTGTCTAGTATGGTTCACGGTATGCCCTACTTACTCATAACTAATCAAAATTCCATTTCTGAAATCTCTCTCTGAATTATTGGTTGTTTATGTTAAGTCAAAGAGGTCTTGTTTCGATCTTGCCCTTTGTCCATGATTTGCAGTCTTATTAAAGTTCCCGATAGCTCAAGATATGATGTTTAGGATTTCCCTCTTTATAGATTGATTTGTTTTTTAATATTATTTGTTTTCCCAAAAGTCTGAAGGTGATTTCCCAAAGTTAGAGGATCTTATACTTCTATGTATCACTAGATTGTTTATTTTCTACATCTATCAGTTTGAGTTTCGTTCATAGAGATTAATGGTCAGCCCTAACTCATGAATGATTTTTGTTTAACTATTTATGCTTAAAATCTCTTTTTCTTTCACAAACTTAATGTCCATCTCATTTCTCTTTCACAGAAAGAATCCATTTACCTCAACTAAATCGACCCTACAGTAATACCTTATGTATCATTAAGACAGTCTTGACCTTATCTGACCCCATATCCCAGTTGATTTAACGAACTCCTTATCTATTTGTCCTTGATCAGTTCCCCTCAAAAAACCCAAAACAAATGCAAACATATTTAACAACTAACCTAAAATCAAATATACAAAATCAAACAAGTTTAAATCCTTTGCATAATAGAGAGAGCCCTCTCTGAGTCCAGGAAGGCTAGGTCCTAGGGCTCCAAAGATTGGTCTGATGTTACCTTGTCATTTGGTTTACCAATCTGCCAAATTATGGAACACTAACACAATAGAAAATGTAGAAGAAACATTTGCACGTATAAACGAATGTAAATAAGGTTAGTATTTACTCAAAAAAAAAGTATTAGACTATCAATAATATTTGAACACATGCTTTAATATTTTGATTTACCTATGTTGTGCCTCAAATCCATGATCTTCCATGGATGTATGTCCCCTTCATCAACATCCTCAATCAAATGTGGTTGAGTGACATCAATTATCAAAATTGCAACATAACATGCATTAACCTTTTCTCCGGCATAATAATTTTCAGACTCTATAGATTCGACCGTTCCTAACAAAATGAATCGATCATTAATAAGGAGATCAACATAGTCCCCTTTTGCAAAAATTATATTTTCCATTCTAGCTTGTACTAATTCTGCAACAACAATTAAATCATAAATTGTAATTAAAAGGTTGAACCATGTAAAGTGTGATTTTATATTTTCGCAAAGACACACAACTTTCAAAAAATTAATATATGTGCAATAATTTAAATAGTATGGTAGTCATATTGTATGTAATGCAACATTTTTCCCCACCATCTAGTGCCTACTACCAAAAGTAATTTACATGCAAATTACACAAAAAACATATATGAAGACCATGCAATTAGAGATGTAGATAGTATCATAGAATGAAAAATATCGGCTCATATCAAACCACCAAGTTTCTATTTAACTTCAAAAATGACACTTGTAATCTTAATGCATGTGTATGAATAATTATCATAAGAAATTTTTAGAATTTGAAGAGCCAAAACATGGTCCATTAGAAAATATAAGAAATTCCAAGATTGATGCTACATAAGATGTCTAAAAGTCCCATGAAAAGGAGAAATTATATTTTCACTTAGTGGGGATGTTCGATGTTTGAACTTGATAATCAAAAGCCAAACTAGAGGTTTTCTTCCAAATAAAAGTTTTGAATGACAAATATCAGCTCATATGAAACCACCAAGTTCCTATTTAACTTCAGAAGTGACACTTGTAGTCTTAATGCATGTCTATGAATAATGATCATAAGAAATTCGTAGAAATTGAAGAACCAAAACATGGTCCTTGAAGTTCCAACATTGATGCTAGATAAGATGTGTAAAAGCCCCATGAAAAGGAGAAATTATATTTTCACTTAGTGAGGATGTTTGATGTTTGAACTTGATAATGGAAATCCAAACTAGAGTTTTTCTTTAGTTCAAAAGAAAAGAAATTGCATTTTAAAATTCTTCAGTTCCAACGTTAGCACTCCCAACCTCTTCACATTTAAGGACATAAAGTTTAGGATGGACACAAAGGGATGTTAACTTTAGGTCCTCGAAAAGTGTATATTTGAGTTTTCCTACATTTTTATGTTGATGAGGAAGAGTCTTATCTTATGCATCCAGACATTAGTGAAATTTCTTTTGGAAGTTCGTAACTATACACAAAATAGAGAGAAAGACAATACTTGTTAAAAAATTGTGCTTGATATTTTAAATTTGCATACATGTGCATTTGAAGAAAAATATATTATACCTCAATAATACATTTATTCATAACTTAAAAACTATAAAAAGATCACATTATTCTCCATGGATGAAATAATTATGATTAGATTATTGTGTTTGTGCCAAAAAGAAAGCTATACCATTATCTTTCCTTCCATCTCAAGCACAAATGTAGTGCCAACAACAACATATATCTATATACAATTTTTTCGCACAATCATTGATCTCCATAGATTTTTCCAAATTCAATAAAAGGGCACATCAAAATTTATAACTCTAACCATTGTGATTATTGAGACAATGTCACCCCAATATCATTGGTTGCATAAGTGCAATGGTGTCTAGAATAAAGCTAGTAATCACTAGGTATCCTTCTTGCATAATCACAAATGCATTGTGAAGAATAATATTAGAGCACTAACCTTGGTGAGGGTGAAATCATAATAGTTTTCCTTTTGGAACAAGAACAAAGAAATCTAGTGCAGTCTATAATTCTTTCTAACACAAATATAAGCACATTTCCAACAATAATATTGCATTGCGAAAAAAATCTAACAAATGAAATATTTACTTCTATCACAAACACAAACACATTTTCAACAATAACATTGCAATATGAACGAAATTTAAAACATTATAACCTTCCTTATAGCATAACAACAAATATATTTTTAATAAAAACATTACATTATGAAGGAAATATAATTTGTGCTAGATTTCCTTCTATCACAAGTAGAAGCCCTTTTTGAACAACAACATTGCACCTCAAATGAAAGCGAACAATCAATAGCATTCCTTCTACTACAAACATAAGCATATTGCTAGAAGAAACGTTACATGGTCAAATAAATCTAGCACATGCTAGATTTCCTTCTAGCACAAACACAAGCACATTGCCAACAACAATATTCTAAGGCGAACGAAATCCACCACATGCTAAATCTCCTTCTAGCGTAAATAGAAGCATGTTACTCAAAAAGATTGCAAAGTAAAAGAATCTTACACATTCTAGAGTTTCTTCTAGTACAAACACAATCAAATTGCCAGAAACAACATTGCAGGGTGGAAGATATCTAACCTATGCTTGATTTACTTCTAGCACATTGCCAACAATAACATTGTAGGGAAAACGAAATCCAATGCATGATAGAAACATTTCCATCAATAACATCATAGGGAAAATGAAATCCAATGCATGATAGAATTCCTTCTAGCACAAATACAAGCACGTTGCCAACAACAATATTGCATTGTGAAACAAATCTATTGCATACTAGATTTTATTCTAGTACAAAATAACACCAATATTGCATTGCAAAATAAATTTAGTGCATGCTAGAATTCCTCCCACCATACACAAAAATCAATATTGTAGGGTAAAATAAATCTATATCATGCTATATTTTCTTCTATCACAAACATAAGCATATTTCCAATCACAATATTGCAAGGTTAATTAGATCTAACATGCTATTTGTACTTATATCTAAAACACAAACATGTCATCAAAAAAAACATTGCAAGGTGAATGAAATCTAACACATGCTAGATTTCCTTCTCTCGCAAACACAAGCACATAACAATATTGTAGGGTGAAAGAAACATACCGCATATTAGATTTTCTTCTAGCACAAACAAGCATATTGTCAAAAACACCTTATGCAAGACAAAATAAATCTTGTGTATGGTAGATTTTCTTCTAGCACAAAAAAAACAGATAACATTGGAGGGGTCAAGAATCTAGTGCATGCCAGATTTTGTTATAGAATGAACACAAACACATTACCAAACATTCTAGGGAAAAAGAAATATAGCACATTCTAGATTTTGTTTTAGCACATTGCCAATAACATCATTGTGGTAACACTTCTAGCACAAACAATTGAATTGCCAACAACAACATTGCAATGTGAAAGAAATCTAGTGCACATTAGATTTCCTTCTAATGCATATACAACCACATTGTCAATAAATTCATAGAAGGGTGAAAGAAATCTAATGAATGCTAGAATGAAAGATTTCCTTCTAGAAAAAACAAAAACATAGTGCAACATTTCTAGATAAAAGAAATCTAGCACATGGTAGATTTACTTCTAGCACAAACAAAAGCATATTGTCAAGAACCACATTGCAGTGAAAAAGAAATCTAGTGCATTCTAGATTTCTTTCGAGCCAAAATTGAAGCATGTTGCCAACAAAAATATTGCAAGTTGCAGAAAAGCTAACACGTGTTAGATTTACACATAAGCACAAACATAAGCACACAACAACATTGTGAAAGAAATATAGCATGTTATATTTTCTCCTAGCATAAACAAAAGCATATTGCCAACAACAACATTGCATGGAAAAATATATTTAGAACAACTTCTATCACAAACACAAGCACATTTCCAATAACAACATCACAAGGTAAAAGAAATTTAATGAATATTAGCTTTACATGTAGCACAAATACAAGCATACTATCAACAACAACATTTCATGCCAAAAGAAACCTAGCACATGCTATATTTCCTTCTAACACAAACACAAGCACATTGCCAAGGTGAAGGAAATCTAACACGTGCTAGACTGATTTCCTTCTATAATAAACAACCAAATTGACAACAACAATATTTTAGAGAAAAATAAATCTAGCACAACTTCTAGCCCAAACACAAACACATTTCCAATAACATTGCCAAGGAGAAGGAGATCTAACACGTGCTAGATCTCATTCTATCATAAACAACCAAATAGACAACAAAAATATTGCAAAGCAAAATAAATCTAACATGTGCTAGATTTACGCATAGCACAAACACAAGCACACAACAACATTGTAGGGTGGAAGAAATATACCGTGTTAGATTTGCTTCCAACATAAACAAAAGCGTATTTCCAACAACAACATTGCATGGAAAAAGATATCTAGAACAACTTCTATCACAAACACAAGCACATTTCCAATAACAACATCGCAAGGTAAAATAAATTTAATGCATGTTAACTTTACATGTAGCACAAATACAAGCATACTACTAACAAAAACATTTCATGCCAAAAGAAACCTAGTGCATGTTATATTTCCTTCTAACACAAACACAAGCACATTGCTAAGGTGAAGGAAATATAACACGTTCTAGATTTCCTTCCATAATAAACAACCAAATTGACAACAAGAATATTGTAGAGCAAAAGAAATATATCACAACCTAGCCCAAACACAAGCACATTTCCAATAACATTGTGAAGATGAAGGAAATGTAACATGTGATAGATTTCCTTCTATCATAAACAGCCAAATAGACAACAACCATATTGCACACCAAAATAAATTTAACACATGCTAGATTTACTCATAGCACAAACACAAGCACACAACAACATTGTAGGGTGAACGAAATCTAGCATGTTAGTTTTTCTTCCAGCATAAACAAAATCATATTTCCAACAACAACATTGCATGGAAAAAGATATCTAGAACAATTTCTATCACAAACACAACCACATTTCCAATAACAACATCGCAAGATAAAATAAATGTAATGCATGATAGCATTACATGTAGCACAAATAGAAGCATACTACCAACAACAACATTTCATGCCAAAACCCTAGATGCCAGTGTTTATGACTAATTACACAGTGTATGGTTTGTGGGATGGTGTGTCAAAAGGCCACATGGCCACCCACAAGCCAAACCTCCAGAGCCCAAATGAATTTAAGTCTCCTCACTGTTACCTTGCACAGCATTTACTCCTCTACATTCGACGAGGAGACCTCCATTGTTTCAAAATGAAGCTCTTGGGTTACACACCTCGACTCTCTGGTTATGCATTCCATCCATCTATAACGCCCCTTCTCCCTTCTGTTGGTTTTATGTCGTGCCAGATCCATCCTCTGCATAGTGGATGCTCCCTAGTGGCTGCGGAGCCAAGCTCTCGCACGTCAATTGGGAGGCATTGTAGTCTCAGCAGTTGCATTCAATTTCTCCCTGGATTCCATTAGTCTCAGAGTCCCCTTTTCCAGCTGTGTCTCTCGGCCTATTTTAGCCATATCCCTTCCTTCGATTCCCTGCTATCCCCCACCATCCCTACCGCTTTTGCTGCTCATGACTACCTTCACCTCCACTATCCCAGCATGCCACGCTTAAGACATCACATGAAATGCCGGAGGGGCAGCAGTAGGGGTTGAACGTTGCACCCTTTACCCTCCTCCATGTCCAGCTCCTCGTCTTCCTCCCTTGAGCACTCCTAGGGTAGATACTTGACACTCGCAGTGGTCGTGACCGTCTATTCAATTCCTCCGCTCGAAATCCTGCTTATGTGCCTCCACCACTTCCTCCATCTACCTCTTCGGAGCCCCTCACCATTGCCCACTTTCATTTTCAGTGCTCCACCAACCATCCCCTCGTTGTGGCTACTGTTTCTGTCTCCTTATGCGAGGTATCAGGCGATGGCCCTGGCCCGAGCCAGCCCACTCAGCCTCAATGTCCACGTAGTGACCACGACCCCTCTGAAGATGTGAAATATCAAAAGCTCCCTACAGGGCACATTTCTGGATTAAAAAATGGTGGCATCTCGGGCTACTACAAGGAGCAATGTATGCAGGATGAAGGAACAGGTGTTGATGCCATCATGCCCCACCAAGATGAAATTAGGCTCCAGTTAGCAGAAGATGATGAATACAGATGTCTAATTGTTGAAGAACTACCCCCAGGTTCTCATGATGCTTAGAATCTCAGGTCTCTTTAGGTTTTAGGCTCCTAGCTCTTTATTTTTGTTATTTGTGTATTTCCATGCTGGTTACAATTACTTGTGTCTTTTTGGTCACTGGTTTCCTCACTCGAGGCAGCGCTTCAAATCTACAGGGGTTGGTTTCCCCTCGTGGGCAGCTCAATTTCTGCTATTTTTGATGAAATTATGGCACTGACACAGGCTAGCACTACTGAGAACCGAGCCTCCCTGTAACATATGTTTCATTATTAATAGATCTTACTCTTACTTAAAAAAAAAAAAAACATTTCATGCCAAAAGAAACCTAGCGCATGTTATATTTCCTTCTAACAAAAAGACAAGTACATTACCATGGTGAAGGAAATATAACACGTGTTAGATTTCATTCTATAATAAACAACCAAATTGACAACAACAATATTGTAGAGCAAAAGAAATCTAGCATAAATTCTAGCCCAAACACAATCACATTTCCAATAACATTGCCAAGGTGAAGGAAATCTAACATGTGCTAGATTTCCTTCTATCATAAACAACCAAATAGACAACAACAAAATTGCAAAGCAAGAGAAATATAGCATAGTTTCTAGCCCAAACACAAGCATATTTCCAATAACAAAATTGCAAGCTGGAAGAAATATAAGGAGTGTTATCTTTATGTGTAGCACAAATACAAGCATACTACCAACAACAATATTGCATGCCAAAAGAAATCTAGTGCATGCTATATTTCGTTTTAACACAAACACGAGCATGTTGCTAGTAAGAACATTGCAAGGTGAAGTAACTCTAACGCATGTTAAATTTCCTTCTATCATAAACAACAAGATTACCAACAATAACATTTCATTGTGAAAGTTCCTTCTAGCATGTCCATAAAATATTGCAAGGCGAAAAAAATGTAAGGTGTGCTAGTCTTGGAAATATTAAGAGGGGGGTTGAATCAATATTTATTTACAATTTTTATATTATGAACGTTAAAAGCACCAATTAAACCAAAACACAATATGTGCAACAAGAAAATAATTTTATTAATGAATTTAAGGACTCTAAAAACCCAAGCTCCAACTTGTGCAACTAAAAATTAATTTTATTAATGAATTTGAGGACTCTAAAAACCCAAGCTCCAACTTGTACAAAAACATATTTGACTCCTTCAAGGCTTCAACCTTGAATGAGCACTCTAATACTCAACTATAAATCCAATCTCCAACCTTGTATGACAACTCCAATTCTCTAGGGATCCAACCCTCTCCGTTTGCTTCAATCCCTTAAGGTGACTTCAATACTACTTCAAGCCTCCATCAAAAACTTCAAATACTTATAAAAAAATGTATCCAAGATAGGTCTACAAAGTGCTCTCAAATATACCTCTACAAAAAATTCATGCCCACTTTAGCAAAAATTTCATGGTTGCACCAACAAAACATGTCTTCAAGTGTTGATCTTCAACTATGCTCCAAGGATGACTGCTCCAACAAAACAAGTCTTTAAGTGTTGGTCTTCAACTATACTCCAAGGGTGATTTCTTCAACAAAACAACTCTTCAAGTGTTGGTCTTCAACTATGCCTCAAGAGTGACTGTTGTTTCAAGAAAGGCTTGAAGAAAGATTAATTAATGTCATCATGAATGCACTCTACTTTCAACTAAAAATATTCTCAAAGTATGTAATCATTTTATCATTCAATGAAGGTGTCTCATAGGCTCTTCATGTGTGCTTTAAAGAATTTCCTTTGATATGAAAGGATTATTTTACTTTTGTTTCAAATCTAACTTGATACGTTGATCAAGCCTATCCGTTGATCAAGCCTATCAAGGTGTAATATTCCTAATGGAAAAATTAATAGTGATAACAAAAGCATGTAATAAACCCAACAAAAATATTTTTCAGCAAATGCCCATAAAATAGAAATGCTCCAAACACACAAAAATGGGAAAATTTTATTATAAGAACTTGCTAGAGTACAATATAAACTCTAATATTCAACTAAAAATCCAAGCTCCAACCTCGTCTCTCACAAGGTTCCAACCTTGTATGAGGACTCCAATCCTCACATATTAATCCAGGCTCCAACCTAGCTTCTCATAAGGCTCTAGCCTGTCTGACGACTCCAATCCTCTAGGGATCAAACCCTCTCAGTTTGCTTCAGTCCCTTAAGGTGACTTCAATAATGCTTCAAGCCTCCATCAAAAACATCAAATACTTCTAAAAAAATTATCCAATATAGGTTTAAAAAGTTCTCTTAAATCTACCTCTACAAAAACTTCAAGTCTGCTTCAGCAAAAATTTTATGGTTGGGCCAACAAAACATGTCTTTAAGTGTTGATCTTCAACTATACTCCAAGGATTATTGCTCCAACAAAACAAGTCTTTAAGTGTTGGTCTTCAACTATACTCCAAGGATCACTGCTTCAACAAAACATGTCTTCAAGTGTTGGCCTTCAACTATGCTTCGAGAGTGATTGTTGTCGCAACAAAGGATTGAAGAATTCTCAATTAATGTCATCATGAATTCAGTCTACTATCAACTCAAAAGATGCTCAATGTATGTTATCATTTTATCATTTGATGAAGATGTATCCTAGGATATTCATGTGTGCTTTAAAGAATATCCTTCGGTCTACAAGGATTACTTTACTTTTGTTTTAGATCTGACTTTAAGTCTATTTAGTAATGCTTCAAAGGATTTATTTAAAGGCGCTCCAAATAATCTATTACAAAAAAACTCTTCAAAAACAAGTTTGAACTGTACGGTCAAATTGGATTTGATGAAAAACTTTACTTCACAACAACTCTAATTGGATTATAGTCACCTCGGACTTGACAAGCTTGACCACAACCTTTCTCCCCAAGAAAACACAGACCCTATTACTAAGAACCTCTCCCTCTTTCCACAGATAATATATCACATAAATATGTTTCAGATCTTCCCTCCTTCAGAACTTTGCTAAAATATATATTTCAGATATCTACTCAGATATATACTTTTGTGGTAGTCCCTTTTGAATTTTGCCTACACCACATTGACTAGGTTCCTTAGCTTGTATTCACTTTCTCTCTTATACTCATATTTGTTTACTTATCTTAGACCTCGTTAATCCTCCTGGAATATGCCTCGCACTCCACAAGTTTTTATTTTTTTTCCTTAAGAAGTTCCTTTTCTGAATTATTTAGATAAACCTCTCCTTTCTTTTTAGACCTCAGACTACCTTACCTCAAATCTACCTTGGTTCCTTGTTTATTCACTGAGTCGCTAAGTTACTTCATATCACTGAAATTATCTCCCAAATTACAAGAGGTATAAATATTTTATTTATAATAGCCCCAGTCACATCACTTGTTTAGCAAAAACATTGTAAAATTAACTAAATAAAATAGATTGATTTTGAGGACACAGATTCTAAATGCAGAGGAAGGGGAAAATTTCTTGGGATGTTGACTTATTTGGCAGCAACCATGGCGACCGACAAGTGTGCACAAAGGACAAGTTGAAATAATGAAACACACACACAAAAACACACACACACACACACACACACAAATATATATATATATATCAGTGGAACATGCTTCTTTTTAACTGCATTGGGCCACATAGAAGAGAACTGGCTAGTACCTGAATGCGTGCAAGTGTCCCAACCACATCAAAAATATATATATAATAATAATATTTGGTAGGCAGGGGGTAGTTGGAAAACTCCCACAGGATGGAGATACCTTTTTATTGTCAGGGAAGCATGATTTAGGGATGGAAAAAGAATATGTGAGGATGAATCCTTCTTGGTGCTCGACGAGGGGTGTGGGAACAAATGGAGTGGGCCTCTGCCGGTCAGGTGCATGCGTTGGATTTTTCTTTCAAGGTAGAATGGACAACAAGGAGGGGGGATATTTAGTCTAGGGGTATGAAGAGTAGGGGAAGGTGGGAACATGATAGAAATTGTATATAGGACTACAAAAAATCCAATGGAAGAGCCACATTGCAAGGAAAAGGAGGAGTTGAGTATCATTTAATCCTTTGGGGAGTCTAAATCTATTCGCCTATATTTCAAATTTTGTTGGCAATGTTAACTTGGAAAATTCAATGCATAATATAAAGTCCTATCATGTTAAATGTCATATTTTGGAATTGTTAAAATTCCCTTATGGGTATTGTATAAAATATGCATGGTAAAATATCTAAACCCTCAAATTTATACTCAGATAATGAATATGGTGGTGGTTAGATATGAAGTTGGCCATTTGGTTAGAGGCTACAATATTTTGGACTATGGAAAAAGTATGTCGCTTATTGATATATTGTAATTGAATTAAAGCTAACCAAACACTTAAATACAGTTAACAACTCTTCAACTAGAATATTGAAGAACCAAATTCAAGGCCTAGTTGAACCAAATCAATTTGTTACTTAGGGGATCGAATTACATCATTGTGGAAACATATGACAGGCTGCAATAATCCTAGTAGCATGCACTGGTGGAGTGGATCGTTGGAATTGGTAGGTGAGATAATGATGAGTTATGTTGTTGTAAAACTACTTAAAATATATTTTTTCAACCCTTCTACATCCCCTCATCTTTGTCTATACGGAGGCCCAAAGCATGAAGAGTAATTCACCTTAGCTTCTTGTGGAAGAGGAAAGAAAACATGCTTGGCTCGATAAGGTCTTCATGCTTTAAAAGTGTATTATGATCTGCTAATAGATGGAATCTTGTTGCAAAATCCTGCCTTTAAACCTCACTAATAAGAATAAGTCAACTCATTACTGATTTGGGGAGTTATTCAGTCTGTTTTCCTAGTTGGTCACTCCTCTTGTAGCTGCTTTCAAGGCCTATCCTGTAGCTACTTCCATGCCATAATATTCAAGGAAATTTCAACCACATGCATGTATGCTTTCTGTTGATAATTTGGAGGGTTGCAATATGCACTTTATACACGGAGAAGTCCACACTATTTTCCACACTGATTCACCCTTGAGAGCCGAACTTAACCTTGCCTTATATCTGCACTTCTCCTAGTCTGGAATCCACACTTATATTCATATTCAATCCACATAGAACAATCCCCATTCTAATTTATATATCACTGAATTTTTTGTTCCTCCAGACATCAACAATTGATTGAACCAATCCTCAATTCTTATCTCAAGTCCGCACTCAATTTCCTTCTTAGATTTCACAAAATGTTTCTTTTATAAGCTATGGAACCTTAGACACATCCAAAAATCCGTTTCTTCTTTCAATGTTATTCACCTCATATATTACCGTAGTTGTTCCTTGAGATAACCGTACCAATTCAGAGTTGAATCCACAAATTTTTGTGTGTTATATCTGAACCATAGTGTGGAATTATATACATAGGACTTGGATAGCTTATAGGCCGACTTCATTAACCTTAACTTGGGCCGACATGTAGATGGTTTCTTTGGCATATTAATTCACATATATTTCCAAGATAGTTGAAGGTGTTTCCACCATTTATGAGCTTATATTCAAACACCTTTTGGAGGGTTGTTCCATCTGATCTAGATCCTTCATGACTTTGAAACTTAGTCCTTTTTACACTCAGAAGACTATAACCTAATATAAATCAAGAAGAATTCTATCTACATAAAATATTTACTCTTGAAACCCATGAGACAAAAATAATTTTTTATTACCATTGTCTTCTTCTTATTCATAGTTATATAGTTAGCATGAAGATCGACCTAGTTAGATTTCACAACACTCCCTCTTAACTAGGGAGGTATTCATATAGTTACATGATCATTTCCAAACTAAATAATTTCATAAGAAAAATTGCGTTGGTAATAACATCTATATAGAATCATATCAACCAGCATTGTACTAGTGCAAGGCCTTGACTAACAGCCCCATCTCTTCAATGAGACAATGGGCTTCAATGCTAGCGAGACACATGAATTATAGAAACCTTTGTCATTGTCTCTCCAAGGTACATACTCCACTCGGGTGTTCCCAAAGTATGACCTTCATGGACTATTCTTCTCTTGGGTAGCTATCCCTCAAATAATATTGGTCCCTAACTACTCTTATCTTGAATGCCCGATCACATTCTCAAAGAGTATCAAATGCGAGATGATTACCCAATCCTCCATTATGTCTTCCTAGTACTAGAATGTTGTGTCTATCTCTCCATCCCAGGGAGTACTATTCCACAAGGGAATGTACTTATTCTTATAAAAAGAATGTACCTAAGCTCATCCTTAGGAATTACCAAGTTTCTTCCAAGTATGAAACTTACCATCAGGCTCCCTATTAACCAAGGACCTCCAGCAGCAATGGTGAGACAGCCAACTACTCATGAAGAATTCCTTTCATTGATGTCATGGATTTTGGTATTGAGGAATATCCATATTTTAGCTTCATAGGGCACAGATCATACATCACTTCCATCCTGAGTCTTTGTCATCTATCACAGTGATTCACCAGGCTTCCTTATCTAGTCCACTATTGTGCCATGATGTTTTCCTTCAAATCATATCTCAGGATCATACATCCTTTCTCATGATTAGAAGCCCTCCATAAATTCATCCAGATAAACATTTACATATGAAACCTTTTAAAACAAAAGTTACCTCAACGATGATCTTTCACCATGACATCTTCCTGTAAGCATCAACATCCTTCATACAGATTGAAACATATCCTAATGATATATTTTTCCAAGGGTCCTCTTCTCTACCAGACTTCCTTTAGAGTCTACATATCTCTCCAGTAGATCTACATATTCTTGGCACTTGGATGATAACTGCCTCTTGGCATGGTTGCATTTCATGATCTCTTCCTCTTTGCACATTCTTGATTCCCCGAGACATACAACTTTCCTAGTTTATCGTTCATACACAACCACCTCATATTTCATGAGGGCATATTATGTTGATTTTATATGTCTGTGCATTGAGAGATACTCCTCCATAGATCATACTTCAAAGTCCAGAAGTCCATTACCTGCAACCACATGACATGACTTCATGGCATCCAATGTTAGCATATAAATATATACATACCTCATAGTACATACCCTTTTTCCCTTGAGTCATATTGTAGAAATTTCTCAAGAATGAAGAGCTTCATTCTCTTGACATGCTTCATCAATATCCCAGAAATTTGTTTCCATGATGACCCTTTCTCTTGATGACTGATTTCCATTAGTGATGATATCAGAGAGGTTTTCCCGGAGCTGATTCACCAGGAGCTCCTACCATGCTTTCATCAAGATGCTACACTTATTCCTATCATATAACCAACATAAATTACTTAAAGAAGAACATGATTTTAATCCTAGTGTACATCCCTTGCTTCTTCTTTATTATACTCTTCTTTGAATTAGGTTCTCATTTTTTTTATACAAATGTTTGAGTTCTACAAAACTATTGCCTTCAACTTGTCTTCTTCCATAGAAACCCTAGGTTGATGAGTGAGGGTCATTCCTTATCAAGCAGTGAACTTTCACTTTCAAATTCATTTCAGTCCTTTACATAACACTTCATTGAAAAATATGTTTTCATAGTAATCATCGTAGTTATCCGCATACACTTACTATTATATCATAATTGAATTCGTATTTCTTCCTTAACTAACACAATTTTTCATCTCACAAAGAAATCACACTTCTTCATAATATAATCTGCACTGTTTATTGCTCAAAAAAGTCAACATATATATCTGTGATATGCCCATATTAAACCTTGTTCTAATCCTTTATACATCTGTATATTTATTCTCTTGGACAGCTTCAGAAAGTTCGTAGACTATTTAGACATATCCACACTTTAGCTTCATAGACTGCATCATTTTATTACAATGAGATACCATTACGTAGATACACTCTTTATTCAATTTCATGATGGCGATACATGTATTACAAAGGTATGCAATATATCTGCACTGTCTTAGTAAGTAAAACCTGCACTTAGTCACACAATTAGTCTACATTCTATCTCTGAAAAAAGGCCCGCATTTCTATTAGGGATATTTTCTGAGAATATTGTCCAAATTGTTCGCACTTTCATTTTCTGTATTACGTCAGAGATATCTGCTTGTTATTTTTGTATCACAGCCAAGATATATTCTTCACCTTCCTATATCACATTCGAGACACTTCATCCATCTGTTTATCACGTCAAATATATATATGCTTCATCTACCAGTTATTACGTCAGAGATATATACACTTCATCTTCCCGTTATTACGTCAGAGATATATTTCCGAGACAGTGAGAAGAAGTTACTATGGTGTACCCGAACCTTCTCTGATCTAAACTAGATTGAGATCACCTAGATCATGTGTTAACTTGACCCAGCTCCTTGCTAACTTAACTTATCCTCGTACTATCTCATGTCATTTTTCTATCAAGGTATAATATAACCTTATTCTCTATACATCTGTATCCTTTCTTGAAGTCATCTTCTTCAAATTTTCCTTAATCCTTCCTCGATATCCATGTGAGAAATCATATTCCAGGCCTTGTTTTTGAAGTTCAGGGTAAAGGAAGGCTAAAGAAAATTTTTAATTATAACTTGTAATGTTTGAGAGATTTTATTCAAGGGCGTTAAATTCTGTACACCAAAAGAAGATATAAAAGTTATGATATCAAGATATATTCTTACTTTTTGTACCTGAACTTGTCTAGAGTTATAGACTTTATGTCATATTAATACTTTGTATATGATCTAACAGCTTCTTTTTAAAGACAGAGAGTTTCAATGGAAACTCTTAGAAAATCTCATTGTATTGTCTAAGGAACAGGTAGCCATTATGAGTCGGAATCCAGTACTGCAAGAAGCGAGTAGTTGGGAAACTTCTTTTTGACTGTGATCTAACCCTTAAGTGTCACTTAGATTCCCTTCTTTGACTTCCACCTTAGCTCTGATACCATGTTCATAATTTGGAGTGTTGGAATATGCACTTTATACACAGAGAAGTCTGCACTATTTTCCACAATGATTCACCCTTGAGAGCTGAAATCAAGCCTGCCTTATATCTGCACTTCTCCTAGTCTAGAATCTGCACTTCTATTCATCTTCAATCCACATAGAACAGTCCCCATTCAAATTTAGAGATCACAAAATTTTATGTTCCTTTAGGCATCCACATTTGATTGAACCAATCCTCAATTCCTATCTCAAGTCTGCACTCAATCTCCTTCTCATAATTCGCAAACTGTTTCTTTTATACGCTATGCAACCTTAGACAAATCCAAAAATATGTTTCTTCTTTCAACGTTATTCACCTCAGATATTATCGTAGTTGTTCCTTAAGATAACCATACCAATTCAGAGCTGAATCGTAATTTTGTGTGTGTTATATCTGAACCATAGTGTGGACTTATATACATAGGACTTGGAAAGCTTATAGGCTAACTTCATTAACCTTAACTTGGGCCGTCATGTATATGGTTTCTTTGGCATATTAATTCACATATATTTCTAAGATAGTTGAAGGATGTTTGCACAATTTATGAGCTTGTCTTCAAACACCTTTTGGAGGGCTGTTCCATCTAATATGGATCCTTCATAACTTTGACACTTAGTCCTTTTTACACTTAAAATATTGTAACCTAATAGACATCGAGAATAATTATATCTACATAAAATATTTACTCATGAAACCCATGAGACAAAAATACATTTTTATGACCATTGTCTTCTTCTTTTTCATAGTTATATAGTTAGCATGAAGACCGACCTAGTTACATTTCACAAAAATTTCAACAGTCAGTTTACAACAAATTAAATATCCAAATAAAGAAAACAATGTGAATTCTCTAAATGGGGAAACCTCCCAGGTTATGAGATTCATGGAAAGATCTTAAGGACCAAAAATAGAAAGAAAATAGATGGAATATAATTGTAAAATTCCATGCCTATCATGACACTTTCTCATCTAACCACCAATAAAGTTGACATGTAGGTTAGCATAGCCATTTTCATGTTTTCCTGATTAAAATATCCTTGAGTGCATCCCCCATTTTTTCTTGTCATGACATGGTCTCAAACTTCCTTTGTCTCTGAAAACCATACTTGTTCCATTACCATAACCTTGTCACTTGTATTGATGATGAGGTTCATGTTTATAGTTTTTCATTGTTTTCCATCATACTTGTTTGAGATCATTAAAGTTTGATGAACCTATTCAGGGAAATGTTCACATCATAATTTTGAATACACTATAGAGGAATGGTAGGCTTTATTTATTTATTTTTCATTGCCTTTGGGTTTTTCCATTGTTTTTGATGGTGATTATGGGCTGGTAAATCAGCTAACACAATTTCTCTTTATTGGTATTTTCCATTGATTGTTTTACATGACTGTATGTATATTTACAATTTTTTGAATGCAAGAGTAAATTGTCCATGATCAATACAAAACCCATAATCTTGGATATTTTCTTCACTTGTTATCTCCCATTTGATAAATTTCTGAAGTATAGGACAAAAGGAAAAGTTTTGAGTAAACCTATGAGTTGGAGTGTTACCACCATCATTGTCTCATTGACTTTGTCCTCTCAAAAGTATTTTCTAACCCCATATACCCATTTTATTTGGGAGGCAATGATGCCACCTTACAACCACCATAAAAAGCCAAAAGGAAACCTTTTTTCTTTCTATAAGAGTCTCAAAATTTCAGCAGTCTATCACACTTCATATATGTTCTAGAGTGTCTAGTAATTTCTTCGTTTGGATGTCTAAACTAGACTTAAAATTTTTTGTATAAATTTTCATATTACATCCATATACCCAATGTGTGGGCTTCCTTCATCATAGCTACCCTAGTGTCATGGCATGTGGCTTGGAGCATTCCCTTTGCCCCCACTCTGTTCCAGCACCATTTCACATGCCACCTGTCATTTGATGGATGTACCACGGGCATGTCACCCCCTTAGAGGTTGAAACCACCTAATAGGGTCAATGTTTCTTGAAAAATAGTTAAAAGAAAGAAAATATTATATTAATTTTCAATGGTAGCCAAAAAAAGTTAATGTGACTAATTAAGTAGAAGTAAACGATTGAACCTCAAAGTTTTCCCAGTGATCACAAGTGCTGAAAAATGTTATCTCACCAAGTATTTTGGTATTGGACCTTGTGCCAACTCAATAGTTGTAAATAAAGACAGTGGAAAACAACTGTCTACACTCATAACAAGAAATGTAGAGATAGAAATCACCATCCTTTAATATATGAAAAAAATAACTAAGAATCTGATAATTTTGATGCAAATAAATTTGAATGGCACATCCCGTATCCAAGTTGCTCTCATAATGAACCAACTAGCATAAAAAATGGTAACCCAAATGGCTTCATCGATGGGAGTTAACCCATATCCAATATTTTAGATACAGTTTTGGGTGAATAAACAAATGATTTATTTACATAGATGAACATTTAAGGGGATATTCAATGATAGTTGTGTAAGTTTACAGCCACAATACCATGTTGTGTAGTTCACTTTGAAATGGAAGTGATGATGATCCGACAGACTAGCCACCAAGAATGGATCCCAGAGACTGTGGATGGAGAAGATATTCTAATCAGCTACAAGTTTATGCTGAACTGGGTGATAAACAACTCTTTATTGAGTAGCTCATATTTGAAGGGAGATGTTGGAGGAACAAAAATCAACTAATTTTACAGCCACAATACCATGTTGTGCAATTCACTTTGAGATGTAAGTGATGATGAACCAGCAGAGTGTCCACCAAGAATGGGTCCCAGAGACTGTGTATGGAGAGGATATTGAAATCAGCTACAAGTTTGTGTTGAACGAGGTGATAAAAAACTCTTTATTGAGTAACACATATTTGAAGGGAGATGTTGGAGGAACAAACATCATGCCATCTCCAGTACCTAAAATTTTGCACTATATTGCCCATACACTTTTCTAGGAACCCCACCCATACTAACCCCTGCTCTTGAAAATTATAAAACCTTTCAATTTAAGTTGCAGTGTCAATGTTTCTTAAAAAAAATTTGAAAGAAAGAAAATATTATATTAATTTTCAATGGTAGCCAAAACCAGTTAATGTGACTAATTAAGTAGAAGTAAACAATTGAACCTCAAATCTTGCCTAGTGATCACAAGTGTTGAAAAATGTTTATCTGGCCAAGTAGATTAGTGTTGGACCTGGTGCTAGCTCAATAGTTGTAAATAAGGACATCAAACAACAAATTTCTACCCTCATAACAGGAAAAGCAGAGATATAAATCACCAACGTTTAATATATGAAAGAAACAAAACTAATAAACTGAAAATTTTGATGCAAATAAATTTGGATGATAAAACTTGTATCCAGGTTGCTCTCCTAATGAACCAACAAGCATAACAACTAATTACCTAGATGGCTTCATGGATGGGATTTAACCCATATCCAGTCTTTTAGATAAATTTTTGGGTGAATAAACAAGTGATTTCTTGACTTGGATGAACATTTAAGGGGATGTTCAGTGATAGTTGCGTAAGTAAGTTTACAGCCAAAATACCATGTTGTGCAGTTCACTTTGAAATGAAAATGATGACGAACTGGCAGAATGGCCACCAAGAATAGGTCCTAGAGACTACGGATGGAGAATATATTGTAATCAGCTACAAGTTTGTGTTGAACGAGGTGATAAACAACTCTTTATTTAGTAGCTCATATTTGAAGAGAGATGTTGGAGGAACAAACATCATGCTCCAACAAAGTGTTAATTATTGTATGAATTTATTTTAGCATTGGCATCATGCGATACTTTCAATGCTTAGTGTTTAACATGTGAGAAATGTAAACATTAGATGATGACGCTATAGGTTGGTGGATTAACCACCATCACTTCTGAAGGGTACTATAAATGACATGATGTACATGAAAGATTTTACATAATTGTTACAACATCATTAAAAAATAAATTTTCACTCTCTCCATTATCAATTGTTCATTTCTAAGTGTGCACTGCAAAATCTAACAAGAATTGGAATTGAAATTGGCTATAGTGGAAGCTATTACCAAAAGGTTGAATATAGGTTAACGAGTTTTTCCTTTTATTTTTGGAGGGGTAAAGCTGTGTTTCCTATATCCTTTAGGGTTCTCAGAATTTCAGGGCTCAGAAAATGAAATATGGGACATTATTACTCATCAAAAAAGAATATTCCATAAATATTCCATTCTCATGGCTTTATTATAATTTACATCTATTACAAGAAATGATAATTTCCAAAAAAATTCCAAAAGAAAAAATCCAGTTTTAAATGTAGCTCTCTGAAACATAGACAAAAATAACTTTAAACATACAGCTTTGAATGTTGAACAGAGGTCTCTATTTGGTGCCCCCCTAGAGAAGATATAAACTTCGATTTGATATATTTTTGATAAAAAGAAATCATCACATGAAAACTTGTCCTCAAATTACATTTGAAAAGCAATCCTGCTCCCTACCATACTTCAATAGATTTTCCATGGCCATGTGACATATTCACACATATCAAGCTATAAGTATATGCATCAAAAAATCAGACCAATTAAAATCAGGTGATCAAGCTCTAAATACAAACCCATAGATGCCCCACAGCTCACCAAACAAAATGTAGATCAATTATTATTAGGAATAATTCATCACAATTATCTAGAGGTACATTGCTAGCTTTTGAACATTGACTGTGACCTAATATAACTATGTTCTGGTAAATTTGAAGCTCTGAATTTCTCTTACATTTTTTGTAGTAATATGTGTTCTTTCTAATGCCCATGCGTCTATTAATATTCCTATATATAAGTAGCAGTATATTCATACTGAATCAATTATTGTATTTATAATTTGGATTTTTTCACATAAATAGCAAGAGAGAACTCACAACAATAAGTGATTCTTGCAGCTTCGAATTATGAATTCACCCACCAGTATTGCAGTATCGATGTGTTAATATGACCAATAAATGGATACAGGAAATCTAATATCAGACTTTATATAAGTATGCAGTAGACTCATATGAATCAATTACTGTAGTTATAATTTGGACCTTTTCACATAAACAACAAGAGAGAACACACAATAAGAAGTGATTCTTGCAGTTTCAAATTATGAAGTAACCCACCAGTATTGCAGTGTCAATGTGTTAATATGACCAATAAATAGATACAGGCATCTGCTATCACATATAGGTAGTTGACAAGTATTATTACCTTTTTACACGTTGCTACATCATGAACTATCACTAAGGGCCGTGAGAAAATCCTGTAGCAATTGCATTGTTATAACATGTTGTCATATCCTCTATTTAAATTCTTGTATAAACATTTCCACTATAAGATTTTGGGTAAAAAATGTGAGTTTTTTTATTACTACTACAAACTGAAGGAATGAAGCCCAATATGCTATAAAATTGAAGGCTATAAGAATCCAGGGTTGAGCATGATCCAAGGTAATAGAATGGATAATTCTTCCTTTTTAGTTGGGGTGAACTGAAGGAAGTAAGTTTAGAGTATATTTTAGTTTGAAATATACTCTTCAAGGAATGATATTACCATCCTTAAGCATATTGGCATTTCATCATGGCCATATGAACCGTGTCACCCTAATGATGTACGAGGGTCAGTTAGCATACTCCAGTTATGTTTATTAGACAAATTTTCATGGAACATGTACTTTAACTTCCAAATGTAATCATATTTTACCTTATGGACACCCATTTTCGAGGGTATTACCTATATGGAGACTACTACTCAATGGTTGGTGCTATGATATCTAGAAAAATATTATTAAGTGCAAAGTTTATGTGTGTATCTTTTGTATTGATTAATGGATTTTGAGCACCATAGTTACCATGATGGCCTTTAGCATTACAATGATACATTAGTGTTGAGATTCGATTTGCATATCAAGGATTTATAGATAGTATGTAGTGTAAGCATGCTACATGTTAGCCAGCTATAAATTTTGTTATACCAAATGCTGGCTAAAACATTTCTGGAGTCTCCAAGGAACAGATTTTACTGCTAAAAAGTGTTGGCTCTTGAAGACTCTCAAAAGGCCTCATGCCTTTGTCTTAATTCTTCACTGTTGTGCCCATTTTACCATCTTGAAATCCTATTGATTCCCAAGAAAGAGCACTGCTGCAAGCACCATTTTCCTTTTCTCATTTTTCCAAAACTAACCTCATATTTGCCTTTCCTTTTCTCATGAAATCCTTCGTTTTCATGTTTTTCCCCTTTTCCCTTCATCAAAAACCCCTTTTGATAAGGTTTAAGACTCATTCTTACCTTATTGAAACCCTAAAAACCTTTGAAAATCATTGAAAATCCATGAAAGTCATGTTTTTTGTATATTATAGACTTCAGCCCCTTCGGCTAAGTCTTTAACCCTTCCCCTCCATGTGTCTCAGTGCTAGAACTGAGTGCCAGCCTTCCAAGAACTTATCACATCACTCGACAGTGATTAGCCCTTCCTCCATAAACCCCAATCATATGATTTTCCATATAACCCACGGCCCCATAGCTGGGCGCCTATCCACTTCAAATAAATATTTCCGCCCAAAGTTTAAACCTTCGGTTATATTAATTTGTCGGTTGTATTATGTCCTAAAGGTTTTCCACCAGTTTAAAATCTAATCGCTCTTCACCGTCGATCTAACCTGTAGATCGACGGCACGCAATTCATTGCCCCGGTGGTCCCCGCCAACCACTTACCATCACAAAACCACGCGGGATTCATCGCGTCGATTTTGAGCGCGCGGTGGTTTCTTCTATTTCGCATCGATTCCATACACCATTTGACGGGTGACCTAAACATTGTTCATGAAACCTTCGGTCATCATGCATTAAAGATCGGACATGGACTCGGCATGATATTGATGTCCACTGTCTGATCTGAGGCCACTCATCGGACGGTGATCGCGCTCCAAAGACGCCCGTGCGATAATTCAAGGTACGACGCGGTACTTAATGAATTTCCACAGTCCATCTGATCTGCAGATCAACATGCCATACTCCATCACCCTTGTCCCCTCATCCACAGTGGTAGTCGGTTGGTCCCAACACCACATCAGCGTCCACGCGGCACATTTTTGGGGCGGGTCTCCATGGTTTCTCGTCCAGTCAGCAAATATGGGCCCGGGAATTTTATTCAACATGGTTCAAATTAAAGTTTTGATGTCCGGTCACATTTTCTAAAGTTCTTGACGCCTATCCTCCATCGTTGATCACTTGGACCGATCCCATCCGGCAAACCATGATTGTCCCATCACTTCCACTCCTGACCGTCGATTTCTGCGCAATTGAAGGCTCCGATTAAATTTATTTTTTCCGCCTTCCCTTCAATTCCTCTGATCAATCTCGACCGTTGGATGATGCCATCCAACGGCCATGCTTCTTCCACGTGCCTTTTGAAGCAGTAAACCTATGCATGCATGGATTTTATAATATTTGTTCATATTTTGTAGGGTTTAATGGTTTTTTCCGCTACATCTGAAGAAAATTCAGGGGCAGAGGGTGACGATCCTCCCGCCTTTGATTCATCAAGGAAAATCATTGCAGGGTTTAAAATTCTTGTTTCATCGGTGTTTCATGAGGCATTGATGCTATATCGCCACTGCACAACCCTGCATAACAATAAACACATCAAGTCAATTACAGATCAAAGGATATCAGTATCAAACACATAACGCACCTACATGGAAGTTTGAAGATAGTTTTATGAGGATTATGGCCAACAAATGATTATTAAAAGTCTAATCCTCCCAACTAAACACAGTTTGAAGAAAATCATGAGTGTTTTCTCAGGAAGAGAGCCTACACTACCACATCAAGGGCTAATTGAATCCCCTAGCTACCACAGATCCACCTACAGCCTCAAATCAATCAAAAGAAGGCCGAAGTTATTACCAAACTAGGAGATATTTTGCATCACTACAACTGAACTATTAATTCAACTAAAAGAACTTATTGTAAACTGTTAGCAGAATTTATTTCAAGGATGACGAGGAGCCTTCAAGTCAACAAATTCTTTCCAGCAAGCCTAATATTTAATGTAAACCAATTAATATAGGGGAAATATGCAAAATATTCTCTATTAATCCCCTCAAAGGCTGAGAGACAACACATTGTATTAATTGAACTTAGAATATATTTTATCCCTTTCCACCTCCTCATTCTTCTATATATACTATTGCAGAAGATGAGTGAGGGGTTGGTTGGTTGATCACTAGTTGTAATATTGAAACTCTTTGAAATAATACATAGTCTATTGAAGTTGAAGAACAAATTGATGTCTTGGAAGCCTTGATGATGTCGTTGCATGTTTGTTCCTGAGAAGGCTCTATCATTGGATCCATGAGCTTGGCTTTTGGTGAAGTATTCTGAACTATTTAATGTTTTCTCCTGTTTTCATTCCGTTCCATAATTCTTACTACAGTAGGTTGAAATTTTCAGGCTAATAAATGACTCCTAGCAGCACCTTAGACCTGTTCATCCTTCACTATTTCATGTTTCCTTTTGCTGAGGTATTTTAGACTCTTTAATCTCTCTCTTTAGTCCTCATGCTTGTTTATTTCCTTAATAGTTCGAACAGTTGGTTTCAGCATGACTTATGGTTTTCCCTGCTTGTTTGTTGCCACTTAAAGGCTGTTATTGAAGTCTCTCTTTGAAGTATTTCTATTTATGGTGAACCAAGGAGGTCTGTTCTGATCTTGCCCTTTGTCCTTACTTAAACAGTTGTCTTAAAGGTCTTTATAGTTGTAATCATAGATGTGTTAGGTGTTACCTCTTCTATGACTACAATTATCAGTGAATATTTCATGTTTTCTATGTCATTTGAAATAAAATATTTGAGGAAATAGGGTGTTCCCAGAATCTTAGATTTCATTTTAAAAGTTTTTTTGAAATCATTATTTGCTTAAAGGTGTGATTTGTAGAATTTATGGTTAACCCTATCTACCAAATAGCTCTTTATTGTTCAATTTGTGCTTTCAAATTCCCTTTGTTTGAGAATTAAACTTCTCTTTCTAAATCATTTATGTCCATCTCATTCCAAAAACCAAAGGATCCTATGGCCAAGTTAGATTTGTCCTTTGATATCCCGTATCCATTGATGAGTGTGTTATGACCTCTTCTTGACTCCATTTCCCAATGAACCAGATGTTTCTCCAGTCTGTATATCTTTCCTAGACCTTTCATGATCTGCTGTATCAATTCAACCAAACAAACAATCAAACACATGCACTTAATAACTAGTGTAAAACCAATACTCAAAGCACATAAGATAAATCTTTGCAAACAAATATTTGAGAGATCCATATCTGAGAACAGGAGGACTAGATCCTATAACTCTAAAGATTAGTTCTGATGTTTACTTGTCTTTTGATTTGCCAAACTATCAAAACACAGGACACCAACACTACAGTTGTGTGAATGTTCCATATATTGATGGTTTAATTATTATTTTCCTCATTTCCATATGGTTCCAGCATGATTAGATTTACTTTGAAAAGTTTACGTATGGTGGAGATCATTGTCTTCATTGTATTTCTCCTTGCTTGGTTATATATACATACGGTCATTTCTTGATGCATGTAGACTTCATACTCTTTGAGCTTATCAACTGTAGTAAGCTCTTTTAATAAATTTTCTGGACATTAGGACAGCAAGCATAACACTGAATAAACTTGAAATTTGCAACCTTTTCCATTAACCCCAGGGCATTAATGTCACCTTTCAGCCACACTAATATTTCATGTAAAGCATGTTTTAAATTTATTTCACAAATCTAGAAGACACCTAAAAAAAATCTTACTTCCTATCTGTCTCTTAGTCTGATAACTTTTCTTTCTGCATATTATGCTTAATTATATGAATATAATTTTACTAAAGAAGCTGCATCAAAACACCTTCTAAGAGCATACTTATACATATTGGTTTTGTACTTTATACTAGAGTTTATCCCTGAATTCAATATATATGTATATCCAGTTCTAATACTTATCTGTGAAAGGGTTTTGTTAAAAATTGTATCAAATAATATAACAGACCTATTGAAGCAAGGTGCTTTAGTGTATGAAAGTGACAGTTTGTGTGAGTTATTGCACATAAAATTTGGTCCCATGCATTATGGAGTAGTACCTTTCTTGAAGAAGATAGTGCAAGGATCATTGGACTTCAAGATCAAGGAGATAGGAATGTGAAAGAGTTGTGCACTTTGTAAGCATGTTAACACTCCTTTCCTAAGTAGTGAGAATAGATCAAGATAGATTCTTGATCATATTCATTCATAGGTATGTGGAGTAATATATTCAATGTTGTTGTTACCACACTAAGGATGTTAGGGGATAGAAATGGAAATGATAGCATTATGAAATCTAGTGTGGGTATAAACTCATGAATGATTAAAATTTCTAGAATGATGTTTTACTAACAGCCCTCCATTGATTGAGCCAATAGGGTTTGTTGGGTGAAAACATTATCATTTAATTCTGTTGTAGTACTTGCCCAACTATTTAATTTCTCAATCCAAGGTTCGTAGACTTACGAGGCACATGCACTATATATGCAAGACCGAAGTGGAACTAATCTAATCTAAATTACTGAAATCAAATTAATCTAGAAAAGCATTGAAACACTAACTAGGAAAGATGGAAATTGCATAAGGAAAAAAACAATACAACATGTGAAGAGTTGAATGAAAAACAACATATGTGAGCTCAAAACAATAAATCTATCTCAAATTACATTACAAGAATCAAATGAAAAATCATTAAAGTGTACAATAAAATAATATGAATCAAAGTTAAGAATCCCCTTCTCCTAATTACAAGACTATTTCCAAAACTCAAAAATTATCAACTAATCAACTTCTAAAAACCCTATGAAATGAAGAGAGAGCACTCTCTTATATACATGAAGAAGATAACCATATCATAATGACATATCCACTATTCTCTCAAGAACTCTCAACTACTTTCCCATTATTACAAAATATGATCCCTTTGAATCCTCCACACATCTCTCACATATCATGGATAAGATATGCCAACCAAATCCTCCATGATCTTCTCCTTAGGAATAGGCTTGAATAATTATCTCCTTAATATGGTGGAGGAGATATTTGAGAAGTCTCTTGGAATTAATCCTTCACATATTTCCTACACATTACAAAGCTCACATATTCTTGAGATATATATAAAAACATGTATATTTTATAATATTTAATCATAAATTCACTTAAAATACAAAAATGAATAAAGTGGAAAATAAGAAGGTGAAACCCAAATGTATTTATGAAAATGATATGATGAAAGGTTAATGGGATGATTAAATGTAAGGAATAGTGAAGGGAAAGGTGGATGAAAATATGACATTTCTGAGTCCCAACATCCTCCCCAACTGAAATTGTTGCATGTCCTCATGCAACCATGCATGTATCTCTTTAAGAACATTTGGCATCTGAACTTTGGCTTTACATGATGATGTATTTTTAATAATGAATGTTTCTAGGATATGTGAAAGACATGAGTAACAACTTACATTTTCTTATGGTTGGTTCTTGTGTGACAACCATGAATAAAAATAATGTTGGTTCTTGTGTTAACAACATTCATTTAATTTTTTGTTCTCTTTTCTTATGGTTGGTTCTCATGAATACAAAGAATGTTTGTTCTTGTGTTAGCAACATTCATTTCGTTTTCTATTCTCTTGCTGCAATAATAATGTAAAAACTCACTGGAAATCATAAGCTATCAATGTGCATAAGAAAGCCCTTTTTGTAATATTCATGAAACATGCCAATATGTATATTAATGCGTATGAAGCAAATTGCAACAAAGTATCGTTGGAAAAGAAATGTTGGTGAATGGTAAATGAGATAAAAAAATGGAGTGATAGTGGTGGAGAAATGGAATCATGGTAGTGAATATAGTTCCCCCCCCAAAACTGAATTGGTTGCATGTCCTCATGCAACTTGACATGGGTCATGAAAGGAAATGGAGCATGGTGAGGAATTTTCCAAAATATTCAAGTCAGCATATAAGGAATTGCATGATTAAAGATTAGAAAACAACATACCTCTACTTACCCAAGAATGATGAACTATGCAATAGGAATGTAGCTGCTGCTGCTACTGGATCATGAAAACGTGACGGATGCTGCTGTAACTGGATCCTGGGAAATGAAGGAATCTGAACTGCTGATGCTGAATCATGGAAAAGATAAATGCTAAAAGTGGAAATGTGGTACTCTCATAGATCAGAATTCATGCTGCTGTAACTGCTAAGGGAGTCATGTAAGAGTGCATAATCTTCACCTGCTACAAAAATTCTTGGTACAAGTCTAATCATGCAAAAGAATGTGTTGATGTCGAGCATGAAAATAAATCATTGGATTACCAACCATTGATGAATGTTTTTTTTTTTGACAGAACCATTGATGAATGTTGTTAACCAATGCAAGGCAAACTCACCATTGATGTCAATGAGTGCCAAGGTACCCGAGTACATCTTGCGAAATGCGAATAGAGGGGTTGACGTCGAGCCATTTGCAAGATCCGATGATCAAGGGACATTGATGTATTCCCATGATTGTCAGTGAGAGAACTTTCCATTGAGGCATGCAAGTCTCAAGGTGCCCAAAATGAACTCTAGTCTATTTCCCAGATAGGGTGCTGATGTCGATGGGGCAAGACTTGTTGAAAGGTGGGCCTTAAGGAATCCCACATCAGTCAACGCGAGTTTGTACAAAAATGTTTGGTAGGACTATAAATGGAAAGAACTCACGGGAAAGCAGTGTGGATCAGCATGGCGAGGAAAACAAGGCAATGTAATCATGGAAAGGGAATGATTTTTATTCAAAAGGAAAACTAGAAGGCAAAAATAAACTAAAAAGGATAAAGGAATGTATGTGATTCAGAAAAATAGGCGTGCATGAAGTCGTGAAAGATAAGGTAATGGAAGATGGGCTGCAACATAGGGATGATTTAGGTGCTTGGAAGGAAAAAAAGGTGAGTAATCATGACGCAAAAGGATTTTTGTGTAGTGGAAAATGTCATGATATGTGCAGTGAAGAATTAGTTCAGTCAAGCATCCAATGATGCATGTTTCATTGTGATTTTCAAAAATCACTTTTGCATTAGATTGTCTTCAACTCTGAAAAACTTAGCACCATTCCTGCATAAAAATTTCCACCTTTGTGTTCCATCTCCATCGATCATTCCTGTATGAAGTGACTCAAAAACAAATTAGCTCATTTTCAAGAATTTATGAAATGTCCATTTTTTTAATTATTTTTCGAAGTTACACTAATCATGGATGAAAAGGGTGTCGCATTGTAATGTTGAGCTTTCTGCATAAGCTTCTCTTTGATCTACACAACAACAATCTCATTTATCTTGTTAGTATATGCAGCCTAAATTTTTCCCATAAATTCACTTTAAAATAAATGATAAAATCCAACATACTTTTATTTCCCCTCAACTAGAAATATTGCATGTCCTCATGCAATTTAATCATTTGATTGCGTAATGTTTTTTTCAATGTGTTTTTATTGTTTTGCAACAAGGTTGATCCATAACAATCATTAAAATAAACGTTTGAAAAGGCATTTGTATCTTTTTGGGGAAGAATTTGTTGGATTTATGAATGTATATGTAAATTAATGAGGGCAAAACATTTTTTTTTTTATTTTTTTTATTTTTTAAATAACAAAAAAAACAAATTTTTTTTTTTAACTTATTATTTATTTTAAAAATAAACAAAAACAACAAAAATCAAACACCAAAATTTCAAATGTCTAGAATTTTTTTTTTTTCAAAGAATCTGTTATATCTATGCTAAGAAAAGATTGACACTATAAAGAGATATTTCAAACCAGCATTATCTCTCAATATCCAAAGAAACAACAACTGAAATAGCAGTTTATTTTCTTGGTAAATTACCTCTGCCCAAAACCAGTTTGAATGGTTGTTGTTTTTTCCAGGTGTCCCGAAACTTGCGCATAGTATTTGGAGCCCATGCTCTATAGTGCAAGAAAATCCATCTGTCTGCGTGGGGATTGGAGAGTCCCGGTTCCCGAAACTGTGAGTGGTCGAAGGTATGCATGCCAAGATTATCTAGGCTCATTGATTTTGGTGATGCTACATTTGTGCACATATAATTCAACAACCTAAGGATCCACCTTCAGGAGTATAGTGAACACATTTGCAGAGCTACATCTTAATGCAATCAATAGTAGAACTTTTTTCTAAATTGCTGAATTTGAATCACCGACCTGAAATCCGTGGAGGTTGTGGTCTTGGAGGAAAACTTACAATGTTGATTCCTGGAGGATGATTTGTCCAAAAAATATTCTCCAATCTTAAGCTAGGTAGCATTCTCTTCCTCTTTTGACGTTGAAGCCAGGCACTGTAGCTGTCAAATGGAATTTATTGAGTGAAAGAAATAGGCTCTGTTGTGTTCTCCGCATTTTCCCAAATCTAAGCTGCCATCATCAGAAGTATCATCACCATCTGTTGTGAAGTCCATTTCATAGCCATCCATATCATCGTCTTCATCGTCTTCACCTTCAAAATCTTCTCTTGAAATCCTTCTCTCTCCATCTTGCTCAGAGACTCACCTGTGTAATATTAATACATGCATAATCACATCAGGCATGAAAGAGATATGTGCATGCTGCTCTCTCTTACGTTTTTTGGATTCCATCAACTCTTATAATCAGGAAGTGTGATCAGATTAGGTGCTATAGGTGACCATATTTTGCTGTTTTTGTCAATGCCACTTGTGGCAAGAATAGTTGCATAGGGATGTGGCCCCAGACAGTTAACCACATTTTTGTTTCCTTTCATTAGACGTACTAGCTGCCCCTTTTTTTTTCTTCCAAATAAATATTCGTCCACAATCAGATCCACTCACAGCATACTCGGTGTTAGCACCAAAAAATTCACACCCTTCACAGTCCGGGAATTCTGATGTCCTTCATAAACCTGAGGTGCTTCCAATTCCTCTGACATCTCAGATGAAGCAGAATTTGAGTTGGGACCCAAACCCATTTCCTTTTGAAAAAATTAAATGAGCTCATCATTATATGAAGCAAGTAATTCACTTTGGTTAGAATAAGCCAGACCTGTTATGTTAATCCGGTCATTGCCAATCAGGTGATAAGGTGAGAATGAATCTACTGGCTGGTCTATTGATCCATCCAGTGATAATTCTAAATGTCATAAACACGATCATATTCATTAGAACCACCAATAGCAAAACAGTTTGGATTCCTAGGATCTATCACAATTGCATTAACCCGCACAATAGTAGAATGGCTTGACTTGTTTGCACCAAAAGAAAGGCAGGTAAATAGATTGGTTGGAGTGTAGGTTCTCAAATCAAAATGGTAGACAACTCCATCTTCACCACAGCTGAAGAATATGTGAGGACTTCCAAGTTCTATAGCAAGTTTATGAGCACAGTCCCGGTGCTTTCCTATCCTTCTTGTGTCAACGCGACCTCCCTCCCGACCAAAATGGCCATACGTTGCTCTTTTCTGGAAGCTCTTATTGCTTTCCAATGGCACATGAATCCTGCGCAAGGTAGCGGTTTTAGGCGAGGTATAATCCGTTATAAGTTGCATTATTCTTAGGCTAAGATCTCGATGGTGCCTCAACGATTAGAGGTTGTTTGATTTTGTTTGTGTGATTCGTTCAAATGTGGGCCTCAAGGATTTGTTTGCAGGAATTTCCAGGATATAAATATAAAACTTCCTCCTCCACAAAATTGAATTGGCGTTATCTCTTCCTTACTTCGTGGACAAAAAGCTTGATTTTCTCAGAAAGCCCGATTTTCTTATGGATTTTTGCAGATTTTGTGTGCTTTCTGAAGGAGTTGCGATGGTGGAGGGAGAGGAGGTGACCATGAGATAAGAGAAGGTGCGTGAAACTACTTAATACCAGTGTTTGATGGTCACAATCGTACCCGAAATTTCTTTGAAGTTGAATAACAAGTCGACTAGTGGTTTTTCAACAATATGCGGGTATGGCCCTTGGCACTCATGGAGCTCAGGAAAATTCCCTTTGGAATTTCCCTTAGCACTCAGTCACACCGTTACCATAGGTTTGAAGGTGCCAAGGGGAGACAACAGGTGGAAGAACCAGGCCACGGTCAATTTTCATTTAAATAACACGACTCTAATAGACAAGCGTGAATGCAAAAGGTGCTCAACCCAGGTCTTATAGACAATGCATGTGACCAAGTTGTAATGTTTAAAGGGCTCGGTGGGAAGGACAGGGAGTTAGCCCAACCCTTGGACACATGGCACCCACAGGATCATGACCTCAAGTTTACGTTGGTAGTAGGTTTAACACTCGGCCTTATGCATTTGTCATTGCGTTTTTTTTTTAAATTTTTTATTTGGGTTTGTTTTATTGTAAATTGTTTTTGTTTTGTTATTTTTTTTTTATTTTGTTGTTTAAAATTTTTTTTTTTAATGATTTGTTTTATTGTTGGTTGTTATATTTATTTGGTTTATTTGTTTGAAATTTATTTTATTTTATTTTTATTAAAAGTCTGAAAAAAAATAAAAAATGAAATCAACCCTATCTTTACAAAAACAAAAATGGCTAGTTTTAAATTTATTTATTTATTTTAATCAATGAAAAACTAAAATTTAGAAAGAAACTAAACTTTCTCTAGAATTAATTTTTTTAACAAATGGACACAATGATTTGCGTATTGAAAGATATATTTAATCAAGCATATTGCAAAACATGAATTTATTTATTCCTGAAATTAGTCTAAATCATCCCTATTTTCTGATCCTCACGATCGCAATAAGCGCGGAGGAGAGCATACTTATTCTAGGTAAAAGAAAAATTGAAAATGAAAGAAAAAACTAAAAATGAAAGCCTACCTACTCTATACTAATTAAAAAAATTAGTTACGTGTAATTAAACTTCTAATGAAGCCATTCACGTAGCAGTAACAACAATATATTCAGTAGCAATTTTTTAAATGAAGAATGAAAATATTCTAGAGCGAATGAGTCTAGTTGCTAAAACTGCAAATAAAAATAAAAATATGAATCTAATCTAGTACTTACTTGGAACCATTTTTCGATAAGGCTTCGATAGGCACAATTTCTCTCACTTAGACCATGTTGTAACTCCTATTGTTCTTCTTCCTCGATCTCCTGTTCGAATGATTGTTCGCCATCAGATATGTAGGATTCTTTAGATGTTGAATCTTCATTTGTTTCTTGGGGAGTAGTTGAACCTTTAATTCTTGTCAATATTTCTTCTTCCAAGGAAGAGGAGATCCCGACTTTTGCTAGGATCTGAGTGAGTAGTTCCAAGCTAACACTCATTGTAAAACCATGTTGAAAAAGGGATTCTTACAAACTAAAAACAGAGTGCTAATAATTTTCTGAGTTTTTAATCCTTTTACAAGGTTTTAGTTCACAAAAACTCTTTCAAATCAGGACACTAAAAATTGAATTCATTAAAAACCGAAACCACAGAGATAATATTGAATTCAATACTCAATTAAACCCTCTTACAAGGACTACTCATTAATTTAGTAATTTAATTCTTCAATTATAACCATGAACCATGAATTCATAAACACAACTTAATCAAACAGTCTTCACAATTGCGAAAATTAAACACACTTGCAGAAATTGAAATTCACACTTGCATAAATGTAAACACACCCTACATGCCCTAATCCATAAGAGGTCGAGCTCGTTACGGTATCTCGAACGCGATGCGTAGGCTGTTCCCCATGTCTTACCACCTTAACACCTTGGAGCTAGGAACATGTCCAAACACACTTGCATGAAAAATCAAACTAAACTTCAATCCATCGTGCCTCCCCGGCAACGGCGCCAAAATGTTGGGTGAAAATATTATCATTTAATTCTTTTGTAGTACTTGCCCAAATATTTAATTTGTCAATCCGAGGTTCATAGACTTACGAGGCACATGCTCTATATATGCAAGACCGAAGTGGAACTAATCTAATCTAAATTACTGAAATCAAATTAATCTAGAAAAGAATTGAAACACTAACTAGGAAAGCAGGAAATTGCATAAGGAAAAAAACAATACAACACATGAAGAGTTGAATGACAAAAAACATATGTGAGCTCACAACAATAAAGCTATCTCAAATTACATTGCAAGAATCAAATGACAAATCATGAAACTGTACAATAAAATAATATGAATCAAAGTTAAGAATCCCCTTCTCCTAATTACAAGACTAGTTCCAAAACTCAAAACTTATCAAATAATCAACTTCTAAAAACCCTATGAAATGAAGAGAGAGCACTCTCTTATATACATGAAGAAGATAACCATATCATAATGACATATCCACTATTCTCTCAAGCACTCTCAACTACTTTCCCATTATTACAAAATATGATCCCTTTGAATCCTCCACACATCTCTCACATATCTTGGATAAGATATGTCAACCAAATCCTCCATGATCTTCTCCTTAGGAATAGGCTTGAATAATTATCTCCTTAATATGGTGGAGGAGATATTTGAGAAGTCTCCTGGAATTAATCCTTCAGATATTTCCTACACATTACAAAGCTCACATATTCTTGAGATATATATAAAAACATGTATATTTTCTAATATTTAATCATAAATTCACTTATAATACAAAAATGAATAAAGTGGAAAATAAGAAGGTGAAACTCAAATGTATTTATGAAAATGATATGATGAAAGTTTAATGGGATGATGAAATGTAAGGAATATTGAAGGGAAAGGTGGATGAAAATATGACATTTCTGAGTCCCAACAGGGTTGTTCTTGTGCACAGTGCTTTCTACCCATTAAAAGTTGCAGAGTCTTAATCTTTAGGATTTAGCAAACTACCAACATGGAAGATGCACTGAATGATTGCACTTAGATATCACAAGTGAAAATATAAATGGGATAAAAATAAAGCTGGGGGGAAATTTTACCCCATTCTCACAACTAGACTTTGACTCTTGGGTTAGCATAGAAGCCACAACTAGTTAGGTAAGTGGCCGTGTTACAAATTTTAAACAGGTCATTCCATATATGTCAGTGCACTCTTCGCATGGATATCATGCATGAGACACAAAAAATGACATAAAGATAAATTCATTGCTCAAACTTGCAGGAGGAACGAAATAATCAACTCTCCTTTGCTAGTTAAAATATTACAAAGCTGGTACCATGCTTGTTGTAGTTGAGGGGTAGACAATACGTGTCAATTGGGAAAATCTCAGGGAATTTATAATGTTGTGGATACATGGTTTTTATTCCATTTTAGCTCTCTTAGAATGGCAAAATTATCCCTTATATGTTTGTATCACATTCACTTAATGTATTTCCTTTGAATTATTTAAATGAAATGGGTCTTTTGCTAACAATTAGCGAAATGGATACATCAGGAAGCAATGATGCAAAACTAAGATGTTACATTTAGTTACAGTCAAGTTATAAATCAAGTGATCTTTCTTCAGAGAAAACAATAAAATCTGAGATGCAGGAACAAAATTGTTGGGAGAAGATATTGAGCCACAAGAATCAATCCACACAATTCATCAATCATTTTTCTATCTTAAGGAGTAACATTGTATAAGCATGTTTTAGTTGAATTTATTGTGACTTATCTCAGCAAAATTTCTTAACAGAATGGAGTTCAAGCTATAAATAAATATGTAAAACTTACCTTTTAATTTAACAATATAGATATTAAAACTAGGGAAAACAGTCCATCAATATGCAAGGAAAATGTAAAGCAGTTGATGCCAAATAATGAAAACAAGGCATTTTCATCTGTACCTGTGTGTGCTTGATTGAAGCCATGGCTTGAGGATTAACCCCATTTGCTTGGGTCAGTAGAGTGGACGATATATTTGAAGTAAGAATACCCATTACAGCCCCAGTAGCTCCTACCTGTATTGTAGTTGTGGCAATGGTCACAGCCACATCGACTGATGCAGTCTACCTACTCAGTGATGCCTTGAATCCATTCTCAAGTTTCTTGAACTTTTTTTGCAACTGCACAATGGTTTCCTTTGACACTTCCACTAAGCATTCACCACTTTCCATTTAAGTTTTTCGGAGAGGATGGATATGTGAGGTTTGTTTTTGTATCCACCTAATAAGAGGGACATTTTTTCTTCGAATTCATGAATCTGTATGTATTATATATATGGTGATAACTAGAGTCATTAAAGAAGAAGAATAGGTGGAGTAATATATCAGCTATATTTTTCTTCTAGAAACCTTGAGGATTTCTCATTTTGTTGCAGAAAATTTACACTACTGGATGTAATGTAAGTCTAGGAGTATATGTCTCCTGGAAGACGGTCTGGAAGAAGCATCCTGACACTATTCCTCACCCAACAGAAGAACGAAGATCATATAGAATACACATAATCAACTTGTTGGTCTATTATGATATGAGATTTACAGTAGCAGAATATATGCCAGAACAATCATATGCTAAATTCTAAGTGATACATTGATAACTAAGAATGTGTCCCTGCAACAAGTCAATACCAAGTTTAGGCTGGAACCAATCTTCACCATATTGCATTAAGATAACTATAAATAGGAATATTATGAAGCTATACACCATGTTACACCAATATCATATTTATATAACCATGTTTTACAGGCATGCATAATCAGACATACTACCTCATATGCACCTAAAATTTCAACATTCACAGTTATTTATGCATGGTCATTCATGAGCAACTTGTTACCTATATTAATTCAACATGATTATATTTAGCAAGAAATGTACACAATATTTTCTTTATTTAAATGCACATGGGCGATTGAGCTTCGGATAGTACACCTCCAAACTATAGACTTGCTACAACCCAACTTTTCCTGCATTTGTCACCACTGAACTTAATTTCGGGCATTGAGAATATTGTTAAAGAACCAAGTTGCCAGATATCCAGGGATTATAGAGGCTAGGGCTCCAGAGATATGCAACCTATACCCACCAGCCACTAAAGGAATCCATAGATATAAACCCCACCTTCAATCTACAGCGGGGTATCCAAAAATATTTCTTCCACCTTGAAGTTGTTGCCATAGTAACCCCACTGGGTGAAGGGCATCCAGAGTCTACTGCAAATTGATATGCCGACAAAAAAGGATAATCCAAAGCTCTAGAGGTATGAAAATTTCACACACAATCCATTGAAGCTGCTAGACATACATGGATTCTAGAGGCTTATCCTATCTCCACCATTCAAGTAGAGAATACTCAAGTACAGGCTAATCGACGGCTCCAAAGATATGCAACTTCTACCCACCAGTCACTAAGGGAATCGAGAGATATAATCCCCACCTTCAATCTACAGCAAGGTCTCCAAAGTTATTTCTTCCATCTTGAAGTTTTTGTCATAGTAACCCCACCCAGTGAAGGGAGTCTAGAGTCTACTGGAAATTGATATGCCAGCAAAAAAGGCTATTCCAGAGCTCTAGAGGTATGCAACTTCCAACCACAAGCCATCGAATTTTCCAGATATCCAGGGATTGTAGAGGCTTATCCTATCTCCACCATTCAAGCAGAGAATACTCAAGTATAGACTATTCTGGTATGAGATTTACACTAGCAGAAAATATTCTAGAACAATCATATGTTGATTCCTAAGTGATACATTGATAACTAAGAATGTGTCCCTCCAACAAGTCAATATCAAGTTCAGGTTTGGACTATTCTTCACCATATTGCATTAAGATAACTACAAATAGGAATATATGTGATAAAATTGATAACTAAGAATGTGCCCCTCCAATGGGTCAATATTATGTTCAGGTTTGGACTAGTCTTCGTCATATTGCATTAAGATAACTATAAATAGGAATATAAGTGATACATTGATAACTAAGAATGTGTTCCTCCAACATGTCAATATAAATTTTAGTCTGGGACTATTCTTCACCATATTACATTAATATAACTACAAATAGGAATATTATGAACCTATACACCATTTTATACCAATATCATATTAAGATAACCATGTTTTTCAGACATGCATAACTAGGCATACTACCTCATATGCACATAAAATTTCAGCATCTGTGGTTATTTATGCATAATCATTCATGAACAAATTATTACCTATATTAATTTAGCATGATTAGATTTATCAAGGACTATACACAAGATTTTATTTATTTAAATGCACATGGGAGATTGATCTTGGGATAGTACACCTCTAAACCATATACTTGTTGCAACCCATATTCTCATGCATCTGTCACCATTGAGCTTAAATCCAAGGATTGAGAATATTGTTCAAGAAAAAATTTGCCAAATATCCAGTGATTCTAGAGGCTTCTCCTATCTCCACCATTCAAGCAAAGAATACTCAAGTACAGGCTAGTTGAGGGCTCTAGAGAAATGAAACCTCTACCCACCAACCACTAAGGTAATCTAGAGATATAAACCCCAAATTAAATCTATATCAGGGTCTCCAAAGGTATTTATTTGACCCTAAAGTTGTTGCCATAATAACCCCACCCCGTGAAAGGAGTCTAGAGTCTACTGCAAATTGATATGCAATCAAAAAAGGCTATTCCATAGCTCTAAAGGTATGCAAATTCCACCCACAAGAAATTGAAGTTTCCAAATATCCACAGAGTCTAGAGGCTTATCCTATCTCCACCATTCACGCAGAGAATACTCAAGTACAAGCTAGTTGAGGTGTAAATTTATGTAGATGTTTTGTGTTTGATGCAACTTTACTTATCACTACAGTAATCACATAAAAAATCAAGTAAAATTATGATAGAACATACCATTGGATCTACAGAAGACAAACCAGAAACAAAAAAATGTATTGGTGCATTACAGTGGTCAACAGGATGCTTCAACCAACAAATTCTCAATACGGTCAACCAACTAGAAGTGTTAGTCACATAGCCCTTACAGACAAGTCATCAAAAATCAACATAATTCAACAAAGGAATCCCACATCTAGATTTTCGGCATCATCTAGATTTACGGCATCATCCATATTTATGGCATCCATTTCCAGCATCATTCAGATTTTCGGCATCATCCATATTTATGGCATCCATTTCTGGCATGATCCATATTTACGGTATCATTTATATATCATGAGGATGTGTGTGATGAGATGATTGAAATGTCCTCTATTGTTGAATCTATTTATATCAATCACTGAGGGTGTGTGACACATTTTTTGGGGGTGTAAAACCTTAAGGCCGACCTGCACATATTTTGAAAGTATTAAAAATAAATTCAAAATAAATGTTCTGCTCATTGGATCAAGATGATCTTTAGATCGATCCTGGACCTCTTCGAAAGAGGAACCAAATAAAAGTATTGGTGTCTTCATTTGAGCATCACAACATGGATTTTGGACCTAGTTGTCAAATTTTGACACTCTCCGTCAACTAGAGATAACTCCATCCATCTATGTAATCAATCATCATGTGTCATCCCACCGTAACTTGCTTTGCTAGCCTCTTTATTTCATAACAGAAGTGGGTCAGTCACAAAGACATCATTCCCGGCTGAAAAATTCAGCTCAGAGGTCCAAAACCTCTATAGGACTCTGTTACACCATTTTTTTGGTCATCTAACCTATTATCATTAGATGGACCCAAGTACACCATGTAAGACCAATTTTACCCTAAGTAAAATTGCCTTCACTATGTTAAATAACTTAATAAACCACATTTATTAGGTTGTTTATGGTCCAAACAGGAAACCCAAAAGGAAATATTAAACAAACCTATATTTGTTTGATTTTCCTCATGGAATAATTAATTAAACCATAATTTAATTATTATTCCCAGTCATGTTTAACCCAAAATCAAAGAAATTAATTAGATAAACCTTTATTTATCTTATTAATTTCTAGGAATAACTATTTAAATCTTATTTAGATAATATTCCTTGTTAAATATGACCAAATCACCCACAAATAATTAAATAAATCATTATTTATTTGATTATCTTCCAACCACTTCCTTAAAAAGATAAATAAATCATTTGTTTATTTATTTTTGACTAATCAAGGGATTTGACCCAAGTCAAATACCTTTTCCCTCCAACAAATATAATAAAATATTCCATAAAAGGTGGATCTAGATTTGGTTAACATTATTTTAATCATGTACCAAGATCTAGAATGACCCAATATTTTGTTATAAATAGGAGGGTTTTTCCTACCATTCTTCACCTTTTGTTGCCTATTAGATCACTCTGGATCTATACACTTGGTCACATTTTTCCATTATTTGCTATGTGAGCTCCCTTTGAGCTCTATTCTTTGCATTGGGTTTTCTACACCAACAAGAGAGAGAGATCTTAGATTTGAAGTGTTGGGGACTTCCAAGAACCCATCCCACTGAGGAGAATTGGATACGCCTTCTTGTTTTCCTCCCAAGTGCCCTTAATATAAAAATTCTTTCAAAAAATTGTTCTTGTCTTGTCTATTGGTATATGGAGCAAACCCTTATTTTTACTGCTTAATGTCTTTCCATGCATAGATCTGGTTTTTTGCAGCTCTTTTCTTGATCAACTAACTGCATATCTAAAGATATTGGCAACCACTTTTCTTGTTAGGGCTATTAGTTATGCGTAGCTAAAGTGGTCCTTTTTCGTACACTTCGACAAAGGATTCATACTAATAAATGGCAACTCCACACGGGTTTTAAATTACGACCGCTGTCATTTTTCATATTCCTGCATATCCAGCTACTTCAGACCCTAGGGTTTCTTTTCAGCTGTTTATTTTTCCTATTTTTATGTTGTTTTTCTCACATAAAACCCTAAAACATTAAAAATTTTAACTTCCGCGTGTTTCTGGCCCTATTGCGCAGGTGACAGACATCAGTCACAACTGAGACGGAAAATTTTCCGAAAATCTACCGCCGAGACAACCAGAACGAGAGGTCGCACTTTTCAGCCCGAAAACTGCGACCTGGACCTCCAGGTCGCACTTTTCAGCCTCTTTTCTGCGACCTGCACTGAAAACAGGTCAAAAACTGCGACCTGCCCTTTTTTCAGTTGTTTTTCTACAATTTTTCTGGGTTCTGCTAAAGCTTCTGTCAGGGTTTTCCAGCCTCTGTTTCAGCCCACTTTGACCTGGTTCTGATCTGTTTTAGCTCATCTAAGTGGGAACATAGACCCCTAGGGATTCAGTAACCTCCACTTTTTGTGGAAGAGTTTTTAGCTATTTCAGCCATTTTTTTTTTAGAGTTTCAGCCTTCCATTTTCAGATCTGATACCTCCTCCTCGATCCCTTTAAATCATCCTTTCTTTCTTTCAAATCACCTCTTGTCGTTTTTTTTGGACCTCCCTTTAGGACCTCCTCCCTGTCCTTTCCGCTTTTTGCTGATTTCCTCCTTTTTTCCAGCCACCTTTCCTTTGTCTCTTGGCTATGATCTGCACCTCTTTTCAACAGCTTTATCCTTTAGATCCCTGTCCCTTTTGACCCTAGATCTATTGGCCTCTTTTTAAGTGTGTTTTGCCTATATTTTTGCCCTTTTTTAGATTAGTTTTGAGCGCCCGCCTTCTTGGGTTTAATCGATGCAATAGTAGCTGTTAATTTTCTGTTATTTCAGCATTATCTATTGTTCTCTGCAGATTTATTTTCAGTTACGCAACACACTTTTTTCTTGATCTCAAAACGAAAAGGGTTTAAAAATTAAAATTAACGCAAGCCACACACTCACGCTAAGCGAAGAAGAGCCTGGTTTACACCACCAAGCAAAGACTTTAAAATCAATTGACACTGCACCTATCTGCCCTTGTTTTGACATTGTAATCACTTTATTCTGCACCTCCTTTCCCTTGTGGTCATTCTTCTTCCCCTTGTGCCGTGTTTGTGTTGTCATCATTGCGCCCCCAAGGCGCACTTCCCAAAGAATTCTTGGCCTTCACCCTCAGTTTCTGGTCGATCGACTTGCTCCGTCCCGCTGTCGTCGAGCCAGTCCTCCTCCGAGTCCGCACTCTGACTCCTCTTCTGATTCATTGGGTTCTCCTTCTCCTCCTGGTTCTCCCCCTGTTACCTTCACCATGTCTGGTCTAGGGCCTAACGCTAGCAGTGCTCCAGGCCCTAATTCCGGAACTACTACTAGCAAAACCGCCACAGGAACTACCTCGTCCATACCCTTGCTGCCGTACATCGCAGGCCTCAGCCTCCCCGATTTCAATCAGTTGATTAATGACCCTATCCGCCACGATGTTGGTTGGCCTGCTATGCCAACCAAGCTCCCCTCCGACATCCCTAAGTTCAAAGGCCTTACTGGAGAAGATCCAACCAATCATGTCCGATCTTTCCACATGTGGTGTTCCTCCAATTCCATTACCGATGACTCCATCCGTCTTCGTTTCTTCCAACGCACGCTTACCGGCGAAGCTTCTACATGGTATGTAGACCAAGCCACCTCTTCCCATACCACCTTTGTGACCATTGCCTAAGCCTTTTTATCTTAATTCCAGCTCCCTCTCCGATACGATACTGGTACGGAGCTCTTGACTTCCTTCAAGCAAACATCTTCAACCCACCTTTCTACCCTTGTTCAGGAATGGCGACGAAGACACAGCTTATGTCGAGCTCCCCCCTTTGAATATCGGATCTATATGGACTGGTTCCTTCGCTCTCTCTTATCTCCCATTGGAAAAGATGTCGCCTCCCATTTCCCTCAAACTGAAGAAGTGACCCTCCAAATAGCCTTGAAATATGACCTAATCTACGCTCAGTCTGGTTATGTTTATACCTTCCTTCTTGACCTCCCCAGGCCCGGTGGCGCTAACGCCCCAGGGGCATCTCATTCCGTCGACAGTATCATTGGAGCCCTTTCCCATCTGTATTCCCAACCTCCTATGGGATACGGTCTCCCTCACGAAGGGGCCAGCACCTCTAGCACTCTTCCCCCTCCTGGTAGCATGTACCCAGGATACGACATGCCTCCTCCTTTTGCCCAACCTCCTGCTTACCTCACTATTTCCCAACCTAACCATTACCCTTATCTGTAGCCTGGTGTGCCAGCTCCTCCAGCATATGTGCTTCCACCTCCCTTGCCTCTTCAACCCGAGCAACGACACCTATAGCCCCCTTCAGGGCAACTATTTGCATAGCAGGGTGCGAATAATCCCCCTTCTTCTCAAAGAAGGTGGAGAGGAAATCCAAATCAATCTTCCCCTGGTACTCGTGGACCCAATCCTCAAGGTTTTGACCCTAACACTGCTAACCAACAACAGGGAACTCAGCCCAAGCTGGACAGGCCTCTTCGTACCAACAAGCCTTGTTCGTGTTGCGGTGTTTATGGTCATTACAGCCACGATTGTCCCCTTTTACCACAGATGCGGCAGATGTGGGAGTCTCAAGCCACATTGCGAGGACAACATGCCTCCCCTCATGCTCCCCCTAATGTGGCCACTACTCAACCAGCTGTGTTTATTGATCCTTTCCCTCAGCAAGGATTCATGGCTACCCAACCACCTACCGGGCGGGTCTCCACTCCACCTTCCATTTATGGTTCCTCCGATTACCAGAACCTCATGATGAAATCTGATCCATCCCCAACCGTTGACCTTCACCTTCAAACTCGGTCTCGCCAGTACCCCAAGCCTCCTGCTCAGTATACCCCCGAGCCTCCTTCTTTAGGTTCTACAGAGCCTCTTTCGACATCCAGTGGCCCCTTACATATCCCTCAACCCAAAGTTGAGGTTCATACCAAGATTCCTAAGGGACCATTATGTCGAATCGCTACTTCCGGTCGAGCTACTCATTCGTATAGCATAGTAGATGATTTGGCACAATCTCCTGCTGCCATTTCCACACTGGAACTCCTCCAGTCGTGCCCTTCCCAAAAGAAGGCTCTACTATCTGCCGTGGGTGCTGTAGATCTTGCTGATGACCAAATGATTGTTTTCAACGCCCATCAATCGGACCATCCTCCTCTTCCTCCTTCCGTCGCCTTCCAAATCCCAGTCAAAATCAGGAACGCCAACGTTTCCCGTTGTATAATTGATGAGGGGGCATCCACCTGTGTGATGTCCGCTTCGGTTTGGAAGCAACTCGGATCCCCTAAGTTGGCCCCTTCCACGATCACCCTTCGAGCGTGGGACGACCATGCCTCCCAGCCCATTGGCCTGTTTCGTAATTATCCTATCACCCTCGCCGGTAAGACTGTTTGCATTGATGTCGAAGTCATTGACGCCCCGCTAGACTACAACATTCTATTGGGGCGAAGCTACACCTATGCCATGTCTGCTGTCCCGTCCACGGTTTTTCGAAAGATGTATTTTCTTCACAATGGAAAGATCGTCACCATCGACCAGTTGACTTAATATGAGCCACCGTCTCAGACCTCCCTGGAAACGACTATCTCTTCTGTAGCCAATAAGCAAACCGTCGACTCCTTGACCATTGTCTCCCCCGGCGTCTACAAATATTCCTCTTTGCTCGGAACCTTCCTTGGTCTTCCTCCTCCTATCTCTAACCCCAGCTCATCGAATGTTTGCATGATGCAATCATCTCGGGATACTCTCAAGCAACCTGCTTTGGCTAGTCAGCAACCATGCCCTCCGCAACCTGCTCCTAGCCCTTCACCTCTAGTTGGTAGTCATGAGCCCCTTTATCCTCCTGGCAGGGTTCCTCTAGGCCTTAGCCATTTAGGAGCCATCCCACCTGGCCATTACCCCTCTGGACAGATATCGTTCCTAGCTCCCCCACCAAGAGTGTACATGGTACCGGTCATGGCCACCCTCTCTCTCCCTAACCTGACCCTGGGCATACTCATCTGGTACATTGACCCTCCAGCCGCTAACCCACCCGGTCACCCCAAACCCTACCTTGTTTTGACACTGGTTCAACCGATCCCCCTCACTTCCTCCGGGCCCCCCGCACCTCCCCAAGACCCTGCCCCTGTGGTGCCAGCCCCGGGAAAGAAAGGCAAAGCTTGTAAGGGGGCAACCACTCAGGACCAAGCCGCCCTGATAACCCCTAGCCCTCCGCGACCGCCAAAGCCCGCTATCTAGTGCACTTTGTGCGATATTGTCGGTCACGCCACCCATATGTGTCCTGAATTGTCACACCTCAAGATCCTGGTCAACGAGATGTTTCACGACTCTGACATCCCCAAATTCTACGTCACTATCCTGGACTCTATCCCGAAACTCAAAACCTTTCGCACAAACCACCCTTGTGCTTGGTGCAATTTCCACGACCATTACACCCACCTCTGTCCCTACCTTGACGAGTATCATTCCTCCTTGGACATGTACCGCCAATTCAAGGCTATGCATGACAAGATACCTTCTCACTTGTCTGTGATTTCTACTTCGATAGGACCAAAGGATATTCCTACTCCCATTCACATTCCTCCTCCCACTATCGAACCAATGGAGCCTTCGACCACCATTTTGTACCTATCATCATCCTTGGGAGATAGTGCACCTAACCTTCAACCTGTAGACACTCTTAGTTCCTCCTCAGTTGACCTTGGATCTGTTGACATTGCGCATCTGAGCCCTTCTCCTCAAGATGACCCGTCACACATCACTACCTCATCGGGTGACCCTTCTTCCTCCAGTCTTCCCATCTTCCAGTCCGATGAAGACATTATGGAAGCCATGACCAACCCTGACTTTCCATGGGACAATATGCACCATCGCACATACTTCCTCCCACAGCAGTCCCATGACCAATATGCTGTGGAAACCAAAGACTTCATTCCCAATGCAGTCGATTGGTTCAAAAATCCCATCCCTGCACCTGATGCTTTCGAAGAAGGAAACATGGCCAATATATCTCCTACCATCAAAATTGACATATCAGTCAAACCAGGAATCGAAGAATATGTCACCTTGGGCGCCCAATGCACACCAGAACAAATCGAAGCTTACACCAAGATTTTCAAAGAATTCCATGATATTTTCACCTGGTCCTATTCTGAAATGCCCGGACTTGATCCTACCATTTTCGAACACCATATAGACACATGGCCTAATGCCAAACCGGTCCGTCAGAAGTTGAGACCCATTCATCCTTCCAGACATGACGTTATCAAAGCCGAAATCGATAAGCTCAAGCAGGCTGGTTTCATTTACCCCATTAAATACACCACTTGGGTATCCAACCCAGTTCCCGTTCTCAAGAAATAAGGCACCATCCGTGTCTGCATATAATTTCGCGACTTGAACAAGGCTTGTCCCAAAGACAAATTTCCGACACCATTCATTGACCAAATCATTGACGAGTGTGTGGGGCATGAGGTTCTATCCTTTATGGATGGTTTCTTCGGATACAACCAAATTGTTATCTGTCCTACTGATCAACTAAAAAATGCGTTCATTAGTCCGTGGGGAAATTTTGCTTACCGGGTCATGCCTTTCGGCCTTAAAAACGTCGGCGCCACTTTTCAACGGGCCATGTCTTATTGTTTCCATGACTTAGCTCATATTATCCTTTCTTATTTAGACGACCTCCCTGCACGTTCTAAGCATCGGGCGCAGCACCTACACGATCTATGTACCATTTTTCTCCGATGTCGCAAGTATAATATCCGCCTTAACCCGTTGAAATGCGTCTTTTGCGTTCCCGCCGACCATCTCTTAGGCTTCATAGTGTCTAAGGATGGTATCACTCTTGACCCTTTGAAAGTTCAAGACATTCTTGAACTTCCCATTCCGCGTACCCTACGCTAGCTCCAAAGTCTCCAAGGCAAAGCTAATTTTCTTCGTCGGTTCGTCCCTGAATATGCCACCACCGCAAATGGGTTCCTTAGACTCCTCTGATCTACTATCCCATTTGTTTTGGATTCCTATGCTCATGAGTCTTTCGATGCCCTCAAGCAGGCTCTCACATCCACTCCCTTGATCCGCCCTCCCGACTTTGATCGGGACTTCATCCTGTATATCTCTGCTTCCACCTATTCGGTCGCTGGAGTCCTTATCTAGGAAGATGACGATGGTATCAAGCATGTGATTTACTATGTCAGTAAGAACCTTGTAGGGCCTCCTGTTTCCTACTCATATGAAGAAAAATTAGCACTGGCTGTCGTGTTCTCAGTCCAAAAACTTTGTCATTATATCCTCATGCGCTCCACCAAGGTTATGACTAATTCCAACCCCATGGCTTTCCTATTGAGCCTTCGTATCCTCACTGGGAAGTACGCCCATTGGGTCATTATTCTTTAGGAATTTGACCTCGAATTTGTCACACCAAAGAGTAAGAAAGGCTTAGCCCTTGCTGAACTCATTTCTGAATTACCTACCAGATCGCAAGACCCTCCAGTTAATGATGATTTTCCTGATGAACACTTATTTGCCATTACTTCTGACGACCCGTGATATGGCGATATTCTTACTTACTTGCGAACCCAAAATTTCGCCCTCCACCTTGATCGTGAGGCTCGCCGACGTATCCGACACCAGGCTCCTCGATACCTCCTTATCGATGACGACCTCTATCGTCGTAGGATTGATACTATCCTTCATCGTTGTCTCACACACGCTGAAGCTGAACAGGTCCTTAATGCCTGCCATAGTGGCGCTTGTGGTGGCCACCTCTCCGGTATTGCTACTGCCTAGAAAGTCATGTGAGCTGGGTATTTTTGGCCTTCCCTCTTCAGTGATTGCATTGAGGCAGTCAAACACTGTCCCAATTGCCAACATTTCGCCCCTAAGGCGCGAGCTCCCCCAGCTCCCCTCCATCTGGTCGTCTCAACTGGTCCCTTCTGTAAATGGGCCATCGACTTTATGGAGTGTCGCCCGCCATCCGCTGGTAACCACAAATATATCATCATGGCGGTCGACAATTTCATAAAATGGGCCGAGGCCATGCCAAAATTTAACAACACGGCAGCTACCGCGGCCCTCTTTTTCTTTAACCATGTTATCGCTTGATTCGGGGTTCCAAAACAACTGTTCTCTGACCATGGCAGACATTTTGAAGATGAGATATGGCGTGAGATATCCTCACTGTTGGTTTTTGAGCACCAATATTCCTCCTCCTATTACCCCCAAGGTAATGGCCAAGTTGAAGCAGTCAAAAAAATCCTCAAGACTATGCTTCAACGAACGGTGAATAAGCACAAAACCAACTGGCATCTCGTGCTCTTCCCTGCTTTATGGGCCTATCGAACTTCTGTTAAAACCGCCACCGGGTTTACTCCTTTCCACCTCGTGTTTGGGGAGGAGGCAGTCTTATCGATCGAGTGTGAAATTCCTTCCCTACATCTGGCTGTTGAACTTCTCCCTGACACCCAACCTTTAGAACAACGACTTATCATGCTTGAGCGCACTTTCGAAGACCGCCGTGTTGCCTTGCAAACCATGGAAGCGGCCAAGAAACGCACCAAAGCTCAGTATGACCGAAAAGTCCAGCCTCGCACTTTTCACGAAGGCGACCTTGTTCTAGTATATGACCAGGCCCATGATGTCCTTGGTCATGGGAAGTTTGACTCATTATGGTTAGGCCCTTACATCATCAGTAAGGATCTCGGTAAGGGGGCATAACTCTTAGAGGATTTCGAAGGCAATCCCCTTCCTAATCCTCGCAATGCACTCTATCTTAAGAAATATTACCCTTAGCATTTCCCTTCTGAAATGCATGTTTTATTTTCTTTTAGATAGCCAGCATATTTTTTTCATTTTTGTGATTTGCTACTTCACCTGGACCCATTTTTGTCCAAGAAGGGTCACTTCACCTCCCCTTTAAATCGAATTTCCTCAATTACGACACTTGTACTTGGGGCACCACTTCGCCTCCATACTTGTCCACGTTCGTGCCGATTTTAGTCATGAGTTCCCACCTTGTACTCATGTTTTCATGGTCCCCCATTGGGCCTTTACTGTGTGGCAGCACCATCGAGTCACCCTTGTTTCGAGAATCCAAGTTGAGTCACCATTGCATTCATAGAGTCTACCCCGAGTCCCTTTGTACCCCACTATAGTCCTCCATCCTTCATTGCTTGGTCTCTCTCTTGTGTCACAAATTATGGCCTTCAGTCCCACTGTCCCCTATCCCTAATGATATTGCGTCAGTTGCTGCCATGCCATTCATGCCCTTTATGCTCTAACAAGGTAATTCATGCATTCGCTACTCAGTCCCTTCCATTTCACCATCATCATTAGTGTGAATCTGACCGTATCTCTACTATTTTCTCTCGTGCCTTAGTTGAGGAGCTCTCATTACCTCACCTATGGCGGACCTCCTTCTATCGACATCAGCTCATTCATTCCAGAAGCCAGGTCTAGAGGGCGGTGTACCTTGGTTCCAGCTTCCACTCTTGTTCGGTGCCTCGGATCAAGTAGAGGGATCTCTCATTTCCCTTTGAATTGATTGTTTCTCCACTCCTGCTCCTTTCAGCATGACCGAGATCCGTATACTTGATGGTTCAGTGATACAGCAGCAGCTCTTGATGATTCCTGGGTGTGTGTGAGATGTCTCAACCCTCATGAGGGGGTGGCCCTGCAGGTAGCCCCCCAAATACCCGGATGACCTCCTCCTTGCATCCTTCGATGCAGCTCCAGATATTTGATGATGATGGCCTTAGCCACTTGCAGCACCTCTTTGATTTGCATGTATCAGTCAGATTTTGTGAGCCCTTCCCCATTTACAGGGGGCATTTGGGTTTTATTTGTATCTCATGTACTCCGATATTATAAGTCCTAGCTGTTATCCCAGGCACAGCATGTATGTGGGATTCCTCATTTTTTTTTTTATCTAGCTCATGATTATGTTGGCTGTACTTTATGGTTCGGTCCCTTGTTTACTAGACACACTATTCTTTTGTACTTTTTCTCGGTGGGCATAGGTATGCCTCCCCCGCCGCCTTCAGCATAGGTACCCTCTCATAAAAAGAGACTTGTTGCACCTGCGAGTCTCATCTCCTCAGGGTCTAGTTCTTCAGCACACTATCTACCTTGCATTTCTCTCTCTGACTTCCCTTTTTTTGTCTAGTGATTGAGTTCTTACAACGTACTTCGGTCATACGATTTTCTCCTGACACTCGCACGCTGGGGGGCAATCTGTTACACCATTTTTTGGTCATCTAACCTATTATCATTAGATGGACCCAAGTACACCATATAAGACCAATTTTACCCTAAGTAAAATTGCTTTCACTATGTAAAATAACTTAATAAACCACATTTATTAGGTTGTTTATGGTCTAAACAGGAAACCCCAAAAAGAAATATTAAACAAACCTATATTTGTTTGATTTTCCTCATGGAATAATTAATTAAACCATAATTTAATTATTATTCCCAGTCATGTTTAACCCAAAAAAAAAAAAAATTAATTAGATAAACCTTTAATTATCCTATTATTTTCTAGGAATAATTATTTAAATCTTATTTAGATAATATTCCATGTTAAATATGACCAAATCACCCACAAATAATTAAATAAATCATTATTTATTTGATTATCTTCTAACCTCTTCCTTAAAAAGATAAATAAATCATTTATTTATTTATTTTTGACAAATCAAGGGATTTGACCCAAGTCAAATACCTTTTCCCTCCAACAAATATAATAAAATATTCCATAAAAGGTGGATCTAGATTTGGTTAACATTATTTTAATCATGCACCAAGATCTAGAATGACCCAATATTTTGTTATAAATAGGAGGGTTTTTCCTACCATTATTCACCTTTTGTTGCCTATTAGATCACTCTGGATATATACACTTGGTCACATTTTTCCATTATTTGATGTGTGAGCTCCCTTTGAGCTCTATTCTTTGCATTGGGTTTTCTACACCAACAAGAGAGAGAGATCTTAGATCTGAAGTGCTGCGGACTTTCAAGAACCCATCGCACTGAGGAGAATTGGATATGCCTTCTTGTTTTCCTCCCAGGTGCCCTTAATATAAAAATTCTTTCAAAAAATTGTTCTTGTCTTGACTATTGGTATATGGAGCAAACCCTTATTTTTACTGCTTAATGTCTTAACATGCATAGATCTGGTTTTTTGCAGCTCTTTTCTTGATCAACTAACTTCAGATCTGAAGATATTGGCAGCCACTTTTGTTGTTAGGGCTATTAGTTATGCGTAGCTAAAATTGTCCTTTTTTGTACACTTCGACAAAGGATTCATACTAACAGACTCACAGAGAGTCTCATACCAACTTGAACTTGGTTTATCTGACCCGAAGTTAGTAGGAGTTCTGAAACCTCCCTAGGACTCAAGAGAGTAATATACTAATTCGAAGTCAGTTTCACTGACCCGAAGTCAATTGGAGGTTAAAAACCTCACTAGGACTCAAGAGAGTCATATACTAACCCGAAGTTAGTTTCACTAGCCTGAGCTGAGTTGGAGGTTCAAAACCTCACTAGGACTCAAGAGAGTCATATACTAGCCCAAAGTTAGTTTCATTGACCCGAAGTCAGTTGGAGGTCTGAAACCTCACTAGGACTTGATACCAGATCAAGAGGTTGGACTGTGCCATCCTAGATAGACAACACAAAAATCGCTGATGCTTCTATTAGTCTTTTCTACTATTCTCTAGCTTTTCTTACTTCATTGGACAAATGAGAGGTACTTCCCATGACTCCGGAACTCAAATGGGTAGGATGCATATGAGGCACAGATCATGAGATGTGAACCAACTCCATCATCATAACGGTGGGGCCCAAGCACACCAACAAGGTTCGGCAAGCCTAGCCATGTGGTTTCTTATAGCTTTGAGAAGCTATCCCCAAGGCCCCCTAGAGCTCCTAGAGCTCATCGTCTAACAGGACCCTCAGAATAGGGTCATTCCACAATACCAAGATTCTCACAGGAGGTTAGGAACATGACCTTCCCCAAGGGCATTGTGAGAATATATGTGACCTTCTCATCAGTTCCCATATGATTGAGCCTTACGGCACCTCGCTATACCATATCCTGGATAAAGTGGTACTAACCATCAACATGCTTGGATCAATTGTGGAACCAGGGATTCTATGAAAAACGAATCCCCCTCTAGTTATCACAAAGGATAATGGTGGCATCTAGCACATGCTAGAACAACTCTCTAAAGAGCTTTCACAACCAAGTGAATTAAAAATAGGCCATACATGTTACAATGTATTCGAACTCAGCGATTCTCAAGGCTACCAACTTCATTTTTCTGCCTGAAGCAGATCTACGTGTGAAGTAGCATCCAAATGTGCTCTTCCGATCCACCACACTACCAGCCTAATTGGCATCAGTATATCCATGGAGTGTCATACTCCTGGCAGTGTATCTCAGCCCATGGTCTATCGTGCCTTAGAGATATCTCAAGAGTTTCTTAGCACCAACCCAGTGAATGTTATGATTAACCATGTGTTGACTCAAAGTGTTCACTACACAACATTCGTCCAGACAGGTGTTCACTAAGAACACCAGGGCCCCTACAAGTTGAAGATAATCATTAGGATTTTCTAGCACGAGCCCAGCAATGCTGCCACTCAACTTCTTAAAGTTGAGCTCCATTGGGGTTGACATGAACTTACAGTCCATCATACTAAATCTTTCTAGAATCTTCACAATGTATTTTCCTTGAGAAAGGAGAAAATCTCACCAGGTCTCTGCCAGACCTTCAAGCCTAGGAAGTATTGCATCAGTCCTAGGTCCTTTATCTCGAACATAGCAGCGATCTTCCTCTTGCACTGATGAATGAGAGGGAAAACTCCTCTGAAGAAGAGGTCATCCACATACAACACCATAATGAGAGTCTTCTCTCTATAAACCTTGAAGTAAAGTTTTCGATCAAAACTACTACGAGTGAAGCTTGGCTTCATCAGGTCGCTAAATATCCTCTTGTACCAAGCTTTGGGTACTTCCTTCAACCCATAGAGGGTTTTTTCAACCTGCCAACATGGATGTCCCAATCATGGACTTAGAACCCCAGAGGTTTCTCCACATACACCTATTCCTTTATCGCACCATGTAGAAATGCGATCTTCACATCCATCTGATGAAGACTTCATCCTTGTGTAGTAGCAAAGGTTATGATAGATCGGATGGTGGTCGCAAGTGAAAATATTTCATCATATTCTATGCCTTCTTTTTGAGAGAAGCCATGACAACAAATCTTGCCTTGAACGTTTCAGCACTTTCATCAGATCCATGCTTGATCTGGTAGAGCCATTTCAAGGTGACAACTGATTTTTCCTCCGGTCTTGGAACCACATCCCAGAAATCATTCTTCATTATGGACTCATACTCTTCCTGCATAGCATCCTTCTAGACTTGATGCTTTATGGCTTCCTCAAAATATCTAGGCTGGTATTGTTCAATAGTACTCATGGCTGCTAGATACCCTTGGTATCTACTCAGCTTCTTGCTGTCACGGAATGTCCCCCTTGGGGCCATATGTCCCTCATCATCCTTGAGAGTGTCCCTGAGCCATGATGGTCTCCTTCCCAGTGAAGGAGGTGGATCAATCGGGTCCATCGATCCTTCAATATAAGGCATCGTCTCATCTTTCGGTTCTTCTTGATTTCCAGGCATTGCTTCATGATCTTCCTCGGATCTTGGAAGATTGACTAATTTCCTCAGGGAAGCATATTTTTCAAAGGTCACATAATGGCATATCTCCACTTCCCTTTGACCAGGTAGATATACTTTATAGGCCTTCGAAGTTTTTCTGTATCCCACAAACATTTTGGTCTCCCTCTTGATGCTAGCTCCTATGCAAAAGTTCTTGAAATTTTTCGACTCATATTCAGTGCCATTATCAGTCTATCAGATATAATCTCATGTCATTTCTCCCAGTGGACTTCCTCCAACTTGGTAGAGTGTATCAATTCTAGACCCAAACGTGATAGCTTCCTTGAAGCTCTTCTTACACATGTGCACCTTTCCATCAGTAAATGCCACATTGAAACCTTTGTCTTCCATGGTCGATATAGACACAAGGTACTTATTCAAATTAGGTACATAGAGTACATCCTGCAAGCAGAGGACTTGACCTTGAGAAAAGTGGAGGGTCACAGTCCCTGTCCCTTTCACGGAATATGTGTTATTATCTCCAAGGATAATTTCCATATTAGTATCCTTCTCAACCATATCAGATGCTGCTTCCTTGAACCCATTGATGTGCCTTGAGGCACCACTATCTATCGACTAGACATCCATAGTGTCGGGTGGAGATGCAGAAGAGAGGGAAGATACAAGAATTAATTCATTTATTTTTATCAACAACATTTGATTCCTCATACCTGTAATTTATTGACCTTTTTAAAGGTTTATCATTTCCACCGGAGGTAGCCTTCCTCTTTCCCTAGAACCTGTTGTTCCTTTGATTGGCATCCCTACGGTTGTTTTTGTTGACATCATCATCAAGAGAATCCTTCTTGAAAGGGAATTCTCTAGCATAGTGACCTGGCTTATGACAAGGGTAACACTTGCCCTTGTTTCATTGTGCCCCTGCTCTTCCTTTTTTCTTTGGACCACCAAAGTTCTTAAAACTAGAATGAGCAACGTATGTCGCATTCGCTTCATTGTCATACTCCTTCATTCTTGTCTCTTCTTTAACGCATCTCGACATTACCTCGTCAAAGTCAGGTATCACATTATTATTGAGAATGGAAATGTTGAACACATGCCATTCGTATGGGAGCCCTCCAAGTGCGGTTAGTACCATCTCTTGATTAGATATTTTCTCCCCAATAGCAAACATATTTTTCTCGATCTCGGTCAGCTTCAGAAAGTATGATTGGACAGACTCATCCCTGCCTTTCTTAGTTTCTTCAATTGATTCTTGAAGAATAGCACTTTATTTGCATTTGTGGCCTTGAACATGAGGACCAACTTATCATACATCTCTTTGGATGTGCCTAGCTCAGAGATATAGGCCACTAGACTCTTATGAATGGATTTCCTGATCATCAGCTTTTCTTTGATCTCCCCCTTTTTGTACTTTTTTTTGGCAACAACAGTAGCAATGGATGGAGGTTCTCGGATTTTACTCTGCACATAGTCCATGACATCTTGGTCTTCCAATTTGAGATCCAATATCATCTTCCAAGCATGGAAGTCATCCTTCCTAGTCAATTTGTCATCCTCCTTGAAGCCATAGTTTGTGGAACCCATTTTATTCTTTGGTGATTGCTACAAATAGGGCTTGTCTTCACCTCAGCTCTGATACCATGTAAATTTATGTAGATGTTCTATGCTTGATGCAACTTTACTTATCACTACAAAAATCACATAAACATTCAAGTAAAATGCTTATAGAACATACCAGTGGATCTATAGAAGACAAACCAGAAACAGAAAAATGTGGTCATGCATTACGGTGGTTAACAGGATGCTTCAACTAGCAAAGTCTCAATACGATCAGCCAACCATAAGTGTCACACAGACAACCCTTAAAGACAACTCATCAAAAATAAACATAATTTAACAAAGGAATCCCACATCCAGATTTTCGGCATCATCCAGATTTACGGCATCATCAATATTTACGGCATCCATTTCCAGCATCATCCAGATTTACAACATCATCCATATTTATGGCATCATCCATATTTACAGCATCCATTTCTGGCATCATCCAGATTTACGACATCATTTATAGATCATGAGGATGTGTGTGATGAGATGATTGAAATGTCCTCCAACATTGACTCTATTTATATCGATCACTGAGGGTGTGTGACACATTTGTTGGGGGTGTAAAACCTTAAGGCCGACCTGCACATATTTTGAAAGTATTAAAAATAAATGTTCTTCTCATCCAATCAAGATGTTATTTATATCGATCTTGCACCTCCTCAAAAGAGGAACCCAATAAAAATATAGGTGTCTTCATCTAAGCATCACAACATGGATTTTGGACCTAGTTGTCCAATTTTAACATGAGGGCTTCAGAGACATGCAACCTATACCCACCAGCCACTAAGGGAACCCAGAGATATAAACCCCACCTTCAATCTATAGCAGGGTCTCCAAAGGTATTTCTTCCACCCTGAAATTTCTGCCACGGTAACCCCACCTGGTGAAGGGAACCCAGAGTCTACTGTAAATTGATATGCTAGCAAAAGAGGCTAGTCCAGAGCTCCAAAGGTGTGCAAATTCCACCCACAATCCATTGAAGTTTCTAGATATATAGGGATTATAAAGGCTTATCCTATCTCCACCATTCAAACAGAGAATACTCATGTATAGGCTAGTCGAGGCCTCCAGATATATGCAACCTTTGCCCACCAGCCACTAAGGGAATCCAGAAATAAGCCCCACCTTCAAACTACAACTGGGTCTCCAAAGGTATTTCTTCCACCCTGAAGTTGCTACCACAGTAACCCCACCTATCGAAGGGAGTCCAAAGTCTACTGCAAATTGATATTTCAACAAAAAAGGCTAGTCCAGAGCTCTAGAGGTATGCAACTACCACCCACAAGCCATTGAAGTTGCCAGATATTTAGGGATTCTAAAGTCTTATCCTATCTCCACCATTCAAGTAGAGAATACTCAAGTACATGCTATTATCGTATGAGATTTATAGTAGTATAATATATTCCAAAACAATCATATGTTGAATTCTAAGTGATACATTGATAACTAAGAATGTGTCCCTCCAACAGGTCAATATCAAGTTCAGGTTGGGACTATTCTTTGCCATATTGCATTAAGATAACTACAGATAGGAATATTACGAACCTATACACCATTTTATACCAATATCATATTAATATAACCATGTTTTTATAGGCATGCATAACCAGGCATACTACCTCATATGCACCTAAAATTTCAACATCCGCAGTTATTTATGCATGGTCATTCATGAGCAACTTATTACCTATATTAATTTAGTAGGATTAGATTTAGCATGTACTGTATAGAATATTTTGTTTATTTCAAAGCACATGGGTGATTGAGCTTGGGATAGTACACCTCCGTTGCCAGATATCCTGGGATTCTAGAGGCTTATCCTATCTCCACCATTCAAGCAAAGAATACTCAAGTATAAGCTAATCGAGGGCTCTAGAGATATGCAACCTCTACCCACCAGCCACTAAGGGAATCGAGACATATAATCCCCACCTTCAATCTACAACAGGGTCTCCAAAGGCATTTCTTCCACCCTGCCTCAATAGTAAACCCACTCGGTGAAGGGAGCCTAGAATCTACTAAAAATTGATATGCCATCAAAAAAGTCTAGTCTAAAGCTCCAAAGGTATGCAACTTCCACCCACAAGCCATTGAAGAAATATAAAGATATAAACCCTATGAAAATTTCTAAATACAAAATTACAAAAACCCTATTGCAATACCTTGATTTACTTCTCCTAATTGTGTTTTAATTATACAAGTTATTTTCATAAATATTTAGAAAACAACAAAGTAAACACAACTTGCAGCCTACACATATACATATCATTTACTGAAACATTGTTAATTTTTGAAGATGTTCTATGCTAGATGCAAATTTACTTTAAACTTCTAGGGCTCAATCACATGAAAGTAAGATGCAGATAGAACATACCAATAGATCGATGGAAGACAAGCCAAAAACAGAGATAAATAATGGTGGCATTATGGCGATCAGCAAGATGCTTCAACCATCTAAGTCTTCATAAGGTCATCCAACCCAATGTGTCACACAACCCCAAGACTTCTCATAAAAATGCTCCATCAAGGTGCTTCACCAAGAAGCCCTAATCACAACACCATCCATGAGAGAAGAGAATGCCTCCAAAATGTGCATGCAAAATGAACTCTAAGTCTCTCCAATATATAGGCATTTGTGGGGGTGTGTGACACATCTCTTATGCATGTGGGATAAATCAGACCGACCTTACACCTGTGGAATAAATTCAAAATACATGTTATGCTCATCCGATCAAGATGATCTTTAGATCGATCTTGCACCTCTCCAAGTGAGGAATCTAATAAAAATATTGGCATCATCATCTAAGCATCACGACATGGACTTTGGACCTTGTTGCCCAAAATTAACACTTGCTCTCAACTAGGGATAACTCCATCCACCAATGCCATCCAAACATCATATGTAATCTTGCCATAACTTGCTTTGTTGGTTTATTTATTTCAGAACAGAAGTGGGTCAGTCACCAAGACATCATTCTTGGCTGACAGATTCAGCCCAGAGGTCTGAAACCTCTATAAGACTCACAAAGAGTCTCATACCAACACGAAGTTGGTTTACCTGACCTGAAGTCAGTTGGAGGTCTGAAACCTCACTAGGACTCAAGAGAGTCATATAGTAACTCAAAGTTAGTTGGAGGTATGAAACCTCACTATACTTGATCCCAAATCAAGTGGTTGGACCGTGTCTTACTAGACATAGAGAATACGACAATCTTTGATGTGTCCATCGGTCTTGCTATGGTCTCTATTCACATTTCCAACCTCATTAGCCAACTGAGAGGTACTTCCCATGAGTCTAAAACTCCATGGGTGGGATGCATATGGTGCATAGATCAGAGAGAGTTAAACCAACTCAATACCATCACAGTGGGGTGGAAGAAGACCAACTAGGTTCAGCAAGCCTAACCCTGTGGTTTGTTATAGCATCAAGAAGCTATCCCCAAAGCCCCCCTGGAGCTCCTAGAGCTCATCGTTGAACAAGACCCTCCAAATAGGGTCATTTCACAATTCCAATATTCTCATGGAAGGTTAGGAACTTGACCTACCACAAGGGCTTAGTGAGAATATCCATGAACAACTCATCATTTCCGATGAGCCTTATGGCACCTCATTGTACCATCTCATGTACAAAGTGGTACCTACTTGGATCGATCGTGGAACATGGGATTCTCTGACAAATGAATCCCCCTATAGTTATCATAAAGGATAATAGTGGCATCTATCACATGCTCGAACAAATCACTGAAGAGATTTCACAACCACGTGGCTTCACAGTAAGCTATACATGCTAAAATGTACTCAGCCTCAGTGGTGCTCAAAGCTATCGATATATTCTTCCTACATGAAGGAGACCTAAGCGTGAAGCATAATCCATATGTGTTTTTGTGATCCACCACACTGCCTGCCTAATCGACATCATCATATACATGGAGTCTCAAACTATTGGTAGTGCATCTAATCCCATGGTTTATCATGCCCCTGAGATATCTCAATAGTTTCTTGGCACCAACCCAGTTAATGTTATGAGGATCGGCCATGTGTTGACTCAAAGTGTTCATTGCACAACTTACGTCCAGATGGATGTTCCCTAAGAACATCAAGGCCCCTACGAGTTGAAAATATTTAGTAGAATTTGCTAGTATGGGCCCAACAACTTCATAATATATTTTCCTTAAGATAAGAAAATATTGCCAGGTCTCTGCGAGAGATCCAAGCCTAGGAAGTAATGCTTCAGCCCTAGGTCCTTCATCTTGAACTCAGAAGCAAGCTCCCTCTTACACTAATGAATGAGAGGGTCATCACCTATCAGGAAGAGACCTTCCAAATAGAGAATCAGAATGAGAGGCATTTCTTTATCAACCTTGAAGTAAAATTTTAGATCAACATTACTTCGAGTGAAGCCCAGCTTCATCAAGTAGCTATCTATCCTCTCGTACCAAGCCCTGGCGGCTTGCTTCAGCCCATAGTGGGATTTCCGGTGTCTCTATCCTGGACTTAAAACCCTAGACATTGCTCCACATACACCTCTTCCTTTATCGAACCATGTAGAAAAATAGTCTTCACATCCATCTGATGTAGACTCTATCCTTACATAGCAGTAAGGGAAATAATAGATCGGATGGTAGTATATTGAATCACTGGTGCAAGTATATCATCATAGTCTACGCCTTACTTTTGAGATTATAGAAGAACTTTAATAGTCCTCAGCTTCTTGTATATCTTGACGAAGAATATGTTGATCTTACTCCCTCTGAGACTGGAAAAACGAGGCATATAAGATAGAGGAAAATTGATCATAGAATCACAGACATATCTCAAGGCAATGATCTTCAATCCTTCTCCAAAGTTGAGATTAACCTTTTCTTCAAGTAAGATTCCATTCCTGTTGATCTAAGCCATGTCGTATTTGTGAGAAGTACAAGATTCTCATAATCTTCTTCTGCAATAGGATTCACTAAAGAGCTACCTCAGATGGCTAACTATTTTTGATGTACATCCTAAACAATTCTTCCATACCTTAGTCTTGAGTTGAATTATAGCTTTACTGTTCATTATAATTGTTCTTAAGAAATTTTGATAGTGTACCTTAGAGTACCTGGAAGATGTCTGGATCAGAAAATCCAGCTTAAAGCTAAAAAAACCATCAGCTCCCCCTGAATATTTGAGAAGAGATCTTCCCCAAAGAGACATATGTGACTGGTTATCGATCCTAGTTACATGGACAGTTTTTAAAATAATCAATGGGCAGGAGGAGATACTTGTACATCCTTTGATCTCTTAGAGGACTGTCATTTGTAGCTCAGGCCTAATAACTACAGCCATCTGTTGAGGAGGTAAATTCCCTCTGCGGACGGAGGCGATCCCTACTAGCCCAGCAGGGGTCTAGCAACAATCATCAAATGCTACAGCGCAAGTTCCTAATTGTGAATAAATATACCAACGATGGAGGCCTACCTGGAGTCCAATGCTATGATCTGTAGAAGAGACAACATTCCCGTTCCTCAGCCTCAGCAGATCACGATCCCCACGATCTCCGTGAATGGACACCTGCACATGCAAGAAACAACACGAATACAAGCATAAAATCTAGAATACACAACTATATATCAGTCAAAAAGGATATAACTCATTATTATCATAAGTGAAAAACATATTGGAACCATAACCGGTAGTCATTCATTAATAAGCAATCGAAAGAGAGTACAACCAATGTTCTGACGCTGCGGTCTCCTTCGGAAGGGTCTCCAGTCGTTCACGTCTTGCAAAGCTCGCCGGGGAAGGGACAAGCCTCTCTAGAGTCTCTCGACGATAGTCTCCTTACTTGAGTCGGCCTTAAGGGAAGAATCAAGGCTCTTGCAGCATAAAGGCTCTTGGGAATTTCGAGATTCAAAGCTTAGGCACTTCAAGACTAGCTTGCAATGGAAATGGGCAATATTTTATAGATGAAGGAAGAGGGAGTTGGGATCCCTATAATTGTGGGATTGGCCTATCATCAAGGAAGCTTCCATGAGAGGTGGAAAACCACTTCCCTTCCATGGAATTCTCGGAGCCAAACCTCCCAACTCAAGATAGACAATGGTTTCTGAGTTTGTTGAAACAAAACTTCCACCATATTTATTTAAAAAACACTCCTTAAATTGGCTGGCGCGACTGCGACTCTGGGACAGAGCGCCAGTTGGTGCGGCCTCTTTGTAGGATATTCCTCATTGGCACGAGTGATGAACTGTCTGCCCGCGCCAATGCAAAAAGGGATGTTCTTATGGTTTTCTGCAAGGAGATGTCTTCAGGGAAATTGAAGCTCATGTTTAGAGGAATGCATTGATAATGGTTTCAAAGCATGACAATGTTCACAGGTCACAAAATGGGTCCTCCATTGTGCGGGACGGGGAATGGTAGGGACGGTGACAAATTATTGTGTAACAATTAGGGTTAGGTTATAGTTAATGTTAAGATTAGGTTAATAGTAAAGTTAAGTTTAAGGTTAGGGTTAAGGTTAGGGGAAGGTTTTAGTTAAGGTTAAGGTTAAGGTTAAGTTTAGGTTAAGGTTAAGGTTTTTGTTAAGATTAAGGTTAAGGTTAAGTTTAAGTTAAGATTAGGTTAGCTTAAGGTTAAGGTTAGGTTAAGGTTAAGGTTAAGGTTGAGGTTTTGGTAAAGGTTAGGGTTAGGTTATAGTTAAGGTTAGGTTAAGGTTAAGGTTAAGGTGAGGTTAAGCGTAATTTCAAGGTTAAGGTTATAGTTAAGGTTAAGGGTAAGATAAGGTTAAGGGTAAGGTTAAGGGGTAAGGTTAAGCTTAATGTTAAGGTTAAGGTTGCAGTTAGGTCAAGGTTTAGAATACGGTTAGGTCAAGGTTAATATTAATGTTAAAGATAGGTTAAGGTTAAGGGTAAGATAAGGTTAAGGTTAAGGTTAAGGTTAATATTAGGTTAAGGGTAAAGTCAAAACTTAACCTTAACCTTAAGTTTAAGATTAACCTTCCGCTCACTTTAACCCTAACCTTAACTTGAACCTTAACCTTAATCTAACACTAACCATAACCTTAACCTTAACTTTACCCTTAACCTAACCTTAACCTTACCCTAACCATAACCTTAACTTTACCCTTAACCTAATCTTAACCTTAACCTAACCTTAACTTTTACTTTACCCTTAACCTAACCTTAACCTTACCTTAAACTTAACCATAACCATAACCATAATCTTAACCTTAACCTTAACCTTAAACTTAACCTAACCTTAACCTCAACATTAACTATAACCTAACCCTAACCTTGACCAAACCCTAAACCTTAACCTTAACCTTAACCTAACTAAACCTGTAACCTTAACCTTAACCTTACCCTTAACCTTAACTTATCCTTAACCTTAACCTTAACCATAATATTAACCTTGGGTTAAGGTTAAGGGTAAGGTTAGGGTTAAGGGTAAAGGTTAAGGTTAAGGTTACCGGTTTAGTCAAGCTAAGGTTAAGATTAAGGTTAAGGGTTTGGTCAAAGTTAGGGTTAGGTTATAGTTAAAGTCAAGGTTAAGGTTGAGGTTAAGGTTAGGTTAAGGGTAAGGTCAAGGTTAAGGTTAAGGTTATTTTAAGGTTAAGGTTAGGTTAAGGTTAAGGGTGAAGGTTAAGGCCAAGGTTAAGGTTATGGTTATGGTTAAGGTTAGTTTAATTTTCAGGTTAAGGTTAAGACCTATAACCTTAACCTTGACCTTACCATTAATATTAACCTTAACCTAACCTTAACCTAGACTTTACCCTTAACTTAACCTTAACCTTCACTAAAACCTAACACTAACCTTGACCATTCCCTTAACCTTAACCTTAACCTTTCCCTTAACCTTAATCTTAACCTTGAACTAATCCTAAATTTAACCTTAAGATAACCTTAACCTTAACCTTAACCTAGCTATAACCTTACCCTTTGTTGAGGAGGTAAATACCCTCTATGGATATAGGCGATCCCACTAGCCCTAGATTGGGTCTAGCAACAATCGAATCAAGAAATGATGTTGGTTCCTAGATATACGAAAGACAAAGATCACGATAAGCAGCCTACCTTAAATCCCACACTGTTGTTGTCGAGGAAGAAGTGATGCTCCTCTTCCTAAGCCTGACAGATCACAATCCTTCTATTTGACACATCCGGATACCTATACACATGCAGAGAAACAATGACATACAACGTAATATTCAAAGTGTATAACTATATATTAGTCAGAGAGGATATAATTATTTGCATTACATAAAAGAGTAAACACATGAATGGAACCAAAATTAGAGTCATTGATCTTCCCTCGGCGGGGCTTGCAGCGGAGCACGTATCAATAAAGCCTGTTAGGGATTTGGACAAAGCTCTCTCCCTTACGTGGTTCTCCTTGGCTATAGTTTCCTTCTCAAGGTTCAACTTCCAAGCATTCAACTAGCTTGTTATTGGTTAGGGCAAGTTTTTATAGATGGAGGAAGGGAAGTTGGGATCCCTATAATCATGGGATAGGCCCTATATCTTAGGAAGGTTCCATGAGAGCTGGAAAACCACTTCCTATACATGGAGATCTGGAGCCAAATCACTCAACTTCTTTTGATGATTAATTCTGGAGTTTGTTAGAATCAAAATTTCACCCTTTATTTTTAGAAAACATCCTTTAATAAGCTTGGCGCGAGTGAAACATAGGGACATAGCACCAGTTGGCATGCCCTCTAGTGTGGATTTCCCCCATTGGCACAAGGGATGAATTAGCTAGTAGCGCCAAGGCAAAAAAATCTGTTTTTTGGGTTTTCAAAGGAAATGTTCTTCAGGAGAATGATTTTCCTTATGCAGGAGGATTCCATGAACGTGTTTTCAGGACATTTTACTATTCAAAAGTTACGGGAATAGTCCTCCAATGTACAGGATGAGGGATTGCAGGGATGGTGACAAAATGTTGTGTAAAAGACTCCCCCTAAAGCATGAGGTCTAAGAGAGAGGGAGGGGTGAAATGCTTTATGAGAATGCGTCCAACTGAAAACACTATTGTCGGAAGACCTGCAAATACAAATAAAACTAATATCTCTGATACATGATATGTGGTATGGGCGCAGCCATCCATAATAGAGTGTACCATAACTGGGATCCAAGGTATGGACGCAGCCATCCAGCAAAGAAGGATCAACAAGTAGACTCAGGCATGGTTGCAGCCATCCAATCAAATGAGTCATGTAATCAATCATGATAATCCACAAAGAATCCACAGCCTGGATGTTTATCAGACAAAACCTAGGGTCTTGCGCTCCATCTCGACCTGAACAGTGTACAAGTTTGAGCATGTGAATATGTGAGCTGAAGTCAAACCTGCAATAATATCATCTAATTACTAGCCAATAATGAAGACCGTTAACAGACGCGAGAGAAACCACCAATAATGATGTTGGCTCTCAAGGTACAAGAGGTACAATCCACGGAATGTGAATAGTGATCTGGCGTTGAACACCTACAGAATCATCCGATCGAAGGCCAATAATGAAAAACTTGTATCAAATGCAAAGAACCTACCATTGAGGCATGCAGGCTCAAAGGTACCTGAAGGGAGTCTCTAGATCAACTTCCTAGATAATAAGCTGAAGTTGATAGGAAGTGACCTTGATCGAAGGTGGGCCATAGTGTTTCCCACATCATCAACATGAGACAAAGGAACATAATTTTTGTGAATCAAGACCAACAGAGAATCAAAGGGAGGTTGAAAACTGCATAGGTCAACTTCTCTTGAACACATTGGTAGAATGACATTGCTTTTGGAAGTATTTGACATCAAGGGATCTGAGATCATGGTGACGTGGAAAAGAGCAGATGAGTAGTCAAAAGAGATTACCCAAACCCATGGAGGCAAGTAGATAATGAGATGAGATGTCCCCAACTTGAAATGAATGCAGCCAAGTGCCATGTTCAAGAGCGACATACTGCCAATAGGACTATGATACTAGTTCCATTTTCCCCCACCATTTCTGGCGAGTACCTCGTTATTTTTACACAAGGTTGAAGAGGATAGAATATGCTTGTCATATAAGTTTGTCCTTCAGACAAATCTAACCTATTACATTTAACGAGCCCTAGCAAGGGGGAACTCGAGTAACGTCATTACGACAGAGTCCAATGTCATAAATTTTTAATGAGTCTGACAAAGGAAGAACTCGACGTCTTTTCATGTTTAGAGAGTTTAAAAAGATAGCGAAAAATAAAACTCCAGCAGTCCCTTTTCATAGATAGTCCCTCAGATCTAAAAAGGTAGAAAACTATGTCTGAGAGAGCCTCCTAGTCGTGATAGGCTAGGTTATTATTTTTTCGTAAATAATCTATCCCATCCCAGAAAAGGGGTAAACGTATACTGGGTAGATGTCATTTCGCAGCCAATTTAAGGAGTTCAAAATGATAAGTGACTCAGAAATATTTTCATGTTTAGAGAGTCAGAAAAGAGCTGAAAGCTTACTCCTCCTAAAGGAATGAGTGGTATTAACGGTAGCTATTGGTTCCGGTAATGGTGGAGCTGGTCAGAACAAGTAAAGGTTAAGAGGTTGGATAACAAGACCACTCATCGCAGTGGTTCCTTAGGAATGGGTGAAAGAACCAAGTGAAGGCATATGATCGGCCAAGCAGATAGTGACGATGGAGTGAGAAAACCAAGGCGCATTTGGAAAAATAGGCTGATAAAATGGCAATCACAAGAGGTAAAATGGAAATGGTTTTATTTTTACACAAGCTTGAAATCAGGAAACTCTGCTTGAAGTTGGTTTCATTTTTACACAAGCTTGAAACAAAGGTAAACTATGCTTGAAACTGGTTTCATTTTTACACAAGCTTGAAACGGAAGCAAACTATGCTTGAAAAATTAAGCATGCCCCCAGCATGGTGACTCAATTCAAGGTACATGCCCCCCAAGCTTTAGTGCATTCACCGGAGTAGACTGCTAGTTACTAACAGGTGGATGGAATGAAGGTTGAATTATGAGATCAAGAGAAAGACTCGACTGGGATTTTACGAGATCATATCAAAGACTCGAATTGAACAGGATCATGTTTCATTATTTTAACGATATTTACACACTTAAAATAACTATCCTCAAACTAGTTTGTTTCATTGTTTAGGAAGCTTTACACAAGAAAAATAACTATGCTCCGACAAACCTTGTTTCATGGTTTAAGGAGCTTGATGGAAGCAGATGAACCATGCTTCGACCAGGTTGTTTCATTTTTTAAGGAGCTTGACACAAGCAGATGAACCATGCTCCAAAGATTTTATTTCATTTTTTAAGGAGCTTGACACAAGAAAACAAACTCTGCTTCGATAGACCTCATCATAATGAATAAGAAGTCATAGCTTCCAAGGGTTTCCTGTCCGATGGAAGGAAAACATCTTGGAAGTATGGACCCAATGCCCCCAGCACATGATGTACAACGACGATATCACTGAATATGGACATGGGATAGGTAGAAACATAATTTACATGTGGCGGAGATTACACAATCGATAGATAAAGATCCGGCAGGGATGATGGTGGACTAGCTGCCATATTCGGACTAAAGAACTCAAGTTGATCAATGATCACAATCCGACCTTGGTGCGAAAAACACATCACACGAAAGAGAGAGGAGACGAGCATTCCCATGGCATAAGTATAATCACGGCCCAAGAGTAAATTAAAGTCCAAGGGGCTAGGAAAAATCATCACGTCCATATGAACAGTTTTCCCTCCCAAAGTGACAGGTAACTTCGGAAGGATCCCTAACGGTTGACTAGTTCTTCTGTTAAACACCAACAGATTCTGCATAACAGGCATAAGCGACGGTGAACTGAAATCTTGCCAATTAGTTGAGGATAAAATACTAACAGACACGCCTTCATCTATAATGGTTCTAGGTATGACCAGATGGGAGGCCTACACCGTGATCTCAAAGGGCACATAAGAAGGAAGGCGATAACCTGCGAATCGACCCCAATCAAAGGAAGCAAACAAAATACTTGGAGGGGCTACAATTTAATTGAGATGGTATTCCCCTAGTGTCATGGGAGAAGAAGGAGCATCCTCCACGACTTCCATCACGGAGGCGAGAGGGGTATCCTCCGGGACCTCCATCATGGGAGGCGGAGGAGCAGCTTCTTGAGATATAAAGACACGAGAATCTCTTTCCAAGTCTAAGGAATCTGAAGAAACAAGAAGAACCTGAGGGATGTGAGATCCACTCTCAACAGAAAATAATTGGTGCACTGCAGATGGGGCCAGCTCAACTGATCCCACGACCAATGGTTGGTCAGAGATGGATTCATGAATTTAAATTTCTGGGGGAGTGGGACCGACGAAGGATAAATCTTGACCAATTTTTGAATCAACTGGTGAAGGACTCAAAGAAAGTTGTTTGTAACCAGCCAGAAGGCACGGTACAAAAACAGTCGAGTTTTCCAAAACTCTCTTGGCTTGATCCATATACGGACAAAGGTGAATGGCATGATGCCCTTCACACAAATTACAGGGATTGGTGAGCTTCCCCTGCCTCTTAGGAGCTTTACCAGCACTAGCTGAATACGTGCCCCCAACCTAACTCCTGGAAGCCAAAGGCAATGGCGGGTGACCATTGGACCATACTTCAAGCACCTTGGGAATGCTAGGGCAATCATGAAGAATATGGTTTCCCTGGCACAACATGCAAGGGAACTTGACTTTCCACAGAGGGTTGGAAGTTTCATTAAGAGTAGATGTTTTAGGGGCAGTAGCCATAGCCTTATCGTCTCGCTTATCTGAATTCTTCTTCTTAGTCTTCTTCTTCTTCTTCTTAGCCACGTGGGTACTAGAATCCAGACTTTCACCAGGCGAAGTATAAGATGAGGATGAAGAAACATGCGAAGAAGGGGAGAGGTCCACCTTCGAATTAACATGGCATTTCTCAGGCGGAGGAGTGGATGGTACAGTAGTCGAGACATTTAGGACCACAGAGGTTGAAAAAAACCAAACAGGCAACCCAACAGTTAACCCGGGAAGGGACAACGTTGCCATATAAGGAGCGCGAACATTTCCAAAAGCAGGAAAATGATTAGGACTTCCTTCAGAGGGAATCTTTGATTGGAAAAATCAGGAAAAGTTGCCATCGCAAACGACCTTGAAATAAAACACTAAGGACAAAAATTCTAACCAGGAATATTCCATGGGTGATTATTTTTTAGGACACTAAAACCATACTCTATTGTTTCATATTTAAAGAGTTGAGAAACAAGAAAAAGTTGACTCTATCGCTTTCAGGTTGGACACGAGCTTGAAAGGACAAGAGCTTGATGATCTTTTCAGTTAAATGAGTCAGTAAAGATCAAAGTGACTTCTCTGGTAATCTAGGTAAATGGGTGTACCAGATATCTATGAACTGCTATATACACCTTGGTAAAAATGAAAAATAAATCAACCAAGGACTTAACGTGTGTGCAGGTAATCTCTTCGAATTTAGTGTCTGGTGTATCATGGGTAAACGGTGGCAAACTCAGCTTCCAATGGATAAAGGATTTGCAACCTAATAGGGTCTCCCTTCATATACGCGACGGTACGGGGAGCTCAAGTCTGTATTAGTGTTGTCTAAAGCCAAATGGTGAACGACAACTACTAGGTTTAAAGACACCGGAACACATCTCTACCTTAGACCACTAGATGTTCCATTAATGTTTCAACGTTGCCTTAGGTTAATTCAGTAAATTTTAAACTTGATCTTCAATTTACATTTCAATTTCAAGGCCCTATCGAATGTTGGATCTCATAAAACCTTTAAATGAAAAACTACATGCCACAAAATATCATTTTGTTCAATGAAGAGCTATCTACGGGAGAGTTGAGAGCTTTCAAATGACAAAAAAATGAACACACAAAAACATCCACTACTGTTTCCAATGCAAGCTAATGAAACTAGAAGACTTCTCTCTAGAGTTATATAACACTAGTAATGTGAAAGAGCTTTCAATTTTCACTATGCCAATCAAAATGCAAAAGATTTTTTTTTTTTACTTTTCAATATATTAGAGAAAATGCACTAAATGAATGAAAAACTAATGAAAACACCAATTCAAGAAATGAAAAAGAGAGAGTTGAAACAAACAAGTTCACTCAATTCAAACACATACAATCAAGATTCAAACTCATGATGAAATCCCTCAAAGCGAAGAAGAATCTCGAAAGAGACTGAAACAAACTGTGTGATCTAGGCTTGGAGCAACACAAAGCGGAATTGAACGAAAGAGGAAACAATCACTCAAAAAATTCAATGATTCAATGGAACTGAACAAGACGAATGGAGAGAAGAAAAAAATAAAAAAAATACCAGGCAATTAAAGACCCAAAACTCTCATGGGAGGCTCAGGACATTGAAGCACCTAGAATCCCTAGGGCTAGAATGCAAAACTGATGGTAAAGGGAAAAAAACCAGAGGACAAAGGCCAAACAAAATAAAAAATGACTTCATGGCACTCAATCAATCAGAAAAATGACACCAGGACCAAAACTCAATCTCAAGGAGTCCAAAATCAAGCAAACCCTAACACCAAGCAAAGTTGGTGCACCTGTTTGGCTGTAATCTGTGCCAAAAAGGAATTGGCGTGGGGGCCTAACTAGAAACAAGCACCAACTGGCATGACTGTTAGGAGAAAAACCACGCCAATCGATTTTACCCTATAAAAATAATAAAAATGGACAAATAGAGACTGGATTTGGTCTTCTGGGGGCTAAACAAGGTTTTAATACCAAGGAAGATGAACCAAAAAAGTAAAAAATCAATCAAGAAAGCCAAAAACGACCCAAAAGGAGGAAGGAATAACTTTCACTAGTCTGCAAAACCAGAGATTCTGGGTTTGATCCCCAGTGGAGTCACCAAATTGTTGAGGAGGTAAATCCCTTCTGCAGACAAAGACGATCCCACTAGGCCTAGATTGGGTCTAGCAATGATCGAATCACACAATGACATTGGTTCCTATCTATACGAAAGACAAAGATCGTGATAAGTAGCCTACATTAAATCCCACGCTTTTTTTGTCGAGGAAGAAGTGGCGCTCCTCGTCCTAAGCCTGAAAAATCAAAATCCTTCCATTTGACATGTCCAAATACCTATACACATGTAGAGAAACAACGACATACAACGTAATATTCAAATCATATAACTATATATCAGTCGGAGAGGATATAATTCGTTGCATTACATAAAATATTAAACACACGAATGGAACCAAAATCAGAGTCGCTTATATTATAGATGAAAAAAAGGGAGATTACAACCAAGTGCTCTGACACTATGATCTTCCTTCGGCGTGGCTTGCAGCAGAGTGCGTATCAATAAATCCTGTTAGGGATTTGGACAAAGCTCTCTCCCTTACGGGGTTCTCCTTGGCTATAGTTTCCTTCTCAATGTTCAGCTTCCAAGCGTTCAGCTAGCTTGTTAATGGAGAGGGCAGGCTTTTATAGATGGAGGAAGGGAAGTTGGGATCCCTATAATCATGGGATAGGCCCTGTCTCTTAGGAAGGTTCCATGAGAGGTGGAAAACCACTTCCTATACATGGAGATCCAGAGCCAAACCACTCAACTTCTTTTGATGATTCATTCTGGAGTTTGTTAGAATCAAACTTTCACCATTTATTTTTAGAAAACATCCCTTAATAAGCTTGGCGCGAGTGAAACATAGGGACATAGCGCCAGTTGGCTCGCCCACTAGTGTGGATTTCCTCCATTGGCACGAGGGATGAATTGGCTAGTAGCGCCAAGGCAAAAAAATCTGTTTTTAGGGTTTTCAGAGGAAATGTTCTTCAGGAGAATGATTTTCCTTATGCAGGAGGATGCCATGAACATGTTTTCAGGACATTTTACTATTCACAAGTCAGGGGAATAGTCCTCCAATTTACGGGACGAGGGATTGTAGGGGCAATGAATAAATGTTGTGTAACACCCTTAACCTTAACCTTGAGATTAACTATAACTTAACAATAACCTCAACCAATCCCTTAACCTTGACTTTAACCTCACTAAACCCATAACCTTACCCTTAACCTTAACCAAACCTTAACCTTAACTTTACCTTAACCTTGACTTTACCCTTAACCTAACCTTAACCTTAAACTAACCCTTAACCTTGACCAAATTCTTAACCTTAACCTTAACCTTAATTTTACCCTTAACCTAATATTAACCTTAACCTAACGTTAACCTTGACTTTACCCATAACGTAACCATAACCTTAGCCTTAACCTGAGGTTAAGAATATGGTTAAGGTTAAGGTTAAGGGTAAGGTTAGGGTTAAGGTTAGGGTAAGGTTAGGGTTAGGTTAGGGTTAAGGTTAGGTTAGGTTAATTTTAGGTTAAGGTTAAGGTAAGGTTAAAGTTAAGGTTAAGGTTAAGGTTATGGTTAAGGTTAAGGTTAAGTTAACGTGAAGGTTAGGTTAAGGTTAAGGGTAAAGATAAGTTTATGGTTAAGGTTAAGGTTAGGGTTCGGTTATGGTTAAGGTTAAGGTTAGGTTAAGGGTAAGATAAGGTTAAGATGTAGGTTAGGTTAAGGTTAAGGTTCAGTTATAGTGAAGGTTAAGGTTATGGGTTTGGTTAAGGTTAGGGTTAGGCTATAGTTAAGGTCAAGGTTAAGGTTAGGTTATAGTGAAGGTTAAGGTTAAGATAAGTTTATGGTTAAGGTTAGGTTAAGGTTAAGGTTACGGTTAAGATTAAGGTTAAGGTTAGGTAAAGGTTAAGGTTAAGGTTAATGTTAAGGGTTTGGTCAAGGTTAGGGTTAGGTTATAGTTAAGGTTATGGGTTTAGTCAAGTTAAGGTTAAGGTTAAGGGTAAAGTTAAGGGTTTAGTCATTGTTAGGGTCAGGTTAAGGTTAAGGTTAAGGGTTTGGTCAAATTTAGGGTTAGGTTAAGGTTACGAGTAAAGTTAAGGTTAAGGTTAGGTTAAGGTTAAGATTAGGTTAGGTTAAGGTTAAGGTTAATGTTAAGGATTTCGTCAAGGGTAGGGTTAAGGTTAAGGTTAAGGATAAGTTAAGGTTAAGGGTAAGATAAGATTAAGGTTAAGGTTAAGGTTAAGGTTAGGTTAAGGGTAAAGTCGAAGTTAAGGTTCAAGTTAACGGTTTAGTCAGGTTAAGGTTAGGTTAAGTTTTAGGTTAAGGTTAAGGTTAAGGGTAAATTTGAGGTTAAGGTTAAGGTTAAGGTTAGGTTAAGATTAAAGTTAAGGTTAAGGTTAAGGTTTGGTCATGGTTAGGGTTAGATTATAGTTAAGGTTAAGATAAGGTTAAGGTTAAGGTTAGGTTAAGTTAAGGTTAAGGTTAAGGTTTGGTCAAGGTTAGGGTAGGTTATAGTTAAAGTTAAGGTCAAGGTCAAGGTTAAGGGTAAGGTTAAGGTTAAAGTTAAGGTTATGGTTAGGGTAAGGTTAGGGTTATGGTTAGGGTTAGGTTAGGTTAAGGGTAAGGTATGATTAAGGTTAAATTAGGTCAGGGTTAAGTTTAAGTTAAGGTCAGGTTAAGGTAATGTTAAATTCAGGTTAGGGTTTAGGTTAGGTTAAGGTTAGGTTAGGGTTAAGTTTAAGGTTAAGGTTAGGTTAAGGTTAGGTTAGGCTAGGGTTAAAGTTAAGGTTAAGGTTAAGGTTAGGTTAAGGTTAACGTTATGGTAAAATTTAAGGTTAGGTTAAGGTTAAGGTTAAGGTTAGGCTTAGTCAGGTTAAGGTTAAGGTTAGGCTAATGCTAAGGTTAAGGTTAAGGTTAAGGTTAAGGTATGGTTAAGGTTAAGGACAAGGTTATGGTTAACAGTTTAGTTAATTTTAAGGTTAAAATTAAGGTTAAGGTTAAGGTTTACACTGAGGTTACGGTTATGTTATGGTTAAGGTAAGGTTAATGTTAAGGATAGGTTAGTGTTAAGGTTAAGGTTAAGGTTAGGTTAGATAAGGTTAAGGTTAAGGCTTAGGTTAAGGTTAATGAGTTTAGTAAGGTTAAGGTTAAGGTATGGCGAAGATTTAGTTAAGGTTAGTTTATGTTAATGTTAAGGTTAAGGTTAAGGTTAGGTTAAGGTTACGGTTAATGTTAAGGTTAAGGTTAAGATTAAGGTAAAGGTTAAGTTAAGGTTAGGTTAATGTTAAGATTAAGGTTAGGTTAAGGTTAAGATTAAGGGAGTAAGGTTAAGGTTAGGGTTAATGTTAAGGTTAATGTTAGGGTAAGGTTAAGGTTAAGGTGAAGGTTAATGGTAAGGTAAAGGTTAAGGTTAAGTGTAAGGTTAATTATAAGGTTAAGGATTTAGTTAGGCTAAGGTTAAGGTTAAGGTTAAGGTTTTTTTCAAGGTTAGGGTTATGTTATCGTTAAGGTCAAGGTTAAGGTTAGGTTAAGGTTAAGGTTAGGTTAAGATTAAGTTCAAGGTTAAGGTTAAAGTTAAGGTTAAGGTTAGGTTCAGGTTTAGGTTAGGTTAGTGCAAGGTTAAGTTTAAGGTTAGGTTAAGGTTAGGTTAAGGTTAAGTTAAGATGAAGGATAAGGTGAACTTAATATGAAGGTTAAGGTTAAGGTTAAGGTTAGGGTTAATGTTAAGGTTAATGTTAGGGTAATGTTAAGGTTAAGGTGAAGGTTAATGGTAAGGTAAAGGTTAAGGTTAAGTGTAAGGTTAATTATAAGGTTAAGGGTTTAGTTAGGTTAAGGTTAAGGTTAAGGTTAAGGTTTTTTTCAAGGTTAGGGTTATGTTATCGTTAAGGTCAAGGTTAAGGTTAGGTTAAGGTTAAGGTTAGGTTAAGATTAAGTTCAAGGTTAAGGTTAAAATTAAGGTTAAGGTTATGTTCAGGTTTAGGTTAGGTTAGTGCAAGGTTAAGTTTAAGGTTAGGTTAAGGTTAGGTTAAGGTTAAGTTAAGGTGAAGGATAAGGTGAACTTAATATGAAGGTTAAGGTTAAGGTTACGGTTAAGGTTATGGTTATGGTTAAGGTTAAGGTTAAGGTTAAGGTTAATATTAAGGTTAAGGTTAAGGTTAGGTTAAATTTAAGATTAATGTTAAGATTAGGGGTAAGGTTAAGGTTAAGTTAAGTTTAAGGTTAAGGGTTTAGTTAAGGTTAAGTTTAAAGTTAAGATTAAGGTCAAGGTTAATTTAAGGTTAGGTTAATGTTGATTTTAATGTTACGTTAAGGTTAAGAATAAGGGGGTAAGGTTAAGGTTAGGGTTAAGGTTAAGGTCAAGATTAAGGTGAAGGTTAAGGGTAAGGTTAAGGTTAAGATTAAGGTTAAGGGTTTAGTTAGGTTAAGGTTAAGGTGAAGGTGAAGGTTAAGGTGAAGGTTAAGGGTAAGGTTAAGGTTAAGGTTAAGGTTAAGGTTAAGGGTTTGGTCAAGGTTAGGGTTAGGTTATAGTTAAGGTCAAGGTTAAGGTTAGGTTAAGGTTAATTTAAGGTTAAGGTAAGGTTAAGATTAAGGTCAAGGTTAAGGGTAAAGTTAAGGTTAAGGTTAGGTTAAGGTTAAGGTTAGGTTAGGGTAAGGTTAAGGTTAAGGTTAGGTTAAGGGTAAAGTTAAGGTTAAGGATAAGGTTAGGGTAAGGTTAAGGTTAAGTTCATGGAAAATTTTAGGGGCTAATATTCGCAGGTGGGCTAATTTTCCATGATTTTTCCCAAAAAAAATCACCAATTTCCATTTTTCCTAAAAATGATTTGCCTAGATTTTACAATATAAAATTATTTTACCTTAAAAATTTCCAGAATTATATAGAGACTATATATAAAATCATTATAAATTTGAATAATTTTACAAATATATCAATGAACATTTTATATTTTTCATATTAGGGACTAGTGAGATTCGCCAATGTCTTAAAATTCAAGAGAATTTTCCAATGTTAGAATTTTCCCTGGTTAAGTTTAAGGTTAAGGTTATGGTTAAGGTTAAGGTTAAGGCTAAGTTAAGGTTAAGGTTAAGGTTAAGGTTAAACTTAACGTTAAGGTTAAGGTTAAGGTTAGGTTAGGTTAAGGTTAAGGGTAAGGTTAAGGTTAAGGTTAAGGTTAAGGTTAAGGTTAATGTTATGCTTAAGGGTAAGATTAACTCTAGGGTTAAGGTTAGGTTAACGGTTTAGTTAACATTAAGATCAAGGTAAACGTTGAGATTAGGCTAAGGTTAAGTTTAAGGTTAATGTTAAGCTTAAGGGTAAGGTTAAGGTGAAGATCAAGGGTAAGGTTGTTGTGTAACCAGCTCCAAAAATAGAAGAAAAGAGATATCAACGACTTAGAAATAAGCCACTTCGAGGGGGCAAACTCCAATACATTACATAAATGAACAATTATTGGATGATACAATTTACAAAACCTCCTTTCTATATATAGGAGTCCATGAGGCCATAATGTAATCCTAGTGGGCCACAATGTAATCCTAGCTAACCTAACAATAATAATTTAAGGGCACAATAATAACAAAATGGGGGTTACAAGGGTACACTAATAACAATAAGGAAGTTGCAACAGCAATAGTTCTACTATATTGTGTAGGGACCTAACATGCCCCTCTCCTTCAAAAAAGTGTTTTCCTCAATGCTTGAGTAGCTCTGGGTGCTTCTGTATAAAATTCTCATCCTCTCATGTAGAATCTTCAGTGGGTAAGTTCTTCCACTTGATGAGATACTCTGAAATTGATCGATTTCGTAGCTGTCGAGTTCTTGTTTCCATGACCGCTTCAGGTTCCAATATGATTTTCCTTCCTCATCAAGTTCTGGCAATATTGTTTGAACTGGAAGATTTTCACCTATAACCTTCTTTAAGCATGAAACATGGAAAACTGGATGCACTCGTGAAGAAGCAGGAAGCTCCAATTTGTATGCCATAGTACCAATCTTTTGCAACACTTTGTAAGGACCATAGTACTTTGGCGATAATTTATTATCCTTCTTAGCTTGCTTGAGGGACATTTGTTTGTATGGTTGTAGCCGTAAAAATACCCAATCTCCTACATCAAAACTTCTCTCGCTACGATGTTGATCTACCTTTTGTTTCATTTGGTTTTGTGCAAAAATTAGGTTATCCTTTAAGAGTTGGAGAACTTCTTGCTGATGCTTGATGTGATCTTCAACTGGTTGAACTTTCAAATTTTCCCTTAAATATGATGTGATGGATGGTGGATGATATCCATAAAGTGCCATAAATGGGGTCATTTTTGCTACAATATGGAAGGAAGTGTTATACCATCATTCAGCAAGAGGTAACGACTTGACCCATTGTGTTTATTTATCAGATACAAAACAATGAAGATATCCTTCCAAAAATTTATTTACTATCTCAGTTTGATCATCAAATTGAGGATGATAAGATGATCTATGAGCTAATTTAGTACCCAAACAAGAAAATAACTCCATCAAAAAATTTCCAGTAAAAATGGGATCTCTGTCGCTCACAATAACCCTTAGGCTTCCATGTAGCTTTTGAATTGTGTCCATAAATGTAGTAGCAACTGTACTTGCTTTAAATGGATGAGAAAATGCACAAAAGTGTGCATAGTTGGTAATTCTATCAACTACCACCATGATGACACTCTTTCCTTTGGACTTAGGTAAACCTGTGATAAAATCCATTGAAATATCCTCCCAATGTTGACTTGGAATGGATAAAGGTTTTATAAGTCTCGGGGTCTTAATTGTCTCAACTTTATTCTGTTGGAAAACCAAACATTCTGCCACAAAATTTTGAATATCAGATTTAAAGCCATCCCAAAAAAAATATTTCTTCACCTTGTGGTAAATTTTTAAAAATCCTAAGTGTCCTCCTAAAGGAGAAGTGTGCAATTCCAAAATAATATTTTGTTTTAGTTGGGAATTATTACAAAGATATAAGCAATCTTTGTACCATAAGGAATTATTTTTCCAACTAAATGTATCAGATGTACTAGGATATTGCTACAAATTTTGAATGAGTGTCCATACATCTTTGTCCTTCTTCCATTCATCTCTCACTTCGGTTATTCAATCTGGTTGGATAATAGAAATGGTACAAAGCAATGCTTCCACCTCTTCAATCTTTCTTGAGAGTGCATCTGCAATAACATTAAGCTTTGATTTTTTGCAAATTATTTCAAAGTCATAACCCAACATCTTTGTGACCCATTTTTGCTGCTCTTCTAAAGATATTCTTTGTTCCAAAAAGTGTTTAAGACTATCATGATCAGTTTTTACCTTGAAGTGTCTTCCCATTAGGTAAGTTCACCATTTCTTTAGTGCATGCACTATTGCTAACATTTCTTTCTCATAAATAGGTTTATGTAAATAATTTCCTTTGATTGGACAACTTTCAAAAGCAATGGGTCTTCCTTCCTGCATTAAAACAACACCAATTCCATTTCTTGAGGCATCACATTCCACAATAAAGGTTTTTGTGAAGTCTGGTGTAGCTAAGACTAGTGCTCGATAAATTTCCTCTTTAAGATGTTCAAAGGCCTTAGTTGCTTCAGGAGTCCATGAAAATGCATCTTTCTTCAATAATGTTGTTAGAGGTGTTTCTATTCTCCCACAATTCTTAACAAACTTGCGATAATACCCTGTTAACCTGAGAAATCCTCGCATTCTATTTATGGTTGTGGGGAATTTCCATTCCTTCATGGCTTCAATTTTTTTAGGGTCTACCTTAACACCTTCGTGAGATACAACATGAACCAGATATTCCAACTCTTGTACTCCAAAGAAACATTTGGATTTTTTTACATATAATTGTTTCTCCTGCAATAGTTTGAGCACCCTGTCAACATGTTCAATATGATCCTTCCAAGACCTGTTGTAGATAGTATATCATCAAAAAATACTAGCACAAATTTTCTAAGGAAGGGTTTGAAAATGGAATTCATCAAACCTTGAAATGTAGAAGGTGCATTGGTAAGGCCAAAACGCATGACCAAAAATTCATAATGACCCTCATGAGTTCGAAATGTTGTTTTTGGAATATCTCCAATCTTCATTCTAATTTGATGATATCCTAAAAGAAGATCCAACTTGGTAAAATAAATTGCTCCATGTAATTCATCCAATAATTCATCAATCACAATGTTGATCATATCAAAATTCTATAGAAATTTTGATAAGCAACCTCGCTTAAACCTCCCAAACCCCCTCTTTTGCCCTGAGAAATGCGTTTCCTGCTCATCGTTACCTTCTTCCAGCCTCAAAACTACATAAAAGGGCCGAAAACCCACATTACCTTATATTTAAGGCCTAGCACCTTCCGGCCCTAGCCCCTGCACCTTTTTCTCCACATGACCGAAAGTCAAGAACCGAGTGCTAGCTATGAAGGCACTTATCACATATATAGATCGGACACATTTATAACCATCGATCTGTGCAGATCCAACGGCATTCGCAAGTCATCATCGCACCAGTGGCCCGCCCCGTTTACCGCTCCGATCACCTATCCACCGTTCGATCAACCTGAAAAATCAATGGTCTATAGTACACCCACCTTTATGGTCCCCTCGCCGTGTTCTGTGCAAAACCAGCCCAGTTTCTATCACACCGCCTTTGGGCAGTAGGCGGTATTTTATTTTTCGAAGCGATTCCATACATTGTTCGCCGCATGTCCTCGTGTACGGCTCAAAAACTTCCCTCCATCGTGCATTATCGTTCGTCCGTAGACACGACGCGATATCCACGAGAGCCATCCGATCTAGATCTGCCCATCTGACGGCGATCACTCCTCGAAGCTGCGCGGAAGTCCATCGCCCTCCGACGCATTCTCAGCCATCGATCTCCTCCTAAGATCTGACGGTCCAGATCACGTACCTCTCGGCCAGTTGACTCCATACCTCCACGTCACCGATTCCACGTGTGTTCATCACACGCCCATCCCATATACATATTCCATTCCAAAGCCTATTTCTATGGTTTTACGTGTAATCTTCTGCATTCTGCCAACCTGCAACCAGAGTATTTCTCCGTCATTTTGCTATATTTCTGCCATCACCATTCCACCATTTCACCATTTCCACTGCATCTACATCCCCACGCATGGTTATTTCTTAACGAGTTTGCAGGTTTTGCAGGGTTACAGCGGCGGAAAACCACCATGATTCATTCTCTGTTACAGTAAAAAAGGACACGTCAAAGGACCATTTCCAGGTGTTGAAATTATGAAGAAGGGCATGGGAATATATGCCGACAAGACTTTCATTAATGTAGTAAGATTAAAATCTGCCAAAACCCCCAGAGTCATTCAGAGCACAGATTTTACAGATGGATACATTAATGGAGCGGCAGAGAAATATCAGTGAATGATCGAGGATTCAATGTTCAGCATTGAAGAACTCAAACCATAATTCAGGGTTTAGAAGGTATAGGGTACCATTCGCAAAAAAAATACCTTAAATTTTTCTTTTCATCACCATTTTCTTTCAGGAAAGTACGAAATGTCTATATGATTTTACTTCTTTGTCGTGTTCCTGAAGAGACTTCTACCCAGTGCATTTATTTCAGTAAGCAGGTAGCAAAGTACATACAGTGCTACAAAGTCATTCAACAATATGGGCATGCACGTTTCCGCCATCTTGTCTTAATGAAGCAAATTAAATGTTCATCACCTACTCCCTTTTTAGAGCTTTCTTTTTCTTCTATAAATCTCTCGAAGAACAGATGATTTAGGGTTCCAGATTTTATCAGAAAATTATGCAGTAAGAGAATTTTTGTATACATTTGTAAAAGCTCCCATATGAATGTACAGATCTTGTAGGGTCTCAGTGAGGAGGAGTTCCATTTGTTAAGAGGATTTTGGTCGTTGGTATTTCACAGTTTGTAACTTTCTCTTATGTGTGTTATTTTAATAGAACATTTCATTCCATCCATCTTTCCTGTATCATGTTTCTGGAATGTGAGTGGCTCACTGATTTTTGGTATGGATTTATCCTAGTTGATACCCATGCTCAGATTAGCATGATATTCTATTCCACTATTCATCTAAACCATGCTTCTACTATATTAGTTTCTTTGAGAGGGTGTTTTTAAAATGCTATTTTCATGAATGGATTCTTAGATTGGTAAGCCCATTACATGGTGATATTGTGTATCTAGATATCAGCTCAATGAAAACTAGTATTCTCTCAATATTTCATTCACTACATACACCTTCCAATAATTTATTTCTGTGAGGTATTTTTTAATTGGCCCTCTTTACAGTAAGCTGTCTCTTAATTTTTTGTTTCTTTTATATTGGAGTTTTGCATGTTGCCTCTGTAGTATTCCTTCCTCTATGTCAGTTTCTGAAGGTCTTGGTCCCATTCAGATTAATATTCGTTGTTTTTCAGGAAATAGCATGAGAGCTTTTTATTGATAACTTCCTCTGTTATACCATATGCTCCTTGCTAATGTAAGATGTCCTAGGAACTGGTCTTTCACAACTCAAGGCTGTCTCTAGGAGCGACAACATATTTTGACGCCGTTTCCAGGGAACGAAGTTGAGAAAATATAAATCCCTAGGCCTCGACAAAATCTAATTCACTCTTCAAGTAGGTTAGTATGGAGATTTGAGAGTTGTATATCCCTCACCTTGGCGACTCCACATTTGTTTATTAGATAAATTCATTTGCAGTCCTGGCTCCTCATAAGCCACACCTGAGGTCAGATATGTCTCAGCCAAAAACACCTTCAGCGTCTGACCCTGAAAAGATCATGCACAAAAGAAATTGGAGGGAAATAAAATCAGTCCACTCTGAAATCCCTGAATTATATATAGAGAACTTCCCATCCTCTTCTTCTCAATTAGCTCAAGTGCTAGTTCCTGACTCCACTGTGGAAGATACCAATTATTATTCAGATATTCCACCCCGAGGAGGTGCCAGAAATAAATATAATTTTCACCCTACTCCTGAGGTCGAAGAGGTCAAAGAAGTCACCGAAGTATCTGCTATTAACAGATCGTTATTCCCGTCAACACCTCAAGTTGTTGTTCATTACATTCATATTGTTATTCATACCCCACTTCCACCTCCTCCTCCTCCTATTACTCATCAAACTATTGGACTTCCTCCACCCCCTCCAATGGCCAATGTTCCAGGCTTATTGCTGAATAAATATGCCCCTCTAGCATTACCCCAAGTGTTGAATGATATGCCACAGGACTATTTAAAGATTTTACCCCGATCCAATGGGGAAAATGAGATTGATGCTCAAAAACATCTTGAAGTCTTCTGTGCTTTTGCAAATAATTTTAATGTGGAACATTTAGATGTGGTCTTAAGGCTGTTTGTCCAATCTCTTGATGGTGAAGCTCGAAAATGGTTTAAGACATTGGCAGGTTGTTCTATTACCACTTGGGAAATAATGGAAGATACTTTTCTCAGAAAATGGGGAGAGAAGAAGGATCACAGGCATTTTCTTATTGAGTTCAATACACTCAAGAAAAGACATAATGAAGGAGTGTCAGAATTTATCAAGAGATTTAATAAATTGTATTTGAGTCTTCCTGCTGATATGAAACCTCATCAAACTGCTGCTAAAGTTTTTTTTGTAGTATCTTTTGATTTAGAATTTGGTTTCTCTCTTAGAGAAATAAAGCCTGCTACTCTGGATGATGCTTAAACAGATGCACTAGAGTTGGAAGAAAAATTTGCCTCCACTGGAAAATCAGAGGGAAAATTTGAACAAGAGACTAGATGAAGGGGCAAAGAGGAGGTATATACCTCCTACCAAGACAGAGACTAAGCTAATGACAGAATTGAAGAAATGAGAAAAATGATTAAGAAAATTTCTGGTAAACTGGTCAAGCTTGAGTTGGAAGCCAAGAATTCAACCTCCAAGAATTTCCACAATGCTCCAAACAGAGGTTACGATCCTCAGTATAGGAAACCACCCCTAAAAAATATTGCCAAGGGAACTAAAAGAACAACAAGATCAGGTACCACACCCATTGTACCTGGAAGGTTCAGTAGATGATTCTACTAAAGACACTGCCTATGGACTGGAGGATGAAAATCTTTCTTTTTCAAATAGCGATGGAGAAGAATTCCCTTTGTGAGGAAATGATGGAATCGAGTGCTCATTACAAGAAGAATAAAAGGCCAGAGACACAGAAGACGCAGAAATTGATCATTATTGTAAACAATTTGTTGATTTCATGCATGCATAGTTCAATAGAAGATATGATCTCAGATCTTCTAGGAAGACGACTCATACTCCATATCAAGAAGAGAAGCCTCCCCAGAAGGAAGCACCTACTCAAAAGGAGTCTACAATGCAAAAATTCATAGACAAAGGTAAGGGCCCTCTAAACAAAGCTTTGCATTCTAATGATCAAATTCCTTCCACTTCAAAAGTAGTCATCCCCCCTAATACTAAGTCTTTTTCAAAAGAAGTTAAACCTCCAGCTGAAAATAAAGAGTCAAAACAGGTTGTAATAGAAAAATCTTCTCCTGTTTTCAGTCTGCAAAAGGAACTTGAGAAATTCAAAATCCCAGTCCCCTTGACTGAACTATTGAAACAACTTGCATATCAATCCCAAGTCACCTCTTTTATGATCCCTCCAGAAGCTACACTCACTCTAGATAGTCTCAACCTTCAAGAAGAAATACCCATGGTTGTATTTGGTCCACATGTTGAGGAATTAGATGCTTCTACTCCTCCCTTTTATGAATCTCTAGTGATTCATGACCTGCTATTACATAATTGTATGTTAGATTCTGGAGCTTCCCATAATCTATTGCCTCTGTCAGTCATGGAACAACTAGGATTAAAAATCACCCATCCATACAAGGACCTCTATTCATTTGATTCCAAAAGAGTTAAATGCCTAGGGATGATCAAGGATTTGGTGGTCAATTTGGCCCAAATCCCATCAAAAAGTGTGGTGATGGACATAGTGGTGTCTGACATCCCAGCTTGCTTTGGTATGTTGCTATCAAGGTCCTAGGGAACAAATATTGGTGGGTCAATCAAGTTGGATTTAACATATGCCACCATCCCAATTTTTGGTGGCCAAGAGAGGAGGTTGTACAAGGAAACTAGATTTGTCAAAATGGTGACTAAGGCTGCCAACTCTGTTAATTCATCAGTCCACAGTAAAGAAAGAGATTTCTCATGCTTGATGCTGGAAGAAGATCAAGATTATGCTCATGAACCATCCTTCTACCAGATCAAGACTGAGCAGCCCTAAGAGAGCCATGAAACAGGAATCTGGACACTTCATTTTGATGGAGAAAATTCAAGAGAAGGTAATGGAGCTGGAGTATTATTGATTTCTCCTACAGGAAAATGAGTTCCATTGTATTTCAAGCTATAATAAGAAGCTACTAATAATGTGGTTGAATATGAAGCACTTTTGTTAGGATTTCAGACAGTTAGGAACATGAACATACAAAGTTTAAAAGTTCTGGGAGAGTCAGAACTGGTGGTTAGGCAAGTCAGGAATCTGTGTCAAACCAAACATCCACGACTGAAGGCTTATAGGAATGAAGTTTGGGATATGGTAGAGAATTTTTTCTTAGCATTTAATATCCATTTCATGCCTCGAGAACAGAATAGGATGGCTGATTCCCTTGGTGTGGCTGCTAGTACATTTCGTCCACCTCAGAACCCTCTTTTAAGATATGAAATTGAGGTACGTTACCCGCCTTCAATCCCAGATAAAATCAAGCACTGGCAGGTATTTGAGGATGAAGAACAGATGAAGAGATTCCTAGAAACATTAGGGGAACTCTCCAATATGGAGATTGATGTTGGTGAAGAAGAAGGAGAGCCTGAAGACACTTCAGAAAGAAATTGGGAAAATAAAATGGTAGGTAATAAAGTGTTGCAATTGAAGGGAAAAATTATACCTAGAGGGTTGGTGCCTCTAGAAATATTATTTGATAAGAATGATGGCCCACTGCAGCCAAGCAAAGTGGTAGAATAAAATTAGGTGGAAGACCTGAATCTTGGTACTGAAGCTGACCCCAAAATTGTAAAATTATCCAAGAAGATCCCAAAAGAATATAAAAATCTATATCAGAAATTATTTTAGTCCTACAAAGATGTGTTTGCATGGTCCTATCAGGACTTGAAAACTTTTTATATCATTATAATGCAGCACAAAATTCCACTAAAGGGGGATGCAAAACCTCACAAGCAGAAGCTCAGATAGATAAATCCCCTGCTACTGCCCTCTATTGAGAAGGAAATTAAGAAGCTGTTAAAGGCCAAAGTAATTGTGCCATTGAGGTACTCTGAATGGGTGGCAAACCTAGTCCCTATCCAAAAGAAGAATGGAGAAATTAGGCTGTGTGTGGATTTCCAGAATTTAAACAGAGCATCCTTCAAGGATAATTATCCACTGCCTAAGATGGATCACATCCTGCAGAAAATGGTTGGAGCCTCTAGGATGTCAATGATGGATAGATTCTATGGTTATAACTAGGTGGATGTACTTCCATAAGATCAAAAGAATACTGCTTTCACCACACCATGGGGTACATTTATGTATGCCAGGATTCCTTTTGGGTTGATTAATGCAGGGGCCACTTTTCAGAGGGCCATGGACATTTCCTTTTTTGGGGAGCAAGATAAATTCCTGGTAGTCTACCTCGATGTTATCACTGTATTTTTGAAGAAAGATACTGAGCACATTGAGCATCTGCGTAGAACCTTTGAGAAATTCAGAAGGTATAGTCTCGCTCTAAATCCTCAGGAGTCATTATTTGCATTAGAAGAGGGTAAAATTTTGGGACACATTGTAACAAAAGATGGGGTGAAGATAGATCCTAAGAGGGTAGAGGTTATAAACAGTATTGCTCTTCCCATAAATAAGAAGGAGGTATAGGTGTTCCTAGGGCGTATTAATTTCCTGAGAAGGTTTATTCCTAACTATGCTGAAATAGTTAGACATATAACCGACATGATGAAGAAAGATAATGAAGTTAAATGGTCCCAGGAATCACGAGAGGCCTTTATCAGGATAAAAAATGCTTTTGCAGAAGCCCCTGTACTAGCTGGACCAAATTATGCTAAAACTTTCATGATATTTTCTTTTGCATCACCTCATACAATAGCAGGAGTTATATTGCAGAAAAATGAGGAAGGGTACGAGCAGCCCATTTCATTTTTCAGTCAGGTGCTCCGTGATGCAAAATTAAAATATAACATATTGGAAAAGAAAGCATATGCCCTAGTAAAATCCCTCAAAGCATTCCACATGTATATCTTGTAGTCCCATATCACTGCATTTGTGCCTATAGCTGCTGTAAAAGATATTCTTATCCAAGGAGATAGTGAAGTAAAAAGGGGAAAGTGGATTTCCAAGATACAGGAGTATGAATTAGACATTTCCCTACTAAGCTGATCAAAGGACAGGGGTTTTCTAAAATATTATCTGAATCAAACTATCTGGCTTTGGGCATAAATTTTTCCATTATAGCAGGTGAGGAATCTGAGGAATAAGAGCGACAGGGAATTGGGGTAGCTACTCTGGAAATACATGTAAATTACCTCACCAGTCAGTGGTACAAAGACATAGTAGAATATCTACTCACACTCAGCTTCCCTCCAAGCTGTCATAAAGCTAAATACAGAATGCTGAGATTGAAATCACAGAAGTACATAGTAGCCGATGGCCGGCTATATTGGCAAGATCCCACAGGCATCCTACTCCTATGTCTCACAGAGGATAAAGTAGAGAGTATTATAGCCAAATTTCATGAAGGTATCTGTGGGGGTCATTACAGCTGGAGGGCCACTGCTCACAAAATCCTGAAGGCCAGTTTCTATTGGCCCAAGCTTTTTGGAGATGTTTCTGCCCGGGTTAGAGCATGTGAGAAATGTCAGAAATTTGCTAAAAGGCAGAAGATGGCACCTCTGCCCATGATTCCCATGCACGCGGACGAACCATTCTGACAATGGGGTATTGATTTTATAGGTGAGATACATCCTCCATCAAGTGGTTAGCATAAGTGGATATTAACTGCCACTGATTACTTCATAAAATGGGTGGAAGCCATACTCGCAAGGAATGCAACAGATACTGTGATAATAAAGTTCATGGAAGAAAACATCATATCCAATTTCGGTTTCCCTGACAGAATAGTAACTGATAATGCCCAAGCTTTCAAGTCTACAAATTTTGTGAGTTTCTGTCAGTAGTATAACATCACACTAAGTCACTCTATAGCCTATTATCCACAAGGAAATGGCTTGGCAGAGTCTTCCAATAAAACCATGGTAAGGGCACTGAAGAAGGCTATCAATGAAAATAAAAAAAATTGGGATTCCTAGTTAAAATTCGCTTTGTGGGGCAATAGAATTACCAGCAAGAGAGAAACTGGAAAATCCCCATATGAATTAGTATATGGGAGGGTAGCAGTATTCCCTATACAGTTAGCCCTACCAGTAGCCCGATTCATGCAGGAAAGTCAAGAAGAGCCTGATGACATGACCAGGAGAATAAATCAGCTAGTGGAATTGGAAGAAATACAGAACAAGGTAAGTCAAAGGATGATAGAGTATCAGGAGAAGATGAAATACCTTTTTGATCAGTATGCCAAGGATAGAAATTTGCAGATTGGTGATTTAGTACTCAGGTCGGATATCCAGAGGGCTAAAAAAGGAAAACATCGTAAATTCGACCCACTTTGGTTTGGTCCTTTCAAAATCGTGGAACAAGGAGGTAACAACACTTTCAAGTTGGAAAATTTACAGGGTGACTTGCTTGACGCCCCTGTAAATGGTCAGTTTCTAAAACCCTACTTCCAATTCCAATTTAGGCAGAGATAGCGTGATGTATCATACTGTATATTAGTTTCATGTTTTCACCGTTGTTTGAATAATATGGTTGTCGTGATGAATTATGAAAAAGAAAAAGTAGAAGTGCTGAAGAGCAGAGTTCACACAGAATATTATCAGGTGGTCTGCGAAGTTCTTGACATGCTGAGGGATGAACGTGTCATCCCCAGGTGGAGCCAATGTTGATCATGTTAGCATTATATTGAAATTTTGATAAGCAACCTCGCTTAAACCTCCCAAACCCCCTCTTTTGCCCTGAGAAATCTATTTCCTGCTCATCATTACCTTATTCCAGCCTAAAAACTACATAAAAGGGCCAAAATCCCACATTACCTTATATTCAAGGCCTATCACCTTCTAGCCGTAGCCCCTGCACCTTTTTCTCCACATGACCGGAAGTCAAGAACCGAATGCTAGCCATGAAGGTGCTTATCACATATATAGATCGAACACATTTATATCCGTCGATCTATGCAGATCCGACGACATTTGCAATTCATCATCGCACCAGTGGCCCGCCCCGTTTACGGCTCTGATCACATGTCCATCGTCTGATCAACCTACAAAATCAATGGTCTATAGTACACCCGCCTTTGTGGTCCCCTCACCATGCACTGTGCAAAACTAGCCCAGTTTCTATCGCACCGCCTTTGGGCGGTAGGCGATATTTTATTTTTCAGAGTGATTCCATACATTTTTCACTGCGTGTCCCCATGTACGGCTCAAAAACTGCCCTCCATCACGTGTTATCATTCGTCCGTAGACACAGCGCGATGTCCACGAGAGACGTCTAATCTATAGCTGCCCATCCGACGGCGGTCACTCCTCGAAGCTGTGCGAAAGTTAGCACGGGGAAACTGTACCCCTGGCCCATGGTCCATCACCCTCTGATGCATTCTCAGCCATCGATCTCCTCCTAAGATCTGACGGTCCATATCACTTACCTCTCCGCCAGTTGACTCCGTACCTCCACGTCACCCGTTCCATGTGTGTTCATCACATGCCCATCCCATATATATATTCCATTCCAAAGCCTATTTCTAAGGTTTTACGTGTAATATTCTGCATTTTGCCAACCTACAACCAGAGTATTTCTCCATCATTCTGCTATATTTCCGCCATCACCATTCCACCATTTCACCATCCCCACTGCATCTACATCCCCAAGTATGGTTATTTCTTAACGATTTTGCGAGTTTTGCAGGGTTACAGTGGCGGAAAACTGCCATGATTCATTCTCTGTTACAGCAACGGAGGACACATCAAAGGACCATTTCCAGGAGTTGAAATTATGAATGGCCTGGGAATATATGCCGACAAGACTTCCATTAAAGCAGCAGGGTTAAAATCTGCCAAAACACCCAGAGTCATTCAGAGCACAGATTTTGCAAATGGAGACATTAATGGAGCGGTAGAGAAATATCAGTGAATGATCGAGGATTCAATGTTTAGCATTGAAGAACTTAAACCGTAATTCAGGGTTTAGAAGGCAGAGGGTTCCATTCGCAGAAAAAATACCTTAAATTTTTCTTTTCAGCACCATTTTCTTTCAGGAAAGGAAGGAATGTCTATATGATTTTACTTCTTTGCCGTGTTCCTAAAGAGACGTCTACCTAGTGCATTTATTTCAGTAAGCAGGCAGCAGAGTACATACAGCGCTACAAAGTCATTTAGCAATATGGGCATGCGCATTTCCACCATCTTGTCTTAATGAAGCAAATTAAATGTTCATCACCTACTCCCTTCTTCGAGCTTTATTTTTCTTCTATAAAGCTCTCGAAGAACAGATGATTTAGGGTTCTATATTTTATCAGAAAATTATGCAGTAAGAGAATTTTTGTATACATTTTGTAAAAGCTCCCATATGAATCTACAGAGCCCGTAGGGTCTCAGTGAGGAGGAGTTCCATCTATTAAGAGGATTCTGGTCTTTGTTATTTCACAGTTTATAACTTTCTCTTATATGTGTTATTTTAATAGAACATTTCATTCCATCCATATTTCCTGTATCATGTTTCTGAAATGCGAGTGGCTCACTAATCTTTGGTATGGATTTATCCTAGTTGATACCCATGCTTGGATTAGTCAAGCACTTTAAATATGGCTCAGGCATAATATTCTGTTCCACTATTCATCTAAACCATACTTCTGCTATATTAGTTTCTTTGGGAGGGTGTTTTTAAAACATTATTGTCATGAATGGATTCTTAGATTGGTAAGCCCATTACATGGTGATATTGTGTATCTGGATATCAGCTCAATGACAACTAGTATTCTCTCAGTATTTCATTCACTACATACACCTTCCGATAATTTATTTCTATGAGGTATTTCTGAATTGGCCCTCTTTACAGTAAGTTGTCTCTGAATTGTCTATTTCTTTTATATTGGAGTTTTTCATGTTTCCCTTGCAGTATTCCTTCCTCTGTGTCAGTTTCTAAAGGTCTTGGTCCCATTTAGATTAATATTCCTTGTTTTTTAGGAAATAGCATGAGAGCTTTTTATTGATAACTTCCTCTATTATACCATATGCTCCTTGCTAATGTAAGATGTCCTAGGCACTAGTCTTTCACAACTCAAGGTTGTCTCTAGGAGAAACAACACACAGGAATGGGAAATTTATCTTTAATTGTGAGCTTATTGAGCTCCCTATAATCTGGACACATTCGCCATGATCCATCCTTCTTATGTACCAATACTACAGGAGCAGAGAAAGAACTTTGACTAGGTTGAATTATACCCGCCTATAACATTTCTACAATCATACGCTCAATTTCGCTCTTTTGGACATAAGGATATCTATAAGGCCTGATGTTTGGAGGAACACTTCCTAGAATCAAATGAATAGCATGATCATGATCATGAATAGGTGGGAGTCCTTTGGGAGTTTCAAACACCTTGGAATGATTTTCCAAGACTTGTTGGAGATCTATAGAAATAGGTGATTTTGATGTTGGAACTTCTAGTGAGCATAATTGTGCAATTACGCCTCATTGTTCTTTATTTAGAAGCTTTGTCATGACATTAGAGCTTATTATCTTTCCCGGCTTCCCCACAATACCTCGTAATTAGAATTCCTTCCCTTCTGAAAAAAAATTCAAGAAAATTTCTTGAAAATTAAAAGCTACCATCCCCAAAGATTGTAACCATTGTACTCCTAGTACAATATCAACACCTCCCATCGGAATGGAAAGCATTGGACTAGCCAATAAATATTCCCCCATGGTTAGCTTGATATTATGGCATTTTCCAGAGCAATTTATAGTTCCTCCATTTGCAACCATCACTTGACATTCTGGTGTTGGGTATAGGAAACAATTTAATTCCTTGGCTACCTTAAAATGAATAAAATTATGGGTGCTACCTGAATCAATCAACACTATTACCTTTTTATTCTTGATATGTCCTTCTATCTTGAGATTTTGAGGAGTGGTAATTCCTTCCAATGCATTACACGATATGTTCGGATTCATTTCTTCCCCATATATGGCTGGTTCCTGGTGTATATCCTCTTCTTGTTCATTTTCTTATTCCTTTTCACAATCGATGTAAGATAATTTCTTCTCAACACACTTATGACCTTTAGTGTATTTGCTATCACAACTGTAGAAAAGCCATTTTTCTCTTCTTTCTTCCAATTGTTGTGGTGTAAACCTTGTAGTTTGTGTAAATCTAGGTGTAGCAACACTTCCTTCTTTATAGAAGTGAGTGGTAGGCTTCCTTGTCAACATAATTTTACATTCAATTTTTCTTGCCAACCTGAATGCCTTCTCTAACGAATCAGGTTCCAAAATGTGAACTTCATGTTGGATGTTATCCTTTAAAGTGCCTATAAAAATATTAATCATGTGTTCCTCTGGAATATCAGTTACCCTTATATTCAATTTTTGGAAGTCCTCAATGTGCTCCCTCACTAAGCCTTTTTGTTTGAGAATTATCAATTAGCTAAAGAAGGTGTTGCTCTTTTTATCCTCATAATGTGCTATCATTTCCTCTGTAAAAATTGACTAAGTGACAATTATTTTACGGGAGCAAAGCCATCGATACCATACAAATGTATTTTTTTCTAAATGTAAAGTTGCAATGCGTAGCTTTTGTGTGTTTTGCACAATATGGAGATCAAAGAATTTCTCCATCTGTAGTATCCATGTTACAGGATCCTTTCCATCAAACTTCCTCATCTCCATTTTTGGAATATGGTGGTTCTTCCCACCAACATTAGAGTTTATGAAATCACGATTAACATTTATTTTTTTCTCATCATGAGTTTCTTCTACTATCTTTTCACCATTATGAAACATTTCTTGTATCAACTTTTTCAAACCTTCCATGTCTACTTTTAGATCATTCTTCAGGTTTTCCATGTTGTCTTTCATGTCATCGATCTTATCTTCCATGCCAGCTTCCATGCCATCCATCTTAGCTTCCATGCCTTTCTTCAAAACTTCCATTTCATTTTTTTTTGCTCTTTGCGAGAGCGAAATGTGGTGCACTTTCTCTTGTAATTTTGATAGATCATGTTACAATTCTTCATCTTCATGAGTCATCGTAGAGCCTTCTGAAGGCTTAATGGGTGTTGAATTATTTTTACGAGGCATATTTTAGAACCCAATACTGATATATATTTTAAAATAGCCCTTGGAATCAATTCAAATTTATTCCTCAAATAAGACTTATGAAATTCAGGAAAAAAATACACACCTTTTTCTTGCTTTTGAGGAGCTCGATATTGAAATCGGATTATCTCTGCGATTGTAGAACTTCAATATTTGAATTTTAGCACCAATTTAGCCCTCTAAATTATTTTTTGAATCCATAGTTCTGACCTGATTTGGATTCTCCAAGACAAAGTTATGCCCAATCTCCCACAATGAACTAATTATGGACTGGTTCAGTAGAGTGAACTTGTATGAATTGCCACGTGTCACTCGTTCATCCTTCAGCTCTAAAATTGATAGCCATGATACTACAGTCTGTGTGGTTGTGACAAATTTTTACGGCACTCCAATCCAATGCTCAGAGAGAGATTTATGAATATTTTCCCACGATCACCTCTTTGAGATGAAATTTGGAAGCCTGAAAAAGCACTACCTTCTACAGATCGTATCTCTGAAAATATTGCCAACCAAGCTCTGAAATTTTTTGACAAGTTTCTTCAGGATTTTAGCTTCACACTCTAAAAAATTAAAATTCTGAACATTCGTAGAAAAAAGTTATAACGAAAATGCCACGATGACCTGTTTAGAGCGACGAAACCCTAGAATCCAAATCTCTGATACCAAATGTTGTGTAACTAGCTCCAAAAATAAAATAAAAGAGATATCAACGCCTTATAAATAAGCCACTTCAAGGGGGAAACCTCCAATACATTACATAAATGAACAGTTCTTGGATGATACAATTTAAAAAACATCCTTTCTATATATAGGAGTCCATGGGGCCATAATGTAATCCTAGTGGGCCATAATGTAATCCTAGCCCACCTAACAATAATAATTTAAGGGCACAATAATAACAAAATGGGGGTTACAAGGGTACAATAATAACAATAAGGGGGTTAGACTAACAACAATAAGGGAATATACTAGTAATATAGGGACCTAACAAAGGTTAAGGTTAAGGTTAAGGTTAAGGCTTTAGCTAGGTTAAGGTTAAGGTTAAGGGTTTGGTCAAGGTTAGGGTTAGGTTATAGTTAAGGTCAAGGTTAAGGTTAGGTTAAGGTTAAGTTAAGGTTAATATTAAGGTTAAGGTAAGGTTAAGATTAAGGTCAAGGTTAAGGGTAAAGTTAAGGTTAAGGTTAGGCTAAGGTTAAGGTTAGGTTAGGGTAAGGTTAAGGTTAAGGTTAGGTTAAGGGTAAAGTTAAGGTTAGGGTAAGGTGTGGGTAAGGTTAAAGTTAAGTTTAAGGTTAAGGTTATGTTTAATGTTCAAGTTAAGGCTAACTTAAGGTTAAGGTTAAGGTTAAGGTTAAACTTAAGGTTAAGGTTAAGGTTAAGGTTAGGTTAGGTCAAGGGTAAGGGTAAGGTTAAGCTAAGGTTAAGGTTAAGGTTAAGGTCAAGGTCAAAGTCAAGGTCAAGGTTAAGGTTAAGTTAGGTTAAGGTAAGGTTAAGGTTAAGGTTAGGTTAAGGTTAAGGTTAATGTTATCGCTAATGGTAAGATTAACACTAGGGTTAAGGTTAGGTTAAGGTTTTACTTAACATTAAGGTCAAGGTAAAGTTTAAAATTAGGCTAAGGTTAAGTTTAAGGTTAATGTTAATGTTAAGGGTAAGGTTAATGCTGATGTTAAGGTTAGGTTAAGGTTAAGGGTTTAGTTAAGGTCAAGGTTATGTTAGGTTAAGTTTAAGGGTAAGATGAAGGTTTAGGTTAAGGTTCAGGGTTTAGTTAAGGTTATGGTTAGGTTACGATTATGTTAAGTTTAAGGTTAGGTTAAGGTTAGGTTAGGTTAATGTTAAGGTTAAGGTTATGTAAAGGTTAGGGTTAAGGTTATGGTTAGGGTTGAGGTTAAGGTTAAGGGTAAGGTTAAGGTTAAGAGTAAGGTTAGGGTTAAGGTAAGGTTAAGGTAAAGGTTAATATCAACGTTAAGGGTAAGGTTAAGGTTAAGGGTTTATTTAAGGTTAAGTTAAGGTTAAGGGTTTGGTTAAGGTTAAGGTTAAGGTTAAGGCTGTGTTAAGGTTGTGTAAAGGGTAAGGGTTTAGTTAAGGTTAAGGTTAAGGAAAAGTTCATGTTAGGTTTGGTTAAGGTTAAGGTTAGGTTAAGGTAAGGTTAAAGTTAAGGTTAAGGTTAAGGTTAAAGTTAAGGTTAAGGTTAGGTTATGGTTAAGGTTAGGGTTAAGTTATGGTTAAGGTTAAGGGTAAAGTTAGGGTTAAGGTTAAGGTTAGGGTTTATGTTAAGGTTAAGGTTAAGGTTAGGTTAATATTATGTTAAGGTTAAGGTTAGGGTTAAGGTTATGTTAATATTATGTTAAGGTTAAGGTTAAGGTTAGGGTTAAGGTCAAGGTTAGGTTAAGGTTAAGGTTAAGGGTAAAGATAATTTTATGGCTAAGGTTGAGGTTAGGGTTAGGTTATAGTTAAGGTTAAGGTTAGGTTAAGGGTAATATAAGGTTAAGGTTAAGGTTAGGTTAAGGTTAAGCTAGGTTATAGTGAAGGTTAAGGTTAAGATAAGGTTAAGGTTAATTTTATGGGTTTCGTCAAGGTTAGGGTTAGGTTATAGTTAAGGTCAACGTTAAGTTTAGGTTCTAGTGAAGGTTAAGGTTAAGATTAGGTTAAGGATAAGGTTATGGTTAAGTTTAAGGTGAATGTTAAGGGTTTGGTCAAGGTTAGGATTAGGTTACAGATAAGGTTACGGGTTTAGTCAGGTTAAGGTTAAGGTTAAGGGTTTAGTCAGGTTAAGGTTTAGGTTAAGGTTAAAGTCAATGTTTTAGTCAGGTTAAGGTTAAGGTTAAGGGTTTGGTCAAGGCTAGGGTTAGGTTAAGGTTAAGGGTAAAGTTAAGGTTAAGGTTAGGTTAGGTTAAGGTTAAGGTTAATGTTAAGGGTTTGGTCAAGGGTAGGGTTAAGGTTCAGGTTAAGGATAAGTTAAGGTTAAGGGTAAGATTAGGTTAAGGTTAAGGTTAAGGTTAGTTTAAGGGTAAAGTCAAGGTTAAGGTTAGATTAAGGTTCAAGTTACGAGTTTAGTCAGGTTAAGGTTAGGTTAAGGTTAAGGTTAAGGGTAAATTGAAGGTTAAGCTTAAGCTTAAGGTTAGGTTAAGGGTAAAGTTAAGGTTAAGGTTAAGGTTTGGTCAAGGTTAGGTTTCAGTTATAGTCAAGGTTAAGGTTAAGGTTATGGTTAGGCTCAGTTAATGTTAAAGTTAAGGTTTGGTTAAGGTTAGGGTTAGGTTATAGTTAAATTTAAGGTTAAGGTCAAGGTTAAGGATAAGGTTAAGGTTAGGTTAAGGTTAAGGTTAGGTTAAGGTTAAATTTAAGGTTATGGTTAGGGTAAGGTTAGTGTTAAGGTTAGGGGAAGTTTAAGGTTAAGGTTAGGTTAAGGTTAAAGTCAAGGTTAAGGTTAGGTTAAGGGTAAGGGTTTGGTTAAGGTTAGGGTTAGGTTAGAGTTAAGGTCAGGTTAAGGTTAAGGTTAAGGGTTTGTTCAAGATTAGGGTTAGGTTATAGTTAAGGTTAAGGTTAAGGTTAGGGGAAGGTTAAGGTTAAGGTTAAGGTTAAGGGTTTGGTCAAGGTCAGGGTTAGGTTATAGTTAAGGTTAAGGTTAAGGTTACGGGTTTAGTCAGGTTAAGTTTTAGGTTAAGGTTAGGTTAAGGTTAGATTAAGTTTAAGGTTAAGGTTAAGGTTAAGATTAGGTTAAGGTTAAGGTTATGTTAAGGTTAAGATAAGGTTAAGGTTAAGGTTAAGCTTAGGTTAAGTTTAAGGGTGAAATTTAAGTGTAAGGTTAAGATTAAGGTTAGGTTAAGGTCAAGGTCAAGGTTAAGTTAGGTTAACCTTAACCTTACTGTTAACCTTAACCTTGAACTTAACAATAACATAACCCTAACCTTACCCTTATCCTTAACCTTAACCTAACCGTAACCTTAACCTTGACCTTACCTTACCTTTAACCTTAACCTTAACCTTAACCTAACCTTAACCAACGCTTAACCTTAACCTTAACTTAACCTTAACGTTAACCTCAACCTTCCCATAATCATAACCTTAACCTTAAATTTACCCTTAACCTTAACCTTAACCTTACCCTTACCTAACTATAACCTTACCCTTAACCTTAACCTTGACCTTAATTATAAGGTAACCCTAACCTTAACCTTAACCTTAACTTTACCCTTAACCTAATCTTAACCTTAGCCTAACCTTAACGCTAATCTTACCCTTAACCTTAACCTTAATTTGAGTTTAAGATTATGGTTAAGGTTAAGGTTAAGTATAAGTTAAGGTTAAGGTTAAGTTTAAGGTTACGGTTAAGGTTAAGGTTAAGGGTTTGGTCAAGGTTAGGGTTAAGTTATAATTAAGGTAAAGTTTAAGGTTAGGTTATAGTTAAGGTTAAGATTAAGGTTAAGGTTAAGGTTAAGGTCAAGGTTAAGGTTAAGTAAAGGTTAAGATAAGGTTAAGGGTAAGGTTAGGATAAGGTTAAGGGTAAGGTTAAGGTTAAGGTTAAGGTTAAGATTAATGATAAGGTTAAAGTTAAGGGTTTGGTCAAGGTTAGGGTTAGGTTATAGTGAAGGTTAAAGTTAAGGTTAAGGTTAAGGTAAAGGTTAAGTAAAGGTTAAGATAAGGTTAAGGGTAAGGTTAGGATAAGGTTAAGGGTAAGGTTAAGGTTAAGGTTAAGATTAACGATAAGGTTAAAGTTAAGGGTTTGGTCAAGGTTAGGGTTAGGTTATAGTGAAGGTTAAGGTTAAGTTAAGGGTAAAGTCAAGGTGAAGGTTAGGTTAAGGTTAATATTAGGTTAAGGGTAAAGTTAAGGTTAAGGTAAGGTTAAGATTAGGTTAAGGGTAAAGTTAAGGTTAAGGTTAGGTTAAGGTTAAGGTTATAGTTAAGGTCAAGGTAAGATAAGGTTTAGGGTAAGGTTAAGGTTACGGGTTTAGTCAGGTTAAGGTTAAGGTTAAGATTAGGTTAAGGGTAAGGTTAAGGTTAGGTTAAGGTTAAGGTTAGGGTTAAGTGTAATGTTAGGGTTATGTTATAGTTAAGTTCAAGGTTAAGGTTAAGGTTAAGGAAACCATTAACCTTAACCTTAACCAAAAGCTTTACCCTAACCTTACCCTTAACCTTAACCTTTACTATAACCTAACCCTAACCTTGACCAAACCCTTAACCTTAACATTAACTTAAGGTTAAAGTTAAGGTTAAGTTTAAGGGTAAGGGTAAGGTTAAGGTTAAGGTTACTAGTTTAGTCAGGTTAGGGTTAAGGTTAAGGTTAAGGGTTTGGTCAAGGTTAGGGTTAAGTTATGTTGGGGTTCCTATGATTTGGAAGATTTGGCAATACCAAATGGCAAGACAACATCAAACCACTTTGGGATTTGAGGATCTAGCCCTCCTAGATCCAGAGATGGATCTCTCTATAAATGTAAAGAATGATATATCTGTAAGGTCATTTTATGGTATTAGGCTAGTTATGAAGCACAAGGGTTTGGTTTGTTTGTTTGGTTGGAGATCATTAACTGAGATGGTTATGTGAAGTGAAGAAGGAAATAAGTAGCAGGATGTTTCAGCATGGGAAGATAGGTCAAGAGAAGTGCCAATCCATTGGGCTATGGAGTCATAAAAGGCTTTACTTGCATAAAAACTATCCAAGGGTTTCTATAGGGCAAGTCATCTATACCAAAGGATGTTTTTAGATAGATGGTGAGATGGAACATTAAGAAGTGGGGTGAAAGAAAGAAACCAAAGTGCAACCTAAGATCAGGAAAGGACTTTGAACCTATCATACTTTTGACATACTTTCAAAGGAAACTTTCATTAAAGACACAAAGGGTAGCTTAAGATCAGGTAAATAGTTTTAACTTAGCCTACTTTCAGCATACTCTTAAGGGAGACAATCCAATAGTCCTCATAACCGCTTTCAAAAAGTAGAAAACATTTAAGATAAAACACAGAGCAAGGCCTAAGATCAGGTAAGGACTTTGAACCTATCCTGCTTTTGACACCAACTCACAGGGAAAATTTCAAGACAAAGTATTGGAGAAGAAACTAGAGGACAAGGCTAACCATAGAATTCGCTAGTTCAATATTTACTTAGCATGAAATGAAAATATATTTCAAGGAAAATGTTTCAAGTTGTACTCAGAAATACATAGGCTCACTAACATTTCTTGACTTGTTATACTCTATAGAATTATCCTTAAATACACAATCAGAGGAAAATATAGAGATAAATATTAACTGTGAGATTTAGGGTACTTCCAACAGTATGTCCCAATCTATGATTTCTGTTCTTTATCAGAGAATAATGGACAATATGGAAAAACTTGAAAGGAGACAATTACAGTAAGGAAAAAATCACCAATAATATAGACTAGGATCCTGTGAATCTGCTTGCTCAATTAACGTGCAAAACCAGTCACATACTTTGAGTCCAATGGCTCTTTTATAGTATGAAATTCTCTTCCTAGCCTACTATATTACAAACTACTCAACTAATTCCCCTCAATAAAAATTCAACAACTAAATAAATCCCAACCCTTTATAATGAATTTTCAATGAATACTTATAGGTGAATGAGGAGGTGGAGTAGTAGATATGAACTTAAATGATCCATTAAGACAGAGGGGAGGAATTATTTGAATGCCCACTCTGCTTAATGACTCTGCATTAATTGTGTGTACCCTTTAGACTGTTTCAGAAGCCTTTGTCAAGTTGACAATAACTTCAGGTATGTTCTTTGAAGTACTCTTTTGCTGCTACTACTCTGTTCTGTCTTCTGAGACAAGTAAGGTGACTGAAGGTCTCTCAGGCCTTCCATACTTTATAACTAATGCAATGATAGTTCCAGGAGATTCCTGTCATAATAATAGCTATTATGGGCTCGATGAGGCATAGAGAATGTTGTGGGAATTTTTCCTTCTTAGGAAAAAGAACATTTTGCTGATATTAAATCACTGATATGGCTTGATGTGTGCTTTAGGCTTCATTTAGCCTCTTTAATCATCTTCATGCTTTAATCCCTGCTGACTATGGATTAGGCTTCTTAGTGTTAAATATTATGCACTAATCTTCTTGATATTCTTCTAATGCTCTTTGCTACTTCTTCTGTAAAGGTATTTAGGGTTTCTGTTGAGATGGAGGGCTTATAGGTATGATTGATGTTCATGATGCATCAATCCATCTTCGAATTCACCCTACATGGCTTCCCATTTGCATTGATTCAGGCTCAGGATCATGACCTTGGAACCTTTCTGTCACCTTCTTGTTACTATGGGAAAATATAAATGAAACACCATTAAACCTGCAAACATAAGATAAACCTGTTATAAAAACCTATGGGAGTGGGGATGGACTACTTCAAAGGCTCATGGAGATGGAGGAGTAGTGATAGAAAAAGGTGGATGCAGCAGAAAAACAGGGAAGAAAAACTGGAAAAGCAGCTAACCAGGTGCTTTGGAGGTTCGAGCGCAAGGATAAACTGGGATCGTTATATTAGAAGAATCAACGGTAGGGATTCGTTGATGAGGTCTTCTGGGAGGTTAGATGGATGATAGAAGAGTGAAGATGCAATATAACGTGGGCCGTTGGATTAGAATAATCGACGACAAAGATCTGTGGATGGAGTCATTGGGAGAGCAAGTGAATGATGGGAAAAATGAAATAACGATATGATCTAGGCCGTGTGATCTTAGAGATCGACAGTTAGGATTAAAAGAGAAATCATGCTGCGAAGGGTGGTAAGACAGAAAATAGGAATGGTTTTTATGCAACAAGAAGGGGGGAAGGCGGAAATTCCCAAAAAACACAATTCCACACATTGACTGACACCTGGAAAATGAAAACCACCCATTTTGCATAATTTTGAGACGTTAACTCTTGGGCGCAAAAAAAACGTGATATCGCATAGCGATTGTCGGATCTGGAGGGTTAGATAGGATGGAGCGGGTTGAACGTGATAGGCAGCAATGTGTGCAGGTGAAAAATATGGTGGGGTCAATGACAGTTTAAATGTGAACCATTGGGTCAGGGGAATGGATGGTCGAGATCTATCGATAGGGAGAAATGAGAAGGGTGGGGTTTGAAGATCAGAAGTAATGTGGATTGTCTGATCAAACTTGATAAAAGGTGGATATTTAATCGGAGGTCGGGATGGTGAAGGGTTATAGCTAGAGTGCGATGAGATCCTAGCCATTGGTTCTTGTGAATCCAACGGTCCAGATCAAATCGACGGATCAGAGCAGAAGGGCTCATCGCATCAGAGTTTTTGAGCTTGTGATGCGTGATGCAGCACGGGCCATTAGATCGAGATAGATCAATGTTCAGGATTAAATCGGAGGGGAAATGATGGAGGGCCTATGAGCGGAGCGTGATTGAATCCTGGCCATTGGTTCTTGTGGATTCAACGGCTGAGATTGAATTGGAGGATCGGCATCAGAGGAGGAAAAGGGAAAGGATAAAGGGAAATTGCGATCACCGATTGTGATGGAGAAATTATACTTAGCGCTCGGTCGCGGCTCTAGGTCACATGCTAAAAATGGGCTAGGGCTAAGGCCGAAAGGGGCTTAAGCCTAAATGCTGAAAAGTGGGTTTTTAGGCCAAAACAAAGGCTTTTCAGAGGGTTTTGAGTGTTCCGATAAGATCAAAAAAGAGGTTCTAAACCTTATCAAAGGGATTTTATGAAGGGAATGAAGGAGAATGAAGTATGAATGAGGGAAAATGGGGAAAATGGAGGCCTTTGAAAATAGTTTCTCTCATAAACAACATGGTTCATTAATGGAAACAAGAGTGAAGATTCTTTAAAGGATAGAAGACACATGGAGGCTTCAAGAGTGATAGATTTACAAAGGAAATGTTTCTCTTGAAGGCTCAGAAACATATTTGGCCACCTGTTTGCTTTGAAAAAATATTATAGGTGGCTAACAGATTATAGTTAAGGCTAAGGTTAGGGTTAAGGTTATAATGAAGGTTAAGGTTAAGTCCTGTAACCTTAACCTTAACCTTAAGCTTGACCTTAACCTTAACTTTAACTACAACCTAACCTTAACCTTTACCTTAACTATAACCTTAACCTTAACTATGACCTAACCTTGACCTTAAACTTAACTTTAATCTTAACCTAACCTTAACCTCAACCTTAACCTTACCCGCTTAACCTTAACCTTAACCTTACTAAACCTGTAACTTTAACCTTACCCATACCTTGACCTAACCCACCCTTAACCTTGACCTTAACTATAAGCTACCCCTAACCTTGACCAAACCCTTAACCTTAACCTTAACCTTGTTAAACCCATAACACCTAACCCTAACCTTGACCAAACCCTTAACCTAAACCTTAACTTTACCCTTAACCTAATCTTAACCTTAATCTAACCTTAACCTTGACTTTACCCTTAACCTAACCTTAATCTTGACCTTAACTATAGCCTAACCCTAACCTTGACAAAACCTTAACCTTAAACTTAACCTTAACCTTCCCATATCCATAACCATAACCTTAACCTTAACTTTACCCTTAACCTTAACTATAGGTTTTAACCCTGAACAAAAATTATCTACACATGAATCTTATAATAGAAAATAAACAATAGCTAGAGCATAAAACATAAAACAGATAAACATAGAGATTTTCCCTTGGATCCCAAATCGAGATGATCAGCTTGATTTTTCATTATGTTCCTTTTAGTGTTAAAACACACACACACACACACACAGACACAAAGATATATATATATATATATATGTTGAAGCATACATAAACCCCAATCCATGAACCGTGGATTATAACATAACCGTAGTTTCCTTGACCGGATCTACAAAATACTAGGGGCCGAAAACCATCGTACCCCAAAACCATGTGCAAACTCATGCACAAAACATGGGTGGGTCTGCCTATGAGTGGGTCTGCACACCAAAAATTTTTGTCGGGGCGCTGCCGGCCCCCCTGTGACCCCCCTGCTACACTCGGTGCAACGTACAATGCATGGGGCTAGTCGTGGAAAGAATATAACACATACCCAATATTCTCCCACTTATTTTTTTCTTTCCGTAGGGGGCCACAGGAGAGCTTAGTCATTGGGCCAATTCTTCAACACCCATTGTTTCTCTACACCAAGAGAACTTCTGAGTGCTCACGGAATTCATCAATGCATCTGTAAAATTCTTCAAGGTGTCCACCTTTACCAGCAACACCATTTTAGCCTCAATCATATCTCTAACAAAGTGATATTGAACATCAATGTGCTTTGTATTTGAATGTTAAGCAGGGTTCTTAGCCAAGAAAATTTCACTTTGGCTATCACAGTCTATCCATATAGCTTGTTATACCAACCCCATACATGAACACAATCTCTGCAACCAAAATGCTTCCTTTCTTGCATGAGTGGCTGCTATGTATTCTGCCTCTGTAGTTGAAAGTGCCACTACAGACTGTCTTTTACTCATCCAACTGACTGCACCTCCAAATAGGCTAAACACATACCCACTTGTAGATCTTCTTTGGTCTAGATCTCCAGCCCAGTCTGCATCAACAAAACCATGAATGTCCAACATTATTTCCAATCCTGTTCTTCCCTGGTAGCACAAACCATAATCACTAGTGCCACCTAAATATCAGAAAACCCGCTTCACTGTTGTCCAATGCTCCTTCCCTGGGTTTGACATAAACTTGCTCAATACTCCCACTGCATGTGAAATGTATGGTCTAGTACAGACCATTGCATACATCAGGCTACGCACTGCACTTGCATATGGAACATGGGACATATCCTCCTCTTCTTCTTGTGACTTGGGACACTGTTCAGCAGATAGCTTTACACCTACAGGAATAGGAACATTCACTGGTTTACTATCTTGCATATTGAACCTCTAGTCTCAACATACTTCCTCTAGTTTAACTAGAGCTTCCTCTTTGTCTGATCTCTCTTAATTTCCATGCCCAAAATATAGTTAAAATAGTCACCAAGGATGCAGTATCAGAAATTTGATACCTATATACAGGTACTTGGCTTCACCAGAAGCAAGGAGGATCACTATGTTTATTTTAAATTAATTGGTGACCGTGTATGTAGGTTTTAACCCATACAGAGAGTTCTTCAATCTACATACCAGTTCTTTCTTACCCTTCACCATAAAGCCTTTAGGTTACTTCATGTAGATCTCCTCTTCTACATCCCCATGAAGAAATGTTGTCTTTACATCCATCTGTTCTATCTCAAAATCAAATGCAATAGCAACATATAAAAGTAATCTAATAGAAGTAACTTTGGCAACGGGAGAAAAAATATCACCAAAATCAATTCCCGACACCTGGGAGTAAAATTTTGCTACCAAACGAGCTTTTTATTTCTCCACCTCGACTTCTACATTCATCTTCTTCTTAAACACTGATTTTCTCTCGATGGGCTTCCTTCTATCCAGCAACTCCTCCAAATCCCATGCCTCATTTTTATTCAAGGATGCCATTTCATCAACCATGGCCTCCTTCCAGATTTTTCCATCCTCTGAGTCTACTGCCTCCCTGACATTTCTGGGACCATCATCAGTTATAGTTAAGGAAAAACCTGAATAGAAAGAATATGGACTATACCTTTTTGGTTGCCTTCTTTCCCAAACTGATCTTCTCACAACTGGAGTTTGTGGCTCTTCCTCTTCTGAGTCTTCTTCTATTGTAAAGTCTGATTCATCCTCCTTTAGCTCAAACTCTATCTTCTCAGGTTCCTTTGGTAGGAATTCACGTGTAACAACATCTTTCACCTCTCTAAACACCACATCTTGGCTGTACACGACCTTCCTTGTTTCTGAGTTCCAAATCTTGTAACCCTTTAAACCATCCTTATACCCAATAAAGATGCACCTTTCAGATTTATTATCCAACTTGGTCCTTTTCTCCTTTGGAACATGTACATATGCATCACATCCAAATACCCTTAGATGTGAAAGAAAGGGTTTCTTACCAGTCCATACCTCATGTGGAGTCTTATCCTCCAACATTGATGAAGGTGATCTGTTAACTAAGTAACATGCAGTCTCCACTGCCTCTACCCAGAATTCTTGTCCTAACCTAGTACCACTGAGAATGCTTCTTTCCTTTTCCATTAGTTTTATGTTCATTCTTTCTGCAACTCCATTTTTCTAAGGTGTGTATGGAGTAGTCTTATGTCGTTATATACCACACTTCTTACAGCACTCTTCAAATTCCTTCTTGCAGAACTCCCCACCATTATCTGTCCTCAACGCCTTTATCTTCTTCTCTGTCTGGTTTTCCACCAGAGCCTTAAATTCTTTAAATTTGTCAAATACTTCAGATTTCTTCCTCAAGAAATATATCCATGTATTCCTTGAGAATTCATCTATGAATGAAACATAGTACAAATACTTTCCCAGTAATGGAACTGACATAGGTCCAAACACATCACTGTGCATAAGTTCTAATATCTTGTTCGCCCTCTTAGCACCAGAAGGTAAAGTCACCCAGTTCTGCTTCCCACATATGCAATGTTCACAAAAAATGAAATACAGAGATCAATTAGACATACCTTCTACCATACCATTTCTATGCAGTATCCGAAGGCCCTTCTCTCCAATATGTCCAAGCCTTTGATGCCATAGCATGGTATTTTCTCCAGAGATAGCTAGGCTTTCCGCTCCACTTTCAGGAACCATAGAACTGTTACACCCATCAATAACAGTGCTACCTTGTAGCTTGTACAGAGTTCCAGTCCGAACTCCCTGCATTAATACCAGTGCTCCCCAAACCATCTTGCAGGCATCTTTCTCGAACACTGTTTTTACACCTGCATCATCCATCTTGCTTATAGAAATCATATTTCTGGCCAATGCAGGAATATGCAGAACACCAGGAAGTGTTCTAATCCTTCCACCTTGTAGCTTCAACTTGACCTTTCCACGTCCGATGATTTTGGCCTTCCTATCATCCCCTAGGAAGACATCACCATCATATTTCTCATACTCGCAGAACCACTCCCTATGGGGAGTGAAGTGAAAGGATGCACCTGAGTCAATCAACCATGACTCATGATCTACATGTGTATTTGAAGAGGAAGCCAAATACACATCCCCACCTTCATCCGAGGTGGTTTTTGCCTCTGCAGAAGGAGCATCATCAGATCCCTTTCCTTTCTCAGGAGCTTTAGATCTGCAGTCCTTTTTGTAGTGTCCTTCCTTTCCGCATTTCCAGCACACCTTTACAAACTTTCCAGGAGATTTAGATCTCCCTCCAGATTTAGATCTCCCACTCGAAACCTTATTCTTGTTTCTATTTTGGGACCTTCCTCGTATAGATAAGGCATCTCCATTTTGACCCACCATATTTCTCCATCTCATTTCCTCCGACAGCAAGGCTGAGACAATGTCATCAAAATTCAAGGTAGTTGTATTGCTACCTATTGCAATAACCAGACTGTCCCACAAGTCTGGTAGAGAACACAACAAAATGATGCACTGATCTTTATCTGAGATTTTAATATCAACATATGACATCTGACTTACCATAGTATTGAAGGAATTCAGATGCTCTGTCACCGAATCTCCATCCTTCATCCTCAAGTTATATAGATTTTTCTGCAGGAACAAATTATTCACCAGAGACTTAGATTGGTACAAATTCCCAAGTTCTTCCCACAAATTATTCGCCGTAACTTCCCTAGATACATTCAAAAATACTAAATCTGAGACACACAATCGTATTGTGCTCTTAGCTTTCCGATCCAGTTTCTTCCAGTATTCATCTGACATTGCCGTTGGTTTAGTACCTGGATATACCACGATCCACTGATATTTATCCACTAGCAGATCCTCCATCTTGAGTTTCCACAACTCAAAACTCTGACCATTAAATTTCTAGATCTCTATCTTTCCGTCACCCGCCATATTCTTTCACTACAAGAATCGATCCCGCAGATCTCCCACTGAACATGGTCTACCTCGGGCCCGAGCAAAAAACCCTCAGCAGCAAAGGCGTCCCCTTGAATCCGAAATAGCTCTGATACCAAATGTAGGTTTTAACCCTAAACAAAAATTGTCTACACATAAATCTTATATCAAAAAATAAACAATAGTGAGAGCATAAAACATAAAACAGATAAACATAGATATTTTCCCCTGGATCCTAAATCGGGATGACCAGCTTGATTTTTAATTATGTTCCTTTTAGTGTTACAACACATATATATATACATGTCGAAGCATACATAAACCCCAATAAATTAACCCTAGATTAGAACATAACCGTAGTTCTCTTGACCGAATCTACAAAATACCAGGGGCCGAAAACCATCATACCCCAAAACCATGTGAAAACTCATGCACAAAACATGGATGGGTCTGCCTATGAGTGGGTCCACACACCAAAAAAAATTTCCGGGACACTTCTGCCCCCCCTGTGATCCTCCTACTGCACCCGGTGCAATGTACAGCGTGTAGGGCTAATCGTGGAAAGAATATAACACATACACAACATTAACCTTACTCTTACCTAACCTTAACCTTAACTTTACCCTTAAAATAACCTTAACCTTAACTTTACACTTAACCTAAGCTTAACCTTGACCTTAAATATAACCTAACCCTAACCTTGACCAAACCCTTAACCTTAACCTTACCCTTAACCTTAACTTAACCTAAATTAATATTAACCTTATCTTAACCTTAACTTTCTCTATAACATAACCTTAACCTTGACCTTAACTATAACCTAACCCTAACCTTGACCAAACCCTTAACCTTAACCTTAACCTTACCCCCTTAACTTAACCTTAACCTTCCCCTAACCTTAACCTTAACCTTAACGTAACCTTAACCTTAACTTTACCTTAACCTTGACTTTACCCTTAACCTAACCTGAAACTTAACCTTATCTTACCCTTAACCTAACCTTAGGGTTTGGTCAAGGTTAGAGTCAAGTTATAGTTAAAGTTAAGGTTAAGGTCAAGGTTAAGGTTAAGTTAGGTTAAGGTTAAGGGTAAGTTCAGGCTAGATTTAAGATCAAGGTTAAGGTTTGGTTAAGGGTAAGATAAGGTTAAGGTTAGGGTAAAGTTCAGGTTAAGGTTAATGTTAAGAGTTTGGTCAAGGTTAGGGTTAAGTTATAGTTAAGGTCAAGGTCAAGGTTAGGTTTGTTGGGGTCCTGTATTTTGATAGGCTGGCTAACCAAAAGACAAGGCAACATCATAACCAATCTTTAGAGTTCCAGGATCTAGTCCTCCTATTCTCAGAGATGGATCTCTCAAATTGTTTTGCAAAGATATGTCTTGTTTTCTTTTAAGTATTGATTTTAGACTAGTTATTAAGTGCAAGTTGTTTTGTTTTGTTTGTTTGGTTGAATTGGTACAACAGAACATGAACGGTATAGGTAGTATAGATATAAATAAGAAGTGTCAGTTTCATTGGGAAATGGAGTCAAGAAGAGGCTTATGAGAAGCTCATCAATAGATATGGGATATCAAAGAGAAAATCTAACTTGGCCAGAGGATCCTTTACTTTTGTGAATGAGATGGACATTAATGATTTGAAAAGATAGTTTGAATTCTCAACAAAGGGAACTTAAAAACATAACTTGAACATTAAAGAGGTATTTGATAGACAGGGGTAACCGTGAATTCTACAAACCACACTTTAAGAAAATGATGACTTTAAGAGAACTTTTAAAATGAAATATAAGATTCAGGAGCACATCCTATTTCCTCAAATATTTTATTTCAAAGGAGTTAGAAAACATGAAAGATTCACTGATAATTGAAGTCATAGAAGAGGGAACACATAACACATCTATGATCACAACTATAAAGACCTTTAAAAAAATTGTTCAAGCAGGGACAAAGGGTATGATCAAAACAAACCTCCTTGGCTAACTATAAATAATGGTACTTCAAAGGGAGACTTCAAAAATAGTTTTCAAGTGGCAGCATACAAGCAGGGAAAACCATAAATTTTGCTCGAACCAAATATTTGAACTATTAGAGAAATAAACAAGTATGAGGACTAAAGAGAGAGATTAAAGACTCTAAAATACATCAGTTGAAGAAAACATAAAACTATGAAGGATAAACAGGCCTAAGGTGCTTCCAGGAGTCATTTCTTAGCCTAAAATTTTCATCCTACTGTAGTAATAATTTATGAAACATAATGAAAACATGAAAAAAAACAGACAATTCAGAATACATCACCAACAACCAAGCTCAGGGATCCAATGATAGAGCCTTCTCAAGAACAAGCATGTCAAAACATCATCAAGCTTCCAAGACTTCAATTTCTTCTTCAACTTCGAGTAGACTATGCATTATTTCAAAGAGTTTCATTATTACAACTAGTGACCAACCAACCCTTTACAATGTAGCTCTTCAAGGAGATTTTATAAGAAAATGAGGAGGTGGAAGAGTTCCTAGGGTTGAAATGTAATTAATTCTATAATAAATGCAACTCCTAGCCTTGAAAACCATGCAAGGCATAAGGCAGGAATACATTGAATTACAACTCTGTTTCATTTACTTTGTTTCTGGTTTTTAGGCTTAGTGGATAAAAATATTGACTTTAAGGCACTTTCTTATCTTTACAATAACTTTACTGACAGTTTAAAAAATGTTCTTTTGTTTGAAATAAATGTTCAGCTATTTTTGGGTAAATATCTTCTGACTGGGCCATAACTATGCCTTCATTTGATTTATTAAGGCTACAAGTGGAAATTTTGGTAGCTGGGGATTCAATTAGCCCCTTTGATGTGGCTCTGAGGTGTCCTTCGACTGATACTTCTCTATTTCATAAACACAGTAATTTATCTTTGGATCTATATTTAGGCTTGATTAAGCCATAATATTCATCTTTGACATTGATAATTAATTCTTATTGTGTTTGTTGTTGCAGGTGCACAGAGGGTTTATTGCAGTTTTTGCTTCAGAAAGTCAATAATAATGACTTATCAACTCTTCCAAACCATGAAATTTAAACCCCTGATCCCCTTAATTTTCATTTATGGCTATGAGGATCGTCATCCTCACCCATAACACTATAATTTTCCTGTAGGAGGGTTCTATCTTTGAACTTCATTAAACCTGCACAAAAACACACAAACATTATTTAAATCCTATGTTTTATTGGTTTAAACTGCTTTGAAGGGTTTTTGGAGGCGGTTTGGAGCTGTACGAATGAGAAAATGTAGTGGAAAATCATAAAAAACCCTGGTAGAGCAGCTAACTAGGTCAATGGAGGTTTGGGTGCGAGGATGAATGGCAGCCGTTGGATTAGAATAATCAACGGTTGAGATCGTCCGATGAAGTCGCTTGGAGAATAGATAGAGGGAAAATGAATTGGGGTCGTGATATAATGAGAGTAATTCGATCTCAGAGATCGATAGTTAAGATTTAAAAGTGAAAATGCGTTTGAGGAAGGCAGTGGTATGGCAGAAAACCAGCAGTGGTTTTCACGTGGGATCTAAGGGGGCAGGTGGTTTTCTTAAAAAAACGTGATTCCATTCATCGCGCGACACGTGGATTTACAAAACCACCCATATCGTGCAGTTTTTAAACATTAACCCTTGGGCAAAAAAATTACATGATATGGAGTTTAAGCCATCGAATGAGAGGCAGCAGATCCAACGATGCGGGTTGAACGCGATGGGCCAAAAGGTGCATAGGTGAAGATGATAGTGGGGTCGAGGATGACGTGTTCTGCCTTGGCATGTAGCAGATCAATGGTGAGATCGGGTTAAGTCTCGTTCGTTGGATCTTTGCAACAAACGATCAGGATTTAATAAATAGGTAGAGTTTTGGAATGAAGGAAAGATTGATAAGTGAACGGGAGGGTGTTTGAGTTATCGGGTTAAGTCCTGACCATCCAATATTTTGAATGGATGGCTGAGATTCCAATATGGGGCGGAGAATTTAAAAGGGAAAATGGGAAGGTAGGTGAAATAGATGGAAGGGTGAGTGCCCGAGGGAAATTTATCTGCAGAGATCAACGGTCCAGATCTTTTTTTTTTAAATCATAACGTCGGGGTGACAAAAATCAAAGGGAATAAGGATTCAAAAGAGGTTTTTAGGCCTTAAGTGCCCAATTGCAAGGCTTCGGCCATATGAGATGGGGGCTAAAGAGTTAAGCCCTTGGGGGCTTAACTCTTTATAATGCAAAAGACTGATTTAGGCCCAAAATGAGTGTTTTTTAAGCCAGAATGGGGGTTCCGATAGGTTAGAGGGAGGATTTTTAAACCAAATCAGAGGGAGATATAAGGTTTAAAAAAGGATATTTTGATGATTTAGAGGTTAGATGAAAATTTTTTGAGGGTTTTTTTATGAAAGGGAAGAATGGGTGAAAGGAGGAGTGAAATGATTGAAACTGGGTTTTATAAGCAGTTTTTTTTCTTGGTAAACAACAAGGTTCTTTACGATTAATAGTAAAACAACAATGAATATTAACTCAAAGGGTAATAATCATCATTAAATTTCAAAAGAGGATAATTTTTCAAAGGGAACTATCTCTTGAAGTTTTGAAGACAAAGTCTAGCCACCTCTTGGTATAACAAAATTTGTAGGTGGCTAATAGTGGTTCCACTTGGGGAGGACAGCTGGTTCTTTAGGTGTCTAGAACCTCAGCTATTGATCTTTGGCTTTTCAATAAAACGGTGCCTTTATCCATTGGGAAACAACTTTCTTTTCCTTTTTTTGACCTTTCTTTGATCTGACCATATTTGAAACAATCTGAAACAATGGAATTCTATCAAAACAACATCTCTACCTACCCATTTCTAATGATCCTAATATTTTTTCTTCTTCAGAGTGCATTAGGACTAGAAAACTCTCTTCATCAACATTTTATTCTTTTGAAAAATAGGAAACTAATCTAATTCTAATATTATTCCTCTAGGAGTTTAGATTAAGTAGTTGAACTCATAATTTCTCTACCTAAATACTATCTGTCAGGATTAGATTGTTTGACAGACCTTTATTCTCTAAATTCTAAAACAGGAAAATTAAAAAGAAACCAAGCCAGGATTAAGCAGTCTGACTTGCAGCAGATCTATGGCATAAAAACAAGCTACACATAGACTGTTATTTGAAAAAAAGAAACAAAATTGTGAAGGCTTAAGATTTGAAAATTAAAAAATCCTTCATCATTTCTTCAGCTTTGATTTTAGTCTTCTTTGAGCTGCTTCCTCTTTCTCATCTAGTTCAAGTTTTGAGCTTTTTAGAACCATTGTTTCTTTATCCTAATCTACCTTACTGATAAGCCAAGATTCAACTGTTTGGCTAATCAAATTCACTAACCTATCCGTAGTAAAGTGAAAGCCAATTAGTCATGATTAGGCTGTGTGACTAACTAGAAGTGTGTTTTTAGGAGTGGAATTTGAGCTTGCACACTTTCAGACTTTGTCTCTGTTTTTTGGTATGGGGCTGTACCTTTCTTGTTTTCATTCTACCCTCTTTTTCTCTTTTTTATTGTTTTTTATTTTTCTCTGTTTCAAATTCAAATCAAAAGACAAGAAACTAACTAAATGCCCATAAGCTGAGCTTTATTTCTTTCCTATATAACCTATTCTAATTCTAAAATATTTACAATTTTAGCTGACAAACTCTCTTTTCCAATACATCCAGTCAATCAGATGGTTCCATGACTGGTCTTTTCTCACCTCTTTGAGCATGCAAGATGAACAGGGCCACTCCCATTTTCTTTGTTTCTGAGCAGTAGTTCTAAAATATTTTGTTGCACTGGGCGATATGCTGCTACTTGCAACCTTTATCCTTTCTTCAGATGTCTTCAGGAGATCATCATAGGGATCTTGAAATAATACCTGGTTAAGAATATTTGGAAGACATGGTTCCACCATGATTATTTCTTCTTTCTCCACTGGATCAAGGTAAATATTCTCGTGAGAAAGAAAAACTTCCTCATCTTCATTATTTTCCAAACTAGAGGACTCATCATATTTAGCAGTATTGTCCTCTTGAAATCCCAAAATTTCTTGATTTAATGGGCTGAAATTTGTGAAGAGGTTATTATATTCTTGAGCAAGGTTATGTTCAATTGTTTCCTCTTTTTCAAGAGAAGGCTCCTTGGTTTCAATCTACTCAAAAATTTCTTCATTATTTTCCTCTTCAACCTTTGAGCTGTAAGGCTGTTGATTCCCAATCACATGGAAACTATTACTGATGGTATGAGATGAAGTAGAGAAAAGATCTAATGAATCCTTACTTACTTCCAAGCTTTCATAAATTTCTTCATCAGTGTCATATGTTAGCCACCTACAAAATTTGATCATACCAAAGGTGGCTAAATTTGTTTTGAGCCTTCAAGGAAAAAATTTTCCCTATCAAAAACTGTTGGCTCTTGAAGACTCTTGAAGGCATCATGCCTCTATCTAGTTTCCCATACTGATGTTTTCATCCTAAAAAGCTCTGAAATCCTAAAAAAATACAAAATCCAATACTTCTGCAAAGGACCCTTTACCCTTTTTCTTCTTTCCACCACTAACCTCATTTTCTATTCTCCATTTCCCATGAAAACCCCACAATTTCATGTTTCTCCCTTTTTCATTTAATTAAAATCCCTTTTATAAGGTTAAAACCCACTATTTTGACCTTACCGAAAGCCTTTATCTCCTTAAAAAACCATTAAAAACCATAGAAAACACACTTTTTCTATGTGTTGGACTTAAGCCCCTCTGGCTAAGCCCCGCGTTTTTTCCTCTCCATGTGACCCGACGCCATGACTGAAGCGTTTCCCCTGTGGGGGCTTTTCTCTATCCGTAGGGTCAAACCTTGGTGCCCCCGTAGTTGACTCCTCGGGATTGGTGAAGACTTAATCTAACGACTGCCATTCACTACGGGGGGTTGCTCCAAAAGTCTAGAGTCCGTACACCTTGGCCCCCTGCAGTTCATCTCCGCCATCTGATCAAAAACCAATCAACGGAGCGGAACTGTTTCCTGTGGTGGTCCCCGCACCCGCGTTCATTGTTTGAAAACCGGTGGTTTCATTCCACACCACCCATCCATAGCCGGTGGTATTTCCTGTGGACCCAGAGACTCCACACGCCTCTTGACACACGTCCTCCACCCTGTTTCAAAACCGCCGCATAAAGTCAGTCCCCCGCGCGTTATCCATCAGACCATAACCGCCCAGCGGAATCGATGATAGTCGTCTGATCTGGGCCCGCTGATCCAACGGTTGATGATCACCCAATATACCCGCCCTTTAACCAAGTTGCATGTGTTTTAGCTGGGCTCCAGCGCTGCAGAAAATTAATCTCCGTCGTCGATCTCTGTAGATCGACGGCCCACGTTCAGTCCCTTGATTCTGTTGCCCAGTCAAACTATTCACGCCGCTGACTTCTCTCAATCACTCCTGACCGTCGATCACAGTGCGATCGACGGCTCCGATCGCCCCTTTCCTCCGCACACCCTCCGATGCCGATTTGTCCATATAAACGCAGGATTTCATAATTTTGTTTGTATTTTGTAGGTTTAAGGTTCTTTTTTCCATGTCTGAAGAAGATTCGAAGGACGAGGGTGACGACTCTCGTTCTTTCGATTTGTCAAAGGAAATCAACCACAGGATGTTAAATCACATATCCATTAAGGTTTCATGAGTCGATGATATAGCATGCCCCTGTTGAACCTGGAAAACATTGAACAAACCCAGAAAAAGAGTATCAGTCGCAGAAATGGACCAGAGCAGTAAATGAATGATCAGATGAGTGGGGATTATGGCTAAGACAGTTATTAAAAGCCTAATCCCTGACTCAAAACACAGTTTAAAGAGAAAACCTAAAAGTGTTTATCAGACGAATGCCTCCACCGCCATATCTGAGGCAAATTGATTCCTCAGCTACCACAGTGCCACCTATGGCCTCAAAACACTCAATTAGGAGCCAAAATTTATTGAACAGGATCAGATATTTTGCCCCAACGCAGCCGAAGAAGTTACTTTCTGCCAGGGATTTAATGAAGGAATGTCTGCAAAGTAACCCTAAGATCACACAGAGCCTCAAAGGTCAACAAAATCTCTCACCGAGCTAAATTCATGAGTGTAAATCAGTTAATACAGTGGAACACCTGTACAGTTTCTTCATTGAGCCCCTCAAAGGCCAAGAAGACATTAATGCCCATATTAATTGTATTTGAGATCTTTAATCAGATCTCACCTCCTCATCATTCTATAAATACTTCAGTAGAAGATGAGTGAGGGGTTGGTTGGTTGCTAATGTAATTGTTGAAGCATTGTAATGTAATTGAGCTGAAGGCTTCTGTTTTTAAATAGTGATTCACTGGCTCTTGGAGCTCTGCTTGCAAGAGATAGGTTAGGTTGTGAAGAGAGATGAATTAAAACACTAGATTTGAAGATTGTAACTGGTTTGAAGCGTCAATACAAGCTGATTTATGCGATCCTGATCTATGTTGACGGTGATGCTATTCTCATTGTAACTTTTTGTTTTATTTCTGTTTTCATTTTGTTTCATTTTCCACTGTAAAGAACAGTTTAAACAGTGTTAGGACCTACTGCATAACAGTAACCTTCTCTGGCTGAGAAATCTTTATTTTAATGTTTTCTTCCCTCTGTGTTATTTGGAAATGGTTTAATTCAGTTTTAGCATAGGGATTCTGGCATTCCCTTGCCCTATTTCTTAGTTGAATATTATTTTTAAATGTTACTTTCAGTATATGTTGTGTGAAGATGAATTGAGGAAGATATGGTGAGCCCTGGTCCCAGTCTTGTCTGACCAAACTGTATTATTGTTTCCCTTAGAATGTGTTAAAATCTAACTAGTTTCAAAGTACTTATCAGATCTCAGGCCATTCTGTGTTATCTCTGTGATTGTCTTGGAAGTGTCCAAGTAAAGAAGAGCTAGGAGAGGATTTTTGGTGAGCTTGGCCCGCTAGCTTCTACTCCAAAGGCTGCCTTCAAGTTTCCCTTTGTTTTTTATGTGTTTTCTATTGGAAGTGTATCAAAGGCTGGCTAGTTTCAAAGTACTTACCAGATCCTAGTTTGCTTTCATGTCTTTCTTAAGTTCCTGGTCAAAGGCTGGATAGTTTCAAAGTACTTACCAGATCCTAGGCTGCTCTTTGTTCTGAATCTGTTATTTCCCTTTCTTATTGTATCACTCCATTCCATAAATCAAACCTTAAAGAGATCCTTAGGCATAGATGACTTGCCCCATAGACCACTCTTGAACCTGATTGTTTCAATTAAATCCTCTTATGACTCCATAGCCCAATGGACTGAAAACATGCAATTATCTTTTTTCTTGATCAAAGCTTACTCTTTGCTTGCAACTTCTCTCCTTTGAGCCTATTTGCACATAGATCTTTCCGCCTCTAACAGAAATCATGTTCAGTCATCCAAACACAAAACCAAACCCTTGAACTTCATAACTAGCCTAATATCATTACCTTAAGCTTTCAAAGACAAATCCATATTTGTACACATTGGAGAGATCCCTCTCCGGATTTAGGAGGGATAGATCCTAGAATCCCAAAGCTGGTTGAAATGATGTTAACTCTGTGATCGGACTTTGCCAATCTTGCTTATTACAGAGACCTAAAATTTCTGGCGACTCCGCTGGGGAAAACCTTTCCCTTAATCCTATAAGACCTTGTGAGTAAAAAGCAACCTTTTCAAGCACTACCAAGAAATGGTAATCATGATAAAACTTGTTTGAATCAGTGACAATCTAGGTTAACCCTAGGATTCTCTTAGGAATTTATCTAACCTTGAAAAATCAACTAGCTTCGCCATAAGAGTAGCTTACCTTTGTCTCACAACCGTAGCTAAGTTTTGAAGAAAAGTTAAGACATTCTTAGAAACCAATAGAAAAATAATTCATAAAATACTAAAAATGTTTCAAATTGGTGGTAAAACACTTACTCTTACTTTCTCCTATCTTTGATTGTGTTTTATCTCATACTCTTAGACAGATTCTGGAAAGGGCCAGGTAGCCTCCGGATCTCATCCTCTTTTAGAGGTGACATATCTGGTAAATTCCCTCCCAGTCAATCTCTGGTTATATTTTGTTGTGTTTTGGGATATCCTTGAAAAGGGATGTTTCACAAGCATTGTGGTGGACAGTGTATCTCTTTGAAAACACTCTTAACTTTCCACCTGGTGACTCCACAATCCTGAACAAACCTTAAGACTCCACTGGGAAGAAACCTCATCATAATAATATCTTTCAAACTCAGTTAGAGGACTGTAGGGTTAAAATTGTGTAAACATATTAGTTAACCTCTCAAATATTGTCATATCTGGTTAATTTTTCTTGTTTATTAGGGTCTAAAAAGCGCATCATAGTGGCTCCTAGAAAGATTCACACTAGAGCCCACCCTGACCCTGATCCACTTGAGATAGTTTAAAACCAAGAAAGAATCCTTAGGAAGTCCCCTAAGATAGAATCTTCAACTATTTTCAGATTACCCTTAAGAGCTAATTCGGTCCCTGAAAACCTTTCAGCTCTACAACAATCCCAAACTGACTTATTGAATCCATTTAGAACTAGGTCATTTGGTGATTTAACTCAGCTAGATTTTGAGTCTTCACTTTCATCTCCTGAAACAAGTGAACATCTTGGTAGAAGAGAAACAACACCTCCTCACTTACATTTTCTTCTTAATTTAGGTGTCTCTCATCCAAGATCAGCTCAGCAATCTACTGTTGTCCCATCAACTTCTGTTCACCTTTCATCCACTCCTCAAACCACCCCTTTCCGAAACACCCATCCTCTTATCAACCCACCTCTTGTCAATCCACCCCCACCACTTATCATGGCAACATGGTATGCTCCCTTAGTCCTTCCTGCACCATTAGTCAATCTTCCACAGGACTATCAGTCCAAAATTCCATTATATGATGCTAGCAATACTGTGACTGCATCACAACATGTGGATAAGATGAATGAATATTTTGACAGAAATGAGATTGATGATGATACTGTCAAGTTCAGACTATTTGCTCAAAGTCTGGGGGGAGAAGTGAGAAAATGGTTTAAAGGCTTAACCCCCCATAGTATTAATGATCTCCAAGGCTTCCATCAAAAATTCTTAAACAAGTGGGAAGTAAGGAAGAACCCTCTCCAAGTTCTTGCTGATTACAACAATCTCCATAGGAATCCAGGGGAAAGTGTACAAGCTTACTGCACTAGATTCAACAGTGTATATAATGCAGTTTCCCCAGAACTGAAACCTCCACAAGGTTCAGCTTTAAACAAATTCCCTGAGGGGTTTGATGCTGATATGACCTATTCATTAAGAGAAAGAGATTTTGCAACCCTGGAGGATATGCAAAGAGGTGCTCTCTCTATGGAAGTAAACTTATTGGAGAAAAGAGCAAGGATGAAGAAAGAGAAGAGAGTATCCTTTGGGGAGGAATCCACACCTTCCACTTCAAACTCAAATATGGAAAGAATGATGGAAGATATGATGAATAAAATGAGCATTATTGAGAGAGAACAAGTAAGTCAAAACCAAACTGCTCCTCAGAACAGAAACCAGAACCAGAATCAAAATATGAGAAGAAACCAACCTCCAAACAGACCCAGGGAAGATGATCAACAGATCACTCCTCCTTTTCATCAAAACTTTGTGAGTGAGGTTGAGGAAACAGATCAAATCACAGAGGAAGATGATATAAACTTATTTGGGGTAGATGATGATAACTTCGAGGTTCATTATGATAGAAAAGAGGGTCTTTACACACCTTATGATGACAAAAGGGCTGATAATCAAAATTGTTGTCAAGATATGGAAAATTCCATGACTGAACCTTGAAAGGAATATGAACTCAGAAGTAAATCTAATCAACAAACCCCCAAAAACAAAACCCCTGACAAATCTTCTCGAAGCAGCACTGCAAACAAACCTAAGACAGTCAAACAAAAAGATAAAACAGTGCCTGTTGATTCTGGTAAAGATAAAGAGAAAGAAACTCAAAATCTTGAAGAACAGAATGCAAACATAAGCAGTGCTAACACTTCAGCTAGTACTCCTATTTCAATCGACGTGTCAAATGTAGATAAAATAAATCAACAAGCTGTTGTTGCTGATAAAGTGGCAGTAAACAAGGCTGAAACCAGCACCTTAAAGAATCAAATTCCTTTCAGCCTGAGATAGGAAATCTCAAAAATCAAAATTTTTGTTCCCTTGACTGAGTTAGGTGCCCATCATGTATATAAAACCTAAATTTTGAAGGCTTTAAACATAGAGGAAAACGAGGATACTCTCAATATTAATGATGACCAACCAAAGCTGATTTTTGGTCCAAAGATTAAAGGAAAATTTCAGGAAGGGCATGTCCCTCCCTTTTATGTAAGTTTGAACATTCATGACAAAATTCTACACAATGCTATGCATGACTCAGGGGCTTCACATAATCTAATGCCAAAATATGTGATGGAGAGCCTGGGTCTGGAAATCACCAGACCTTATAAAGACCTATACTCCTTTGACTCGAGCAGAATTAAATTCCTAGGATTGATCAAAGACCTCTGTGTTAATTTAGCCCAAATTCCAGCCAAGTGTTTGGTCATGGATGTTGTTGTGGCTGATGTACCCCCAAAATGTGGAATGCTTTCATCAAGATATGGGGGGGCTAAGGTACAAGGTACCATGCAGATGGACATGACCTATGCAACTATCCCTGTGTTTAATTAGACTAGAAGACTTTGCAGGGAGTCCCATATGCAATACACAGTTACAAGTCAAGACAGACCTCAAAACTCCCCTCTGTATTCTGTAAGTACGGGCCTTGATTCTTTTATCATGTTTAATGATAAAAAATTCCCTGAACAAATCACTTTAATAGGATCAATGGCTGAAACGAAGGAGGAGGAACACAACACTAGAATGACAAACCAGTTTGAAATATTGGCAAACAAAGCACAGGTTTTGAACTACAAATCATCAATCCATTAAACTTAAATCTTGACATTCAAGAGAACAATCCTCAACCCAATGAAAAACTTGAGGATTTGAAACAAAAACAACTTAGTGATGATATTCAAGAAACATCTGGAAGCACAGTAGTTGCTGAGGACATGCACCAAACTGATAAAACTAAAAATGATCCTCTCTGGACTATGTATTTTGATGGGTCATGTACTAGAACAAATGCTGGTGCAGGTGTCTGGATTACTAACACTAAAAGAAAGCACACAGAATGCATTTCATGCAAAATGAACTTTTAGTGTTCCAACAACATAGCGGAATACGAATCCCTGCTTTTAGGCCTGCATTTGCTGAAAAATTTAGGAGCCAAGAAAATAAATGTATATGGGGATTCTGAATTAATCATTAGACAAGTCAATGGGGAGTATAATGCAAATCATCCCAGACTTAGGGCTTATTGGAATGATGTCATGGATCTTTTGAAAACATTTGAGGAGTCCACACTGATTTTTGTCCCGAGAAAAAGAAATCTTATAGCCCACAATTTATCCTTTGCAGCTAGGACATGTTTAACGCCATATCAGATCGATGATTTCTCACCTCAAATAAAATTTAGATCAGCTGTGCCAGATAATAAAAAATACTGGCAGGTGTTTGATGGAGATAAAAACATAGAAGACTTCATGCAATTCAGAAATGAATTTGAACTGCATTGTTAAAATTCAGACTATGATACAGACTGCAGTGAAGAAAATTTCCTTGGTGAGGAAGAGCCTTCTCCAGAGCTTGTCAACATTAACCTTCAGACTAGCAAACTTAGAAACGAAACAGAATTGAGTGCAGAATTAGAAACAAAAGAATTAGAAACTCTGCATTCTAAAGATGAAGGTTTTCCAAGTGGTCTAAAACCTTTGGAAGAATTGTTTGATCTCAATGATGTGGCCAGAAAGCCTAAACTGGAAGCTGTAGAGACTGAAGTGGAAGAATGCAACATAGGCAGTGAGGAAAAACTGAAAATAATCAAACTGTCCAAGACTTTTCCAGCTCACATTAAACTCAAATACATAGAGCTATTCAAAGAATTTTCTGATGCTTTTGCATGGAGTTACGAAGATATTAAGTCCTATGACACTGAAATAATACAGCATAAAATCCCTCTTAAAGAAAACCAAAAACCATTCAAACAGAAACTGCGCAGAATAAACCCTGTACAGCTACCTTTGGTTGAGAAAGAGATTAAAAAGATGTATGATGCTGGTATTATTGTCCCTATTAGATATTCTGAGTGGGTATCTAATCTGGTGTCTGTTAGGAAGAAAACTGGAGAAATCAGGCTTTGTATAGACTTTAGAAACTTAAACAAAGCTTCATTAAAGGACAATCACCCTTTACCAAAGATGGATCATATTTTACAAAGGGTGGTAGGGTCTAAAATAATTTCTTTGCTTGATGGCTATTTAGGGTATAATCAAATATTAGTTCACCCTGATGATCAATTAAAGACAGCTTTTACTACACCATGGGGAACTTTCATGTATGTAAAAATGCCCTTTGGTCTAATGAATGCTGGGGCAACTTTTCAAGGAGCCATGGATATAGCATTCTCCGAATAATTGAGCTTCTTCATCATTATCTATCTTGATGATGTTATTGTGTTTTCAAAAACATATGAAGAACACTTAGAACATTTGAGGAAAGTTTTCAAGAAATGCAGAAGGTTTGGGATATCTTTAAACCCTACGAATACTTTATTTGGTCTCCAAGAAGGTAAGCTTCTTGGGCACATCATTTCTGAGGAGGATATAAAGATAGATCCATTTGAGGCCATATTGCAAATCTCTCATCCTAGAAACATCAAAGAGTTACAATATTTCATTGGGAAGATCAACTTTTTGAGAAAGTTCATCCCCAACTTAGCTGAGCTCCTTAGGAATATCACAAACATGTTGAAGAAGGAGCAAGGGGTAAAATGGACCTTGGAAGCAAAGACATCCTTTGAACTGGTAAAACAAGCATTAACCAAAACACCGGTTCTCATAAGTCTCGATTTTTCAAAATATTTTTATATCTTCTCATTTGCATCGGAACATACCATAGCTGCTGTCCTTTTACAGAAAAATCCACAAGGACAAGAGAAGCCTATTGCATTCTTTAGTAAGGCATTGAGGGATGCCCCTTTGAAGTATAACATTATGGAGAAGCAAGCTTTTGCTTTGGTAAAGGCTTTAAAATACTTTAGAGTGTACATCCTTCACTCACACATTATTGCCTTTGTCCCAAACTCAGTTTTTAAAGACATTCTAACACAGGACCCAGATGGTAAGAGAGGTAAGTGGATTTTTGTTATCCTTGAATATGATTTAGAAATAAAACCCACTAAGCTCATCAAAGGCCAAGGTCTAGCTATATTAATGGCTGAATCAAATTGTGAAGTTATTGATATTAAAATGATTAATACTTTGGATAACCAAGAAGAATTCTCAAATCCCTTTGTTGAAGACCATTTTATGAATTCTCCTTGGTATGCTGATATTATTTATGTTTTACTTAATCTGAATGCATCTCCTAGTTTATCAAAAACAAAGGCAAGATTCCTAAAGTTAAAAGCTGTAAACTATTGCATTATTGATAAATGTCTTTATTGGAAAAATGAAAGTGGTATATTGCTTAAATGTTTGCCTGAGTTTGATGCAGAAAAGGTTAAACAGGAATTCCATGAAGGAGAGTGTGGAGGTCATTTATACTGGAAGGAAACAACCAACAAAATTTTGAGGGCTAGTTTTGATTGGCCTACTCTTTTTCCTGATGTACATAAGATGACCACTACTTGCCATAAATGCCAACTGTTTGAAGGCAAGAGAAAAATGCTACCCCTTCCTTTGCATCCAATCACTGTTGAAGCTCCCTTTCAATAGTGGGGACTTGACTTCATAGGAGAAATCCATCTACCATCCTCTGCCCAGCACAGGTGGATTCTTACTGCCATAGACTATTTCACTAAGTGGATAGAATCCATTCCTTGTAGACAGGCCAATGATTCGGTTATCATCAAATTCATGGAGACTAACATTCTCTCCAGATTTGGCTGTCCTACCAAGATCATCACTGATAATGCAGCAGCATTTAGATCGAAGAGGATGGTGGAGTTCTGTCATAAATATCAGATATCATTGGTGTTACACCATTTTTTGGTCATCTAACCTATTATCATTAGATGGACCCAAGTACACCAGGTAAGACCAGTTTTACCCTAAGTAAAACTGCTTTCACTATGTTAAAACAGGAAACCCCAAAAGGAAATATTAAACAAACCTATATTTGTTTGATTTTTCTCATGGAATAATTAATTAAACCATAATTTAATTACAGATTGCCCCCCAGCGTGCGAGTGTCAGGAGAAAATCGTATGACCAAAGTACGTTGTAAGAACACAATCACTAGACAACAAAAGGGATGTCAGAGAGAGAAATGTGAGGTATATAGTGTGCTGAAGGACTAGACCTTGAGGAGACAAGACTCGCAGGTGCAACAAGTCTCTTTTTATGAGAGGGTACCTGTGCTGAAGGCGGCGGGGGAGGCATACCTATGTCCGCTGAGACAAAGTACAAAAGAATAGTGTGTCCAGTAAACAAGGGATCGAACCATAAATTACAGCGGCATAATCATGAGCAGGATAAAAATACAATAGAGAATCCCACGCACATATTTGACATGCAGGATAACGACGAGGACTTGTACAATAATATACGAGTACACTGAGATACAAATACAGCAAATACTTTGTAAATGGGGGAGGGGCTCTAAAATATTGCGATACATGCAATTGAAGAGGCGCTGCAGTGGCTACCCATCATCATCAAATATACGGAGGGGGGAACACGTAATTTTATAAAGAAGAGGTCATCCGGGCATGTGGGGGGCTACCTGTAGGGCCACCCCCTCATGAGGGTTGAGACATCTCACACACACTCGGGAATCATCAAGAGCTGCTGCTGGATCACTGGACCATCAAGTATACGAATTTCGATCATGCTGAAAGGAGCTGGAGAAACAATCAAGTCAAAGGGAAATGAGAGATCCCTTGGCTTGATCTGAGGCACCGAACAAGAGTGGAAGCTGGAACCAAGGTACACCGCCCTCTAGACATGGCTTCTGGAATGAAAGTGCTGATGGTATCAGATCACTGATACAGATGGAAGTCTAATAACACAACTGCCATTGCATGACAGTTGGTATCGGAGAGCTACCTGGACGAACGGATGGGAGATTGATTGCACGACAGTTGATATCAAGTTGGACAAGTTGCAGGGTTGCGGGTGAACTGATTCTACCTTGGAAGAGTTTTCACATGGTCTTGAATCGTTCTCAAGCAAAGAAAATGGAGAATACCATGGAAGAACCTCAAGTCATTGAGGGAACCCAAGTACTCTCTCATGAGGACTTGATTGAAAAGATTGTGGAGAACATGGAGAAACAAGAAAAGGAGCTCATAAACCTTCGAGAAGAAAATGAAGAACTTCGAGAAAGGGGCATGAGGTTAAGTGATGAATTAACGACGTTGAGAGCCGAGCTTGACACAATGGCAACACGCTCCGTGTACACAGAATGGCAGCTTGGTGAAGTGATAAAGAAGATGGAAGAAAAGGACCAATCCAATGATGGACTTGTGGATGAGCTTTCCAAAGCTCTTACAAGGATCAAGGAGTTGGAATGCGATATGGTCTTAGTGAAGAGGGCCGCAGGACAAGGATCATCGGGGGGATCTGTCCCTATTAAGACAAAGGAACCAGATTCATATGATGGAGCAAGGAACGCAAAAACTCTTGGAAACTTCTTATGGGATATGGAGCAATACTTGGACCAATTAAACATTCATGATGAGGATGTTAAGGTGAATATTGTGGCACAATTCCTTACAGGAGATGCTAAGATGTGGTGGAGAAGGAGACTTGATCATATAGCACAAGGTGTTATATCTGACATCACAACCTGGTTGGAATTAAAAGAGGCTTTGCAGGTTTAATTCAGTCCACAAGATGAAACCTGGGACGCAAGGACTATTATCAAATACATCAAACAAGAAGGAACTCTCTAGCAATATCAAAGCGCATATCAGAGTGCTATCCTAGAGCTACCTGACATGGCTGAGCGTGACAAGCTGTTCAACTTCACTATTGGGTTGAAACCTTGGGCTCGGGATGAGGTGAAGAGGCGAGAACCCAAGACTTTGGAAGAAGCCTTTGCTGTGGTGGATAAACTGATTGAGCATGATAATGGAGGATCTGGAGTAGGAAAGAAGAAGACTTTTGAGAAAAAGGCTGATGCACCAAAGAAGGAAGCTACTAAGTCTAACAATGCACAAGAAAAGTCGAAGACTAAGAAGCCCTTGAGGTGTTGGATCTGCGACGAGGAACATACGGTGAATAATTGTCCTTCAAGACCGAAGTTGGCCGCCGCAGTGCAATTGGAAAAGATGAAGGAACCTTCAGTTGGGACTATGCAAGTCTTAAGTATTGCAGCAGCTTATGAAGTTATTCCAAGAAGGGACCCGGAAAGAAATAACTTGGAGTTTGTGAACATGAAGATTGCGAAGGGCACACTATTAACCATGGTGGATTGTGGTGCTACGCATAACTTCATTGGAGAGGACACCGCTAGGAAAGTTGGGTTGAAGTTCAAACCAATCCAAGCTAAGTTGAAGGCAGTGAACTCACCACCGGATTATGTGATTGGAGTTGCAGAAAAGAAACCAATCGAAATAGGGAGTTGGCATGCGGATGTTGACTTCATGGTTGTAAGAATGGATGATTATGAGGCTGTGCTAGGCATGGAATTCTTCAAAGAATTCGAAGTTATGGTGGTTCCTCACATGAGGAAGTTGTACATCTATGATGGGAAAAATTACCATCCTATTGGTATTCCAACCATAGGAGGAGGGGGAACAACCCATCGTAAGATAACAAATATGAGTGTGGAAGACACAAAACGACATGATGAACTCCAAGGAATATTAGTCCTCATGGAAGGCAGACTTGAGGAGCAAGCGCAGGAAATCAGGGCATTGTCCAAGAGTCTTTTGGACATAACAAGAAGACTTGAGACAATGGAAGCGAAGGAAGATGCAGACCCAGGGATTCATGGAGAAAGTCGGGAAGCATACATGTTGAGGTTGGAAGGAGAAGATCCGATAGATGGTTGGAGTTGGTAAATGAGGAAGGAGAGCCTTCGGCCTCCACTTCCTCCACCTTCTATACTATACATGGAGGATGAGGCTCATTGTCATCTGCTCAGGACAATGATGACCTCTAACTTATGAGTAGGCCATGGAGCGAGGTGGAGCACTTGATAGCAGGATGTTTTGGCAGTCGTGATGATGGGAGGAACATATGTTCTTATGGAGGAGATGTTTGGTTGGATTAGCTACCCAACTTATCACCAACACAGGGGGATCCAGCACATGATTTCTTGCAGATTTGAGACATGACCGAGGCATGTAGCAGATCAAGAGTGTTCACATCTGGATGCTCTTCATATCTTCATAGCAGAGTAGAGACATGAACACACTTGAAAGGTGTTGGAGTCATCAACACTTTGCGACAATAGTTGCGACGATATCGGGCACATGGGTGCAACGACAGTTCGTGCAGCGACACTTTGGTAGCAGTTGCGACGATATTTCACACATGGAGTTGTGAATGGACCATGCAACGATGGGATGATGTTGTCAAGGGACAACAATGTTTTGAAGTGGGAGAGAATGTAACGCCCCAAGACTTCATGGGCACGTTCGGTGGAACGGGCACGCCGGTTGGGCGTTTGGGTGAGCTCGGGCGTCGTGCGACGTAACGGGCGCGCGTCACACCGTTGGAAAGTAACGGGCGCGCGTCGCGCCGTTGGAGAGTCACGGGCGCGCGGGTGTGCGAAGCGAGTCATGGGCGCGTTGGAGGAGCGACGAGTCAACACGGCATTGGCGAAGTGCGCTTATACCCAACGGGCACCCTTGGACGAGTTAACCGATGGATGAGTCGGTGCGTCAGCCGACGCCACACTTGGTGGGCGAGCGACCGAACGAGGGGTTCAGCTTGGGTCGGCCGAGCGCCCCAACACCCCACGGACGCGGCGTTTTGTGGGCGTCAACGTAACGAGTGGGTCGGTTCATGGTGGAGCGAGCGACCACACTCCACTTGGTAAGCGTATATATTGATGACGTGTTGGAAGTGGAGAAGGCATCCAAGTTCAAGCAAACAAGTCGAGCAAGACGAAGAGCGAACTACAACAACGAGTCAACAACTCGTTGGTCGAAGGCACAGCGTAGAAAGGGAGTCGGACGATTCAGGCTACAGCAACATGAGCGCACCATAGATCGCCATCGTACCGCAGGTCGGGCCGGGTCGGGTCTGTGCGGGCGTCTCTGAACGTCGGGTCGAGTCGGGTCGTCCTGGGCGCCGAGCAACGGCAACGGCCCAGCACGAAAATCGCGATTCCGGGAGCATCGTTGATCAGATTGAGGTGCTGTAAAAACCAGAAGGTGTGTAATTCCAAGGAGCATCCAAAAATACAGGTTTGGGACGGATTGGACACATGGTTAGCTCATAAAACGCTCTGCACTAATTTGGAGCAACGGTTTGGGTGACCCGAGTGACCAGCACTTGGGCAGTTTTGGGCAGCACTTCCGACGGTGAACTTCGATGGTTGTACATGTCTGTTGTAAGATATTTTGAGGATTGGAAAGTCCTGGAACTTGGCCAAGAGGCAAATAGTCTCGACTGTTGTACTTGTTCTTTATGAAACATAATATCCGGGCGGACTCATTTTAAAAGGGAGTTGCCCCTCCATTGTATGTATGGGCGTACTTGTGGTTTTGATATTGATGTTTATGTTTATTTCCACACATTGAAAGAAAATTTTTAATAATAACTAACGAATTTTGCTTAGGCGTAGTCTGGGTGCTTGAGTATTTGGAAAAAGAAAAAGTACGGCAGTGCCGCACCTGCCTACAAGACGTGGTTGGAAGACACCCGTGGTGTAGGGGTGTGACCTCCTTCTATCGACATCAGCACTTTCATTCCAGAAGCCAGGTCTAGAGGGCGGTGTACCTTGGTTCCAGCTTCCACTCTTGTTCGGTGCCTCGGATCAGGCAAAGGGATCTCTCATTTCCCTTTGACTTGATTGTTTCTCCACTCCAGCTCCTTTCAGCATGACCGAGATCCGTATACTTGATGGTTCAGTGATACAGCAGCGGCTCTTGATGATTCCTGGGTGTGTGTGAGATGTCTCAACCCTCATGAGGGGGTGGCCCTGCAGGTAGCCCCCCACATGCCCGGATGACCTCTTCCTTGCAGCCTTCGATGCAGCTCCAGATATTTAATGATGTTGGCCATAGCCACTTGCAGGGCCTCTTCGACTTGCATGTATCAGTCAGATTTTGTGAGCCCTTCCCCATTTACAGGGGGCATTTGGGTTGTATTTGTATCTCATGTACTCAGATATTATTGTACAAGTCCTGGCTGTTATCCCAGGCGCAACATGTATGTGGGATTCCTCATTGTATTTTTATCTGGCTCATGATTATGCCAGCTGTACTTTATGGTTCGGTCCCTTATTTACTGGACACACTATTCTTTTGTACTTTGTCTCGGCGGGCATAGGTATGCCTCCCCCGCCGCCTTCAGCACAGGTACCCTCTCATAAAAAGAGACTTGTTGCACCTGCGAGTCTCGTCTCCTCAGGGTCTAGTCCTTCGGCACACTATCTACCTTGCATTTCTCTCTCTGACTTGCCTTTTGTTGTCTAGTGATTGAGCTCTTACAACGTACTTCGGTCATACGATTTGCTCCTGACACTCGCACGCTGGGGGGCAATCTGTTACACCATTTTTTGGTCATCTAACCTTTTATCATTAGATGGACCCAAGTACACCATGTAAGACCAGTTTTACCCTAAGTAAAACTTCTTTCACTATGTTAAAACAGGAAACCCCAAAAGGAAATATTAAACAAACCTATATTTGTTTGATTTTCCTCATGGAATAATTAATTAAACCATAATTTAATTATTATTCCGAGTCATGTTTAACCCAAAATCAAAGAAATTAATTAGATAAACCTTTATTTATCTTATTATTTTCTAGGAATAATCATTTAAACCTTATTTAGATGATATTCCTTGTTAAATATGACGAAATCACCCACAAATAATTAAATAAATCACTATTTATTTAATTATCTTTCAACCACTTCCTTAAATAATTAAATAAATCATTATTTATTTGATTATCTTCTAACCGCTTCCTTAAAAATATAAATAAATCATTTATTTATTTATTTTTGACAAATTAAGGGATTTGACCCAAGTCAAATACCTTTTCCCTCCAACAAATATAATAAAATATTCCATAAAAAATGGATCTAGATCTAGTTAACCCATACACCAAGATCTAGAATGACCCAATATTTTGTTATAAATAGGAGGGTTTTTCCTACCATTCTTCACCTTTTGTTGCCTATTAGATCACTCTGGATCTATACACTTGGTCACCATTTTCTGCCATTTGTTGTGTGAGCTCCCTTTGAGTTCCATTCTTTGTGTGGGTCTTCTACACCAACAAGAGAGAGAAATATTAGATCTGAAGTGCTGAGGACTTCCAAGAACCCATCCCACTGAGGAGAATTGGATACACCTTCTTGTTTTCCTCTCAGGTGCCCCATTAATATAAAAATTCTTTCAAAAATTGTTCTTGTCTTGTCTATTGGTATATGGAGCAAACCCTTATTTTTTCTGCTTAATGTCTTTCCATGCATAGATCTAGTTTTTGCAGCTCTTTTATGTCTAACTAACCACAGATCTGAAGATATTGGCAGCCACTTTTGTTGTTAGGGCTATTAGTTATGCGTAGCTAAAGTGGTCTTTTTTCGTACACTTCGACAAAGGATTCATACTAACAATTGGGGCATTCCATAGCCTATTACCCTCAGGGTAATGGACTTGCTGAATCTTCCAACAAAAGCTTAGTGAAAATAATCAAGAAAATATTGGAGGACAATAAAAAGTCTTGGCACACAAAGCTGATCCATGCACTTTGGGCTGACAGATTAACTTTGAAGAAATCCATTGGTATGTCACTCTTCTAGCTGGTGTATGGTACATATGCAATTTTTCCCAACAGCCTTGGTGTACCAGTTATGAAGTTAATCCAGGAGTTACAGACTGAAGAGAATGGCATGATCAGAAGAATAAATCAGACCATTCATCTTCAGCAAACCAGGGAGGAAGTTTACAACAAAGCATTACAGAATCAAGATAGTATCAAAAATCTTTTTGATAGAAGAACAAAGGCTAGCAATTTCAAGATTGGGGACAAAGTTTTAAAGTGGGATTCAAGGAGGGAAGAAAAGGGAAAGCATGGAAAATTTGACAATCTATGGCTTGGCCCTTACTCTATTCATTCAGTTGTTGGTAATAATGCATTTTTCTTACAGGAGCTGGATGGAACAGAATTGTTTGGGGGTCCTGTCAATGGCAGGATGCTTAAGCATTAATTCTCTTGATCCATTTTATGTCTTGAAGCCTTTTTATCTTTTTCCATTATGAATAGTCCATCCACCATTGCATTCAAAGTTATGAAAAATAAAAAACACAAAAACAAAGAAAAAATGAAAAGAGAGCAGGAATGAAAACAAGAAAGGCAAAGCCCCATGCCAAAAAGAGATATAAATCTGAAAGTGTGCAAGCTCAAATGCCACTCCTCAAAACACACTTCTAGTTAGTCAAATTGTTTAAACTTGACTAATTAGCTTTCAATTTACTTCTGATAGGAATAGTGAATTTGATTGGCCAAACTGTTCAATATTGGCTTATCAGTAGATAGATTAGGATAGAAATTGAAGGTTCAAACAAGCTCAAAATCTGAACCAAAAGAAAAGCAAAGACAACTCAACACAAGAATCAAAACAGAGCTGTGCAGAAAAGAGAAGGCAGTACTTAAACTTTCAGATCTTAAACCTTCTATTTTTGTTTTTAATTTTCTGCAAATAATAATCTATGTGCAGTTTGTCTTTATGCCATATATCACAGCAATTGAAACAAATTAATCTTGACTTGGCTGTTTTTAAAATTTTATTTTTAGAATTTAGAGAATGAAAGTCTGTTGGACAGTTTAATCCCAACAGATAGTAGATTAGGTAGAGAAGGATCTGAGCTCAACTGTCTAATCTGAGTTCAGGGAGAGATAAGAAGTAGAATTAGATTAGTTTTTATGCTTTTAAAAAGAATAAAATGTTGTGAAAAGAGTTTGCCAATCCAAGTGCACTCTGATGAAGAAAAAATGTTAGATCAGTAGGATTGGGTAGGTAGAAGTTGTATTGATGAAGTCCATTTATTTTTCACCACTGATCTTATTTTTTAGAAGCAGAGCAAGATCATTCAGCAAAAAAGAGCAATCTAAAGGATCAGGCACAAGTCAGCATCCCAAAGAAATCAAGTCTGAATTCTTGATGCCTTCAAGAAGGCATCATCCCCAAGTGGAGCCACTGTTAGCCACCTACAAAATTTGAACATACCAAAGGTGGCTAAATTTGTTTTGAACCTTCAAGGAACAATTTTTCCCTATCAAAAACTATTGGCTCTTGAAGACTCTTGAAGGCCTCATGCCTCTGTCCAATTTCCCATACTGATGTTTTCATCCTAAAAACCTTTGAAATCCTACAAAAATCCAAAATCCAATACTTCTGCAAAGGACCCTTTTCCCTTTTTCTTCTTTCCACCACTAACCTCATTTTCTATTCTCCATTTCCCATGAAAACCCCACAATTTCATGTTTCTCCCTTTTTCATTTCATTAAAATCCATTTTATAAGGTTAAAACCCACTATTTTGACCTTACCAAAAGCCTTTATCTCCTTAAAAAACCATTAAAAACCATAGAAAACACACTTTTTCTATGCGTTGGACTTAAGCCCCTCAGGCTAAGCCCCGCGGTTTTTTCTCTCCATGTGACCCGACGCTGTGACTGAAGCATTTCCCCTGCATGGGCTTTGCTCTATCCATAGGGTCAAACCTTGGTGCCCCTGTAGTTGACTCCTCGGGATGGGTGAAGACTTAATCTAACGGCTGCCATTCACTACGGGGGGTTGCTCCAAAAGTCTCGAGTCCGTACACCTTGGCCCCCCATAGTTCATCTCCGCCGTCCGATCAAAAACCAATCAACGGAGCGGAACTGTTTCCCGTGGTGGTCCCCGCGCCCGCATTCATTGTTTGAAAACCGGTGGTTTCATTCCGCACCACCCATCCATAGCCGGCGGTATTTCCCACGGACCCAGCGATTCCACACGCCTCTTGACACGCGTCCTCTGCCTTATTTCAAAACCGCCGCATAAATTCAGTCCCCCGCGCATTATCCGTCAGACCATAACTGCCCAGCGGAATCGATGATAGTCGTCTGATCTGGGCCCGCTGATCCAACGGTTGATGATCGCCCAATATGCCCGCCCTTTAACCAAGTTGCATGCGTTTTAGCTGGGCCCCGGCGCTGCGGAAAATTAATCTCCGTCGTCGATCTCTGCAGATCGATGGCCCACATTCAGTCACTTGATTATGTTGCCCAGTCAAACTATTCATGCCGCTGACTTCTCTCAATCGCTCCCGACCGTCGATCACAGTGCGATCGACGGCTCCGATCACCCCTTTCCTCCACACACCCTCCGATGCAGATTTGTCCATATAAACGTAGGATTTCACAATTTTGTTTGTATTTTGCAGGTTTAAGGTTCTTTTCGCCATGTCTGAAGAAGATTCGAAGGACGAGGGTGACAACTCGCGTTCTTTCGATTTGTCAAAGGAAATCAACCACAGGATGTTAAATCACGTATCCATTAAGGTTTCATGAGCCGATGATACAACATGCCCCTGTTGAACCTGGAAAGCATCGAACAAACCCAGAAAAAGAGTATCAGTCGCAGAAATGGACCAGAGCAGTAAATGAATGATCAGATGAGTGGGGATTACGGCTAAGACAGTTATCAAAAGCCTAATCCCTGACTCAAAACATAGTTTAAAGAGAAAAACTAAAAGTGTTTATCAGACGAATGCCTCCACTGCCATATCTGAGGCAAATTGATTCCTCAGCTACCACAGTGCCACCTATGGCCTCAAAACACTCAATTAGGAGCCAAAATTTATTGAACAGGATCAGATATTTTGCCCCAACGTAGCCGAAGAAGTTACTTTCTTCCAGGGATTTAATGAAGGAATGTCTGCAAAGTAACCCTAAGATCACACAGAGCCTCAAAGGTCAACAAAAGATCTCACCGAGCTAAATTCATGAGTGTAAATCAGTTAATACAGTGGAACACCTGTACTGTTTCTTCGTTGAGCCCCTCAAAGGCCAAGAAGACATTAATGCCCGTATTAATTGTATTTGAGATCTTTAATCATATATCACCTCCTCATCCTTCTATAAATACTTCAGTAGAATATGAGTGAGGGGTTGGTTGGTTGCTAATGTAATTGTTGAAGCATTGTAATGTAATTGAGCTGAAGGCTTCTGTTTGTAAATAGTGATTCACTGGCTCTTGGAGCTCTGCTTGCAACAGATAGGTTAGGTTGTGAAGAGAGATGAATTAAAACACTGGATTTGAAGATTGTAACCAGTTTGAAGCATCAATACAAGCTGATTTATGGGATCCTGATATATGTTGATGGTGATGTTATTCTCATTGTAACTTGTTTTTTTATTTTTGTTTTCATTTTGTTTCATTTTCCACTGTAAAGAATAGTTTAAACAGTCTTAGGACCTACTGCATAACATTAACCTTCTCTGGTTGAGAAATATTTTTTTTAATGTTTTCTTCCCTCTGTCTTATTTGGAAATGGTTTAATTCAGTTTTAGCATAGGGATGTTGGTGTTCCCTCGCCCTATTTCTTAGCTGAATATTATTTTTAAATGTTACTTTCAGTATATGTTGTGTGAAGATGAACTGAGGAAGATATGGTGAGCCCTGGTCCCAGTCTTGTCTGATCAAACTGTCTGATTGTTTCCCTTAGAATGTGTTAAAAGCTGACTAGTTTCAAAGTACTTATCAGATCTTAGGTCGTTCTGTATTATCTCTGTGATTGTCTTGGAAGTGTCCAAGTAAAGAAGAGCTAGAGAGGATTTGTGGTGAGTCCAGCCCGCTAGCTTCTACTCCAAAGGTTTCCTTCAAGTTTGCCTTTGTTTTTTATGTGTTTTCTATTGGAAGTGTATCAAAGGCTGGCTAGTTTCAAAGTACTTACCAGATCCTAGTTTGCTTTTATGTCTTTCTTAAGTGCCTGGTCAAAGGCTGGATAGTTTCAAAGTACTTACCAGATCCTAGGCTGCTCTTTGTTCTGCATCTGTTATTTCCATTTCTTATTGTATCACTCCATTCCATAAATCAAACCTTAAAGAGATCCTTAGGCATAGATGACTTGCCCCATAGACCACTCTTGAACCTGATTGTTTCAATTAAATCCTCTTATGACTCCATAGCCCAATGGACTGAAAACATGCAATTATCTTTTTTCTTGATCAAAGCTTACTCTTTTCTTGAAACTTCTCACCTTTGAGCCTGTTTGCATATATATCTTTCCGCCTCTAACAACAATCATGTTCAGTCATCCAAACACAAAACCAAACCGTTGAACTTCATAACTAGCCTAATATCATTACCTTAAGCTTTCAAAGACAAATCCATCTTTGTACACATTGGAGAGATCCCTCTCCGGATTTAGGACGGCTAGATCCTAGAATCCCAAAGCTGGTTGAAATGATGTTAACTCTATGATCGGACTTTGCCAATATTGCTTATTATAGAGACCTAACATCATAAATATCCTGTACTAGCTCATTACTTCTTTGAAGGAACTGATCTTCCTCCCATAAATCTGCTAATTATGGTCCTGCAAGATTAGCTTATGTTTGGGGAACATCATCACTAGATAGATTAAAGTTATGAAAATCATAAATATAAGTAATACTACCAATAAAACATATTGGGTTCACAACAGGTCCTTCTTTATTCTGATCCACAAAAGAACTTTATAAATATGTACAACAAAGTTCTCTATGTGAATGGGCAAGAGTATTTTTTTTGTAAAAAGTTTTAGAGACTGGTTGTTTATTAATAGTCTGATCTATCTCTTTTTCTGTCAAAGGGGAAGATGTTTCTATGTTCCTTTGATCAGGAGTACAATAGTTCTCTATCTTTTGTGAAAGCTGATTTTGAGGTTGGATGTCTTCTTGAGCCTCATCTATAAGGGATGATGAATCATTATTTGAGATTTCAGGGATATCTTGAGAAATGTCCTTTATTTCTTGTTTGATTTATTCCTTAACTGATTCATCTATATTATTACAATTTTTCAATAGGAAATTAAACTCATGAATGCCTGTTAGAAGATCTTCAAGATGCATTTCTTCCAAATCCTCATCATTGTATATAATATGATGGGTGATGTTTTGTGATGGATCATAATGTATTTCACCCCATGATAATGATGTAGTGTTTCCTCTATAGTTCTCATAAAATACATCTTCAAGGTCCTTTAAAGAAAACAAACTACTAGATTTCAACCATTCATACCAATCCCTAGATTTTCCTTCTAATGTTAACATGAACATTTTCATTAGGCAATCTTCATGCCATTCAACTTTCAAGCTCCATACATGTATATGAAATTTTATGAGATGTAATAAAGGGTCGTCAAAATTTTCACCTTGAAAAACAGGCAGGTTGTCATCCCAATTCACCCGGGGCATCTTATGTGGAAACCCAGGGATATGATCTCTACTCATTGGGGCATATCTTTGTTGTATCCTTGGAATCACATTTGCAAATTAGGAAAGAGGTCACTATGTCTATTCAACCTATTCAGAGTCTTCTACCAGTGGAGTCATATGGTATTTTGGGAGTTGTGGAGTTTCTAGGTGGAAGTTTTGAATTTTTTTGTCCACCAACAATGTGATTGGGATTTTCTCAATGCATTCCTAGGGGAGTTTACTATTACTGGAGAGTTAATAGACCTATTGGAGGCCAGTGGAGTCACCAAGTGGAATTTTTTAGATTTTTTGGAGGTAAAATGTTCTATGGTCCACCACCATATGCCAATCTAAAATTTTTTTGGTTTTTCTAAGTTTTTTCAGTCCTATAGGTTAAGAGAGTGTCCTAAATCTATTTCAACACTTAGCTAAGGTGATGAGACAAACCGAGTTTACTCTTATGTCTTAGCTAGCTAATTCCTTCAAGGTTTGATAAGGCTCTATGATAATTCTAAGAGTTACTTAGTTTGTCACTGATTCAAATAAATCCTATCATGATTACCAACATGCTTGGTAGTGCTTGAAGAAAGCTACTTATACTGCACTGAATGCTGAGTGTTTTGTTTTAAGGATTTTACTTAGATGTCCCTAGCGGAGTCGCCATCATGTTGGGGTCCTGTGTTTTGATAGATTGGATAACCAAAAGACAAGGCAACATCATAACCAATATTTAGAGTTCCAGGATCTAGTCCTCCTATTCTCAGAGAGGGATCTCTCAAATTGTTTTGCAAATATATGTCTTGTTTTCTTTTAAGTATTTATTTTAGACTAGTTATTAAGTGCAAGTTGTTTTGTTTCGTTTGTTTGGTTGAATTGGTACAACAGAACATGAAAGGTCTAGTTAGTATAGATAGAAATAAGAAGTGTTAGGATCATTGGGCAATGGAGTCAAAAAGAGGTTTATGAAAAGCTCATCAATGGATATGGGATATCAAATGGAAAATCTAACTTGGCCACAGGATCCTTTAGTTTTGTGAATGAGATGGACATTAATGATTTGAAAAGATAGTTTGAATTCTCAACAAATGGAACTTAAAAACATAACTTGAACATTAAAGAGGCATTTGATAGACAAGGCTAACCATGAATTCTACAAACCACACTTTAAGCAAATGATGACTTTAAGACAAATTTTAAAATGAAATCTAAGATTTGGAAGCACATCCTATTTCCTCAAAGATTTTATTTCAAAGGAGTTAGAAAACATGAAATATTCACTGATAATTGCAGTCATAGAGGAGGGAACACCTAACACATCTATGATCACAACTATAAATACCTTTAAAACAATTGTTACAGCAGGGACAAAGGGTATGATCAAAACAGACCTCCTTGGCTAACTATAAACAATGGTACTTCAAAGGGAGACTTCAAAAATAGTTTTCAAGTGGTAGCAGACAAGCAGGGAAAACCATAAATCATGTTGGAACCAATTATTTGAACTATTAGAGAAATAACAAGCATGAGGACTAAAGAGAAATATTAAAGACTCTAAAATACCTCAACAGAAGAAAACATAAAACAGTGAAGGATAAATAGGCCTAAGGTGCTTTCAAGAGTCATTTATTAGCCTAAAATTTTCATCCTACTATAGTAAGAATTTATGAAACATAATGAAAATGGGAAAAACAACAGATAGTTCAGAATACATCACCAACAACCAAGCTCAGGGATCCAATGATAGAGCCTTCTCAAGAACAAGCATGTCAACACATCATCAAGCTTCAAAGACTTCAATTTCTTCTTCAACTTCGAGCAGAATATATATTATTTTAGAGATTTTCAGTATTAAAAATAGTGACCAACCAACACTTTACAATGTTCTCCTCAAGGAGATTTTATAAGAAAATTAGGAGGTCGAAGAGTTCCTAGGGTTGAAATGTAATTAATTATATACTAAATTCAACTCCTAGCCTTGAAAACCATGCAAGGCATAAGGCAGGTGTTGGTATCCTATGTTTTGATAGATTGGCTAACCAAAAGACAAGGCAACATCAGAACCAATCTTTAGAGTTCCAGGATCTAGTCCTCTTGTTCTCAGAGAGGGATCTCTCAAATGTTTAGCAAAGATATGTCTTGTTTGCTTTAAAATATTGATTTTAGACTATTTATTAAGTGCAAGTGATTGTTTGGTTTGTTTGTTTGGTTGAATTGATACAGTAGAATATGAAAGGTATAGGAAAGATAGGTAGAAATATGAAGTGTCATTTTCATTGGGAAATGGAGTCAAAATGAAGTTGGTAACAGGCTCATAAGTGGATCTGGGATATCAAACGGAAAATCTAACTTGGCCACATGATCCTTTAGTTTGTGAATGAGATGGACATTAATGGTTTGAGAAGAGAGTTTTAATTCTCAACAAAGGGAACTTAAAAACATGACTTGAACATAATGAGGTATCTGATAGACAGGGCTAACCAAGAATTCTACAAACCACACTCTAAGAAAATGATGACTTTAAGACAACTTTCAAAATGAAATCTAAGATCCGAGAGCACATCCTATTTCCTCAAAGATTTTCTTTCAAAGGACTATGAAAACATAAAAGATTCACTGATAATTGTAGTCATAGAAGAGGGAACACCTAATAAATATATGATCACAACTATAAAGACCTTTAAAACAAATTTTTAATCAGGGACAAAGGGTATGATCAAAACAGACCTCCTTGGCTAACTGTAAACAATGGTACTTCAAAGGGAGACTTCAATAATAGCTTTCAAGTGGCAGAAGACTAGTAGGGAAAGCCATAAATCATGCTGGAACCAACTATTTTAAATATTAGAGAAATAAACAAGCATGAGGACTAAAGAGAGAGATTAAAGACACTAAAATACCTCAGCAAAAGAACAAATAAAACAGTGAAGGATAAACAGGTTTAAGGTGCTTCCAGGAGTAATTTCTTAGCCCAAAATTTTTATCCTACTGTAGTAAGAAATTATGAAACATAATGAAAATAGGAAAAATAATAGACAGTTCAAAATACATCACCAACAACCAAGCTCAGGGATCTAATGATAGAGCCTTCTCAAGAACAAGCATGTCACAACATCATCAAACTTCCAAGACTTAAATTTCTTCTTCAAGTTCAACAGACTATGTATTATTTCAGAGAGTTTTCAGTATTACAACTAGTGACCAACCAACCTATATCTCATCTTATTTAGAAGTTTTTATAGAAGAAATGAGGAGGTGGAAGAGTTTTAGGATTGAAGTGTAATAAATTATACACTAAGTGCAACTCCTAGCATTGAAAACCATGCAAGGCATAAGGAAGGAATGCATCGATTTACAACTATGTTTCATTTACTTTGTTTATGCTTTTTAAGGCTAAATGGGTAAAAATATTTACTTTAAGGCACTTTCTTAACTTTTCAATAACTTCTACTGATAGTTGGGATATTCGTTTTTCTTGTAATAGTTGTTCAGCTGTCTTTGGCCTTAATGTTTCTGACTGAGATTTGATCTTGGTATTCCTTTGAGGCAGAGCGTTGCAAGGTGGTAATATAGTAGCTGGGGAATCAATTAGCCCCTTTAATATGGCTCTGAGGTGTTCTGGATCTGATTCTCTGTTTCCTAAACACAGTGATTTATATTTAGACCAGTTTTTAGGCTTGATTAAACCATAATCTTCATCTTTGACACTGATATGCTTTCATAATTGATGCTAACTATGTTTTGTTGTTTGCAGGTGCACAGAGGGTTTACTGGAGTTTTTGCTTAGAAAACCGACAACCATGACTTATCGGCTCCCTAAAAACGTTTAATTATCCCTTTGAAACCCTTTAATATATATCAAAAATGTCGTAAGGATTTTCATCCTTGGCCAATAACAGCATAATCACCTGTGGAAAGTTTTAAATTTAACTTCATTAAACCTGCACAAAAACACACAAAAATTATTAAAATCCTGCGTTTTGTTGGTTTAAACTGCTTTGGAGGGTTTATGGAGGCGGTTTAAAGCCACGTGAATGAGAAAATGCAGCAGAAAAAGGTAGAAAAACCTTGCAGAACAGCTAACCAGGTGAAGAATGGAGTTTGGGCATGACAGCGAACATGGACCGTCAGATTACAATGATCAATGGTTGAGATCATTTGGTGAAATTCTTGGCAAGGAAAATTAAGTGGAAAGTGAGATGGGGGTAAGATTAAGTCAGGACCATCCGATCTGAAAGATCGACGACCAGGATTAAAAGATGAAAGAGCAATATGGTAGAGGGAGAAATACAGCAAAAAACTGGCAGTGGTTTTCGCACGGTGTTCAAGCGGTTTTAGATTTTTGGCCCAAAAAACGCGATATAGGTCAGTGTTCAACACGTGTCTTTTAAAAACCGCTTATATCGCGTAATTTTTTGGCTTTAATGTTCAAGAGAAAAAACTACGGGATGTCCAGTTTGAGCCTTTGGATGATGGGTAGAAGATCCAACGGCGCGGGTTGAGCACGATGGATGAAGAGTTGCAGGGTGAAAAGGTATTGGGGGTCTAGGGTGACGTCAAAAAAATTTGGCGCGCAATGGAGGGTGAAATAGGCTATCCGATCGTTAAATTCCTTTGATAAATGGTTATAATTGAAAAAGGAGCGGAAATGAAAAGAAATGGAAAGGGCGGAAAAATGGGGCCTAATGAACTTAGATCTTCAAAGATCAACGGTCAATATTCACTTTAAAACCTTTTGTCGAGAAACAAAATATACAGAAAAGGTAAGGTTTCAAAGGAATGTAGGCAAAGAATGACGAGAAGAGGGACCCACTTTTTATAAAGGGTAGAAGGGAAGATGAATGGGAGCCGTTGTATTTAAGAAAAATAAACGACAAAGATTAAAGATGATGGATGAAATGAGAAAGGGGTGGGGGGGGAGGGTTTAAAAAGCGGAAGCATTGTGGACCATTGGATCTAAGAATGATCAACGACAGAGATTTGATCGTGGGATCGAATTGGTGGAGGTAAAAGGGCAAAGTAGTGAGGGAATGTGTCCATGCGATTTAGTGCGGACCGTTAGATCTAGTAGAGATCAATGGTTAGGATTGAATTAGTGGGTTTGTGTCGGAGGGATCACAAGATGGATGAGCACAATGTGATGAAGAGAAGACTGTCGGATCTAGCGAAATGAATGGTCAGGATTTAATCGCATCAGATAAAAGGAAAGGAGCTAAAACTCCGGGGCTTTTGATTTTGCGATGCGCGATTAAGCTCTGATCGTTGGATTGGTTTCAGAGATCAATGGTGGAGATTTAGTCGACGGTCATGATGGTGAAGGATTTGCGATGGAGCGTGATTAAATTTGAGCCGTTGGTTATTTTTGGACTTAATGGTTGGGATTTAATCGCAGGATCGACATTAGAGGAGGGAAAATAAAAAGGGTTAAGGGGAAAAATACGATTGTTTATTTGCGATGGAACGAGAACTGTCGATCTGAAAACTAGATCGATGGTCCGGATTTAATCATGAAGAAAAAGGTGGAAGCGAAGGATTGGAACGGGAATAAATATGGACCATTGGATTTGGGCGCAATAGATCGGATCAACGGTAGAGAAACAATCGCGGAATTGCATCGGAGAAAAGGAAAGAATAAAGAAAAAGGGTTATATGATTATGTGCGATGTGATTTATTTGTGCGATGTGATGAGCTGATGGTCGTTGCTCTGTAGAAATCATCGGCCCAGATTTATTTCAAATCATACCATCGAGTTTATGAAAATAAAAGGAAAAGGGGTTCGGGATAGAGTTCTTTATACTTTTAGCACCCGATTGCGGGGCTTTTAGGTCGTATGAAACGGACGAAGAGATCGAGGGTTTTTAAAAGAAAAGGCTTATCGCAATCAGAGTTTTCAAAGTAAAAGGAAAATAAGGAAATTAGAAAACCCTGATTGTGATTGCGTGACGGGGGTTAACTTTGGGTTATAGCTCCGGGTCTCATGTGGGGAAAAGGAGCTGGGGCTAAAGCCAAAGGGGCTTAAGGCCTTAATGAAAAAACACTGTTTTTTAGGATTTTTGAAGGATTTTCAGAGGATTTTGGAGGTTCCGATAAGAGTAAAAAAAGGGGTTTTAAACCTTATAAAGGGATTTTACAAGGCTTTAAAGGGAATTTTAAGGAATGAGAGGCAAATGAAAGGGTTTATGGATGAAGTGAAGAAGAAAAATGGAGAAGTGAAAATGAGGTCTTTTAAGAAGTTTTCTCTTGGTGAAACAACAGGTACTTTAGGACTATGAGGGAAACAACAATGAAGATTAACTGAAGGAGTAACAAAAAACTTCAAATGAAGATAAGTTTTTCAAAAGGAACTATCCCTTTGAAGGTTTGAAAAACAAAATTAGCCATCATTGGGTATAAAAAAAATTATAGGTGGCTAACAGTGGCTCCATTTGGGGAAGACAACTGGTTCTTTAGGTTTCTAGAATCTCATATGTAAATCTCTGGCTTTCCAGTAAACCAGTGCCTTATCCATTGGGCATCAACCTTTCTTTTCCTTTGGCAGACCTTCTTTAGATTTGATAATCTCTGCAGCAATATGAAACAATGGAATTCTACCAAAACAACATCTCTACCTACCCATTCTTAATTATCCTAACATTTTTTTTCTTTCAAAGTGGATTTGGACTAGAAAACTCTCTTCAGCAACATTTTATTTTTTTGAAAAACAGGAAACTAATCTAAGTCTAACCTTATTTCTCCATGAATCCAGATTAAGTAGTTCAATTCATAAATTCTCTACCTAACTACTATATGTCAGGATTAGAATATCTGACAAATTTTTATTCTCTATACTCTAAAACAAAAATTTAAAGCAGCCAAGCCAGGATTAAATAGTCTAACTTGTTGCTGATCTATGGCATAAAAACAAGCTGCACATAGACTAAATTTGCAGAAGATTAAAATAAAATTGTGAAGGCTCAAGATCTGAAAATTAAAACATCCTTCATTATCTCTTCAACTCTGATTTTGAATTTGTTTGAGCTGTCTTTTCTCTCTTTTCTGGTTCAATTTTTGAGGATTTTTGAACCAGTTCTTCATCAGTATCATACGTTCTGGATTTGAGCTTGTTTGAACCTTTGTTTTTCTATCCTAATCTACCTTACTGATAAGCCAAGATTATGTTTTTTGGCTGATCTAATTCACTAAACTATTAGTAGTAAATTGAAAAGCTAATTAGTCATGATTAGGTTGTATGACTAAATAGAACTGTGTTTCTTAGGGGTAGCACTTGAGCTTGCAGACTTTCAGACTTTGTTTCTCTTTTGGTATGGGGCTTTACCTTTTTTTCTTTACATTCTGCCCTCTTTTCTCTTTCTATTGTTTTTGTATTTTTATTTTTCTAACTTTTAATGCAATGTTCAGACTATGATACTTACAATGGAAAGTAAAAAACTTTGAAACTCATGACTCTTGGCAGAAGTAATTCTTAAGCATCCTGCCATTGACAGGACCTCCATATGAATCTTCTCCATTCAATTTCTTCAAGAAAAATACATTTTGACCCCTCTCAGCATGAATAATATAGGGTCCTTTCCACAAGTTCTCAAACTTGCCATGTTTTCCCTTCTCTTCCCTTCTTGAATCCCATTTAAGAACCACATTTCCAACTTGGAAATTGTTTTCCTTAGTCCTTTTATCAAATATCTTCTTCATATTTTCCTGGACTAACTGTGTTCTTTCATAGAATTCTTCTCTAGACTGTTGTAAATGAATTGTTTGGTTGATTCTTCTCTGCATGTCATTTTCCTCAGTTTGCACTTCTTGGAGGAGTTTCATGACTGGAACTCCTAATGAGGTTGGAAAAACTGCATCCATGCCATAGACCAGCTGATAGGGGGACATGTTTATTGACTTCTTTGTAGTTAATCTATCAGCCCATAAGGCATGAACCAACTTACTGTGCCATGACTTCTGATTCTGCTCCAACAAATTTTTTATGATATTGATGAGGCTTTTGTTGGAGGATTCAGCTAATCCATTTCCTTGGGGATAATAGGCAGTAGAATGGCCCAAGGTGATGTGGTATTTATGACATAAATTAACCATTCTTTGAGACTTGAAGTCAGCATCATTGTTTGTTATGATTTTTCTAGGACAACCAAATCGGGATAGGATGTTTGTTTCTAAGAACTTGATAATGACTGAGTCAGTAGCATTCCTAGATGTTATGGCTTCTATCCACTTGGTTAAATAATTAGTGGCAGTGAGGATCCACTTATGCTGGGATAATGAGGATGGGTGAATTTCCCCAATGAAGTCTAAGCCCCATTGCTGGAAGGGTACCTCAACACTGATAGGATGCAAAGGTAAGGGAAGGATTTTTCTTTTGACATCAAAAATTTGACACTTATGGCAAGACATGACTAAATTCTGAGTATCTGGGAAAAGGGTGGGCCAATAGTGACCAGATATGAGGAATTTATTTGTTGTGGTCTTCCAGTAGAGGTGTCCTCCACATTCTCCTTCATGCAACTCATGCATGATTTTTCCTGCATCATCCTCATGTAAACATTTAAGAAAAATTCCAACAACATTTTTGCAATATAATACCCCATCTAATATGCAATAATTCAAAGCCTTCTGTTCAAAAATATAGCTTTAGTTTTAGACAAAGAAGGATGGGTATTGAGATATAGGAGCACATAAATGATGTCAACATACCAAGGAGAATTTAGAAATGTTTCTTGAATGAAAGGAGTAGTGGAATCTTCTATTTCTTCCAACACATCCACCATCTTCATATCTAGTGCTTGGAAGTTTGACTCAGCCATAATTTTTGCTAATCCATGCCCTTTAATCAGTTTGGTGGGCCTGATTTCTAAGTCATATTCAAGAAGAGTAGCAATCCATCTTCTCCTTTTACCATCAGGGTCTTGACTTAGAATATCCTTGACAACAGTATGTGGAACAAAAGAAATTATGTGAGAGTGTAAAATGTAGACTCTAAAGTCCTTTAATGCTTTTACTAATGCTAAGGCTTGCATCTCCATGATGTTATATTTGAGAGGAGCATCTCTTAAGGCCCTACTAAAAAATGATATTGGTTATTCTTGCACCAAATCATTATTTTGAGGTAATACTGTAGCTATAGTATGTTCATATGCAAAAGAAAAGATGTAAAATTCTTTGGTGAAATCTGGGCTCCTCAAGACTAGTGTTTGAGTGAGAGCTTGTTTAACCAGTTCAAAATATTGTTTAACTTGTGTAGTCCATTTCACACTGACCTCTTTCTTAAGCATGTTTTTTATGTTTCTTAATAACTCAGTGATCCAGGTGGATATCGGTGGCCACCCACCTATTCCATTTGGACCAGCACCATCAATCCTTGCAACTTTTCATATTCATCACAACTTACTATTTTTAGCAGGTTTTCGGGTCCTCCACTCTCGGAGCCGTTTTGGCGGCTTAATGATCCAGGTGGATATTGGTGGCCACCCACCTATTCCATTTGAACCCTCATCTTCAGTTCTTTCAATTTTCAAGTTGCAACAAAACTTACTATTTTTAGCAATTTTTCGAGTCCTGAACTTCCGGAGCCGTTTTGAGGCCCTAAACGACGTTTTTTGGGCATCGTTTTACCAAAAAATTTGATGAAATCAAATTCGTCCCGAAAGTTGTAGTCCTCGGATAGATCTTTCTAACGAGCTATTGAGCGCGTCAAACGGAGATCGGATGCCAAAGTTATGCCCCCGGGAAGTTGAACCACTAATTTACCCAAACGGGCGCCCACAGTTTTGGCGCCTCATCTCCTACGGTTAGGTTTTTGGACGTTTCGGATTCTACATAGTTTCTCAACAATAAATAGGCCCTCGAGCCTCATTGTAACACAGTTCAGAGGTCTGTAGCCACCACATCTCTTCTCATAGATTCGCTACCAGCACCCTAGCTATTTTATTTCCATTATGTCTGTAAGCATATTTCTGTTATTTGATATTAATGTAATGACGCATTATTTCCGCTGCATCTCTATTTTTATGGTTATTTCTATATTCTATTGCGTTCCTGCATAAATTCGGATTAGTGGTATCAGAGCGGGTCTGCTCTTTCTTTGTTTTTCTTTACATGTCCCCAACGCGGTCAAGGTATAAGGAGTTAGGGCTCGATCTGGTTGAACCCTTACAAGATCAGCCTCGCAAACCCCGACGACCTCCCATGGTGAAAGAAAAGAAAGATGAGGGAGCAGGATATCCTATCAAAATACTGCTCGAGGAGGCCCTCGAGAAACAAAGGAACGCGATGATGGATAACTTTGCTCAAATCCTTCAACGACTGCCCACATATGGTGCATTTGCATCCAACAGCCACTCTAGAGGCGCCAATCCCTTCAAGGTACATGTAAACTTTGACATTCCTATATTTGAAGGAAAAATAGATGCAGAAACCGTAGACAGATGGTTAAATTTGTTGGAAGGGTATTTCTCAGTCCATGACTTCTCTGATTGAGAAAATATTATTTTTGCACTCCTCAAAGCTGCCCCCCATGTCAAAGACTGGTGGGAAACCTACCGTGAGCAAGAGGGCGAAGGGGAACCCTCTTTGTTCTCGGCCACACCCACTTGGAATTCGTTCTGAGACAGCATAAAGGAACAATATTACCCCGTGGGGAGCTATGAAGACAAATACATCCAATGGACCACGCTGCGACAACAAAAGGATCAAGATGTGCACGAACTGACGGATCTGTTCCATACCCTGCGCACAAAGTTGGGTATTAAAGATTCAGAGAAAAATTTGGTGCTCAAGTACCGCTGCGGTCTTCACAAACACATTCAGGAGGAAATGGAGTTCCTTGACATTACATCACTTGGCACGGCATATCGCTATGCTGCCAAGATCGAGCAGAAATTTAAGCAGAAGAAGCGAGACTTTGGATCTGCAAATCCGAAAGGTTCCCCCGAACCTAAGAACAAGGAGCAAGGCCAAAGAAATGCGACTCAGAAAAACACCACAAATCCAAAGAAGGACACAGGGAAGTGGTGTGAATTTCATAACATCCCCACTCACAGCACAAGCGAGTGTCGGGCCAAACAGTCTTTGGTGGCCGAACTAAAGGCACCTGAATCAGATGCATTTTCTGATCCTGAGTTAGAACCAGACAAAGGCAATGACAAAGGGAAGCAGATCATCGATGCAGATCCCAGTGCCATTGTTGCCACCACCAAGATCCAAAAGGAGGGTCTAGAGGATCCAGAGGAGGGGGAGCGCCTCTTCCAGTCGCAGATGTGGGTAAAGGGTTCTCCACTGCAATTTCTCGTCGATAGCAGAAGCCAAAAGAACCTCATTTCAGCAGAGGTCGTGAAGCGGCTCGGCCTACCAACCATAGCACACCCACAGCTGTATACCATCGGATGGCTCCACCCACGGAGAGATCTCCACATCCGCCAGCAGTGCCGCCTTCCGTACAATATCAAGCCATTCACGAATGAGGTATTGTGTGTTGTTGCTCCTCTTGATGTAGCTGATGTATTATTGGGCCAACCATACTTGTGGAGGTGACATGCTGTGTATGAGTCTAGGCCTCATTTTTTTATTATTACTTTGGGAAATAACTTGTACAGGATACCGGAGGTAGTACCTCCTCCTGCCATCTCTTTGGCTACTGCAAAACAACGCAGTAAGATTATTTCCCAAACCAGGAAATTCATTTTCCTTACGAATCACTCACAGGGAAAGAAGAATATTGTGGCCACAACCTTGAAACAGGGCTGTCTTGCACGACTGCAGCAGATGGGCAAAGTCAGAGAGGAATACGATGACAATTTCTCCTCACTCATAGAGGCTCCTCCACACTATCAGGACAAGCACTCCATTGATCTGACTCCTAACGCACCACTGCCTGATGTTGCCATACATCCTGCAACTTCACATACAGAATCCAAAAATGTAATGTTTGAGGCTGATAAAGAAACCAAATTTACTAAATGCATCTAGCATGTCCACCCCAGGTCCATGACATCTTCAACACATCTAATACTCAGTTCAACAGAATTTGCCTCATCTCATGGAGGATCTCAACACAATGGGGACCATTGCTTCCTAAGGAGGGAGGAATGATCCAGGAGGATATCGGTGGCCACCCACCTATTCCATTTGGACCAGCACCATCAATTCTTGTAGCTTTTCATATTCAGCACAACTTACTATTTTTAGCAGGTTTTCGGGTCCTCCACTCTCGGAGCTGTTTTGGGGGCTTAATGATCCAGGTGGATATTGTTGGCCACCCACCTATTCCATTTGAACCCCTATCTTCAGTTCTTTCAATTTTCTAGTTGCAACAAAACTTACTATTTTTAGCAATTTTTCGGGTCCTGAACTTCCGGAGCCGTTTTGAGGCCCTAAACGACGTTTTTTAGGCATCGTTTTACCAAAAAATTTGATGGAATAAAATTCTTCCCGAAAGTTTTAGTCCTCGGATAGATGTTTCTAACGAGCTATTGAGCGCGAAAAATAGAGATCGGATGCCAAAGTTATGCCCCCGGGAAGTTGAACCACCAATTTACCCAAACGGGCGCCCACAATTTTGGCACCTCATCTCCTACGGTTAGGTTTTTGGACGTTTCGGATTCTACATTGTTTCTCAACAATAAATAGCCCCTCAAGCCTCATTGTAACACAGTTCAGAGGTCTGTAGCCACCACATCTCTTCTCAGAGATTCGCTACCAGAACCCTAGCTATTTTATTTCCATTATGTCTGTAAGCATATTTCTGTTATTTGATATTAATGTAATGACGCATTATTTCCACTGCATATCTATGTTTATGGTTATTTCTCTATTCTATTGCGTTCCTGCATAAATTCAGATCACTCAGCAAGGTTGGGGATAAACCTCCTCAAAAAATTAATCTTTCCAATGAAAGATTGTAATTCTTTGAGGCTTCTTGGATGGCCAATTTTCTGCATTCTTCCTAACAACAATGCTAGTGTTTTTATCTTTTTAATTATCTATGTTCCCTTTTCTCCTAAGATCATATTGTTTGTGCACCTCCATGATTTCATTTTCAAACCCCAATCTATAATCATCGGAATTCTCATAGGTGTTTTCATTTTGATCTGAGGAGAACAAACCTTGTTCTTCTTGAGTGAGGAAAACATCATCCCCACTGTCTGATCCAACCAAGTTTACATGATCTTCTCCCAACCTTTCAATCTCCCTTTCTTCCTCATTTTTATATACATATTTTTGTTGGAAGGGAGGCCTAATTTGTTGGTCATTGTCTCTTTGTCTATCTTGATTGGGTTCTCTTCTTAGATTTTGGTTTCTATTTCTTTTTTGGGGGTTGTTCTGATTGTCTCTTGGTTGTGCTTTCTCAGGCATGCTTATCTTTCCTTTCATTCTTCATCCTCGCTCTTTTCTCTATTAGATTTACCTCCACAGCAAGAGCTCATTTTTGCATGTCTTCCAACGTTAAGGGGTCTCTCTCTCTCAGTTGATAGGCCATCTCAGCATCCAAGCCTTCAGGATATTGTACTAAGTCCATGCCTAGGGGAGGCTTCATGTGAGTTGGAAGAGCATTGTAAACATTGTTAAACCTAGTGGAGTATTCATGAACACTCTCCCCTTGATTTATTTTAAGTTTTTCATACTCTGCTAATATTTGGAGAGGGTTCATTTTGATTTCCCATTTGTTTATAAATGCTTGATGTAAAGAGGGAAGATCATTGATGCTATTAGCAGGTAAGCCCTTAAACCACTTCTTTACTTCTCCTCCTAAAATTTGAGAAAAAATTCTCATCTTTATGGTCTCATCTTCTATTTCCATATAATCAAAAACATATTCTATCTTATCTACATGTTTTTTAGCTGTGGTAAATTATTTTCCAGTGAAATGGGGAATTTTAGACCGATAGTCATTTGGCAAGGGAGCCATAGGTTGTGGTAACACTAATGGGGCATACCATGCTTCCATGGTAGGAAAGACAGGTGGATTTACAAGGGGTGGATTTACAAGGGGGAAAGTGGGCTGAAACGGAGTGTTTTGAACAATGGTAGTATGGATTGGAGTGGAAGAAACACTTCGGCCAACAAACTAGTTTTGAGCAGATTTGTTATGAAAGAGGCTAAAGTGGTGAAGAAGCTAGGAATCAAGAGGAGTAGAAGGTGAGGCTTCTCTACTAAAGCTTTGCTGAAAACCTGCAGATTCAAGATTAGCTTGGTTTAAATCACTTTGAGACCTAGTTCTAAAGATGTTCTTTGTATGATGTAAGTCAAAGTGTGAATCCTCCAAGACAACAAGGTTTTCAGGGAAAGAATTTGTTCTTGGGATGTTCCTATTAGTAGTTGGTTTTCCAAGTCTAGAAGTTTTCCAACTATGGTAGGGGGATTTGGATCTGGATGGGATCTAGTGTTGATCCTATGTGAAGCCAGACTACTTTTTCAAAAATGAGAGAGGCTGAAGTTTTTTAGGACTGTTTCGAAAGTATTGCCTCTCACAATGTCTTATCTAGTATGGGACTAGGCTTATAAACTTCCTCAAGGTTGGATTAACACAATATTTAAGGGAATCTGGAGACCTAGATGAGTAATAGACCTACCAAGGCTAGTGGAGTTTCCAAGTGGAAACTTTTTAGCTTTTTGTGAAGGTAAAAAGATTTATGGTTCCACCACCATGCTTATTATGAAGCTAATCTGAAATGTTTTTGGGTTTTGTGGGTTTTTGAGGTTATTTAAGGACTTACTGAGTCTACAAGAGTTTGCTAGACTATTATGTACTCAATGTCCCACCGTGAATGCCATTATTTTGGTATCCTATGTTTTGATAGATTGGCTAACCAAAAAGATAAGGCAACATCAGAACCAATATTTAGAGTTCCAGGATCTAGTCCTTATGTTCTCAGAGAGGGATCTCTCAAATGTTTAGCAAATATGTGTCTTATTTTCTTTAAAGTATTGATTTTAGACTACTTATTAAGTGCAAGTGATTGTTTGGTATGTTTTTTTGGTTGAATTGATACAATAGAATATGAAAGGTCTAGGAAAGATAGGTAGAAAGATGAAGTGTCAATTTCATTGGGAAATGGAGTAAAAATGAAGTTGGTAACAGGCTCATAAGTAGATATGGGATATCAAAGGGCAAATCTAACTTGGCCATAGGATCCTTTAGTTTTTGAATGAGATGGACATTAATGGTTTGAGAAGAGAGTTTTAATTCTCAACAAAGGGACCTTAAAAAAATGACTTGAACATAAAGAGGTATTTGATAGATAGGGCTAACCATGAATTCTAAAAACCACACTTTAAGAAAATGATGACTTTAAGACAACTTTCAAAGTGAAATCTAATATTTGGGAGCACATCCTATTTCCTCAAAGATTTTATTTCAAAGGATTTAGAAAACATAAAAGATTCACTGATAATTGCAGTCACAGAAGAGGGAACACCTAATACATCTATGATCACAACTATAAAGACCTTTAAAACAATTGTTTAAGCAGGGGAAAAGGGTATGATCAAAACAGACCTCCTTGGCTAACTATAAACAATGGTACTTCAAAGGGAGACTTCAATAACAGCTTTCAAGTGGCAACAGACAAGCAGGGAAAACCATAAATCATGCTGGAACCAACTATTTGAACTATTAGAGAAATAAACAAGCATGAGGAATAAAGAGAGAGATTGAATACTCTAAAATAACTCGGCAGAATAAAACATAAAACAATGAAGGATAAACAAGTCTAAGGTGCTTCCAGGAGTCATTTCTTAGCCTAAAATTTTTATCCTATTGTAGTAATAAATTATGAAACATAATGAAAACATAAAAAACAACAGACAGTTTAGAATACATCACCAACAGCCAAGCTCAAGGATCCAATGATAGAGCCTTCTCAAAAACAAGCATGTCACAACATCATCAAGCTTCCAAGACTTCAATTTCTTCTTCAACTTCAACAGACTATGTATTATTTCAGAGAGTTTTCAGTATTACAACTAGTGACCAACCAGCCTGTATCTCATCTTGTTCAGAAGTTTTTATAGAAGAAATGAGGAGGTGGAAGAGTTTTAGGATTCAAGTGTAATAAATTCTACACTAAATGCAACTCCTAGCCTTGAAAACCATGCAAGGCATAAGGCGGGAATGCATCGAATTAAAAATCTATTTCATTTACTCTGTTTATGCTTTTTAAGGCTCAATGGGTAAAAAGATTGAATTTAAGGAACTTTATTATCTTTTCAATAACTTCTACTGACATTTGGGATATTTGTTTTTCTTGTAATAACTGTTCAGCTGTCTTTGGCCTTAATGTTTCAGATTGAGATTTGATCTAGGTATTCCTTTAAGGCAGAGAGATGCAAGGTGGCAATATAGTAGCTGGGGAATCAATTATCCCCTTTAATATGGCTCTGAGGTGTTCTAGATATTATTCTCTATTTCCTAAACATAGTGATTTATATTTAGATCGGTTTTTAGGTTTGATTAAACTATAATATTTGTCTTTGACACTGATACGCTTTCATAATTGATGTTGACTGTGTTTTTTTGTTTGCAGGTGCGCAGAGGGTTTACTGGAGTTTTTGCTCAGAAAATCGACAATCATGGCTTATCGGCTCCCTAAAAATGTTTAATTATCCCTTTGAAAGTCTTTAATATGTATCAAAAAGGCTGTAAGGATCGTCATCCTTGGCCAATAACAGCGTAATCACCTGCGAAAATTTTCAACTTTAACTTCATTAAGCCTGCACAAAAACACACAAACATTATTAAAATCTTGCGTTTTATTGGTTTAAACTGCTTTGGAGGGTTTATGGAGGCATTTTGAAGCTGTTCAAATGAGAAAATGCAGTGAAAAAAGGGAGGAAAACCTGGCAGAACAACTAACTAGGTGAAGAATGGAGTTTGGGCACGACAGCAAACGTGGACTGTCATATTAGAATGATCAATGGTTGAGATCATTCGGTGAAATTCTTGGGAGAGAAAATTAAGTGGAAAGTGAAATGGGGGTAAGATTAAGTCAGGACCGTCCAATCTCAAAGATCGATGGCCAAGATTAAAATATCAAAGAGCAATGTGGCAGAGGGAGCGGTATAGCAAAAAATCGGCAGCGGTTTTTGCGTGGTGTTCAAGCAGTTTTAGATTTTGGCCCAAAAAATGTGATATAGGTCAACATTCAACACGTGTCTTTTCAAAACCGCTTATATCGTGTAATTTTTTGGTGTTAACGTTAAAGAGAAAAAATTACGCGATATGCAGTTTGAGCCTTTGGATGATGGGTAGAAGATCCAATGGCGCAGGTTGAGCGCGATGGACGAAGAGTTGTGGGATGAAAAGGTATGCGAGGTCCAGGGTGATGTTATAAAAATTTGGCGCGTAGTGGAGGGTGAGATAGGCTATCTGATCGTTAAATTACTTTGATAAATGGTTATAATTGAAAAAGGAGTGGAAATGAAAAGAAACGGAAAGGGCAGAAAAATGGGGCCTCATGACTTTAGATCTTCGAAGATCGATGGTCAGGATTCACTTTAAAACCTTCTGTCGAGAAAAAAATATACATAAAAGGTAAAGTTTCAAAGAAATTTAGGTAGAGAAAGAGCAGAAGAGGGACCCTATTTTTATAAAAGGCGAAAGGGAAGATGAATGCGAACCATTGGATTTAAGAAAAATCAACGACAGAGATTAAAGATGATGGATGAAATGAGAAGGGGGAGGGCTGTTTAAAAAGTGGAAGCATTGTGGGACGTTGGATCTAAGAATGATCAATGGTAGAGATTTGATCATGGGATCGCATAGGCGGAGGTAAAAGGGAAAAGTAGCGAAGGAATGTGCCGATGCAATTTAGCGTGAACCGTTAGATCTAGGAGAGATCAACGGTTAGGATTGAATCGACGGGTTTGTGTCGTAGGGATCACAAGATGGATGAGCACGATGTGATGAAGTGCAGACCGTCAGATCTGGCAGAATGAATGGTTAGGATTTAATTACATCGGAGAAAAGGAAAGGAGCTAAAACTCTGGGGTTTTGATTTTGCGATGCATGATTAAGTGCTGACTGTTGGATTGGTTTCAGAGATCAACGGTGGAGATTTAATCAGCGGTTGCAATGGTGAAGGATTTTTGACAGAGCGCGATTAAATATGAGCCATTGTTTCCTTGTGGATTCAATGGCTAGGATTTAATCGCAGGATCGGCATTGGAGGAGGAAAAAGTAAAAGGGTTAAGGGGAAAGCTGTGATTGTCTATTTGCGATGGAACGAGAACCATCGATCTGAAAACTAGATCGATGGTCCACATTTAGTCATGAAGACAAAGGTGGAAGGGCGGGTTCGAAATGGGAAGAAATATGGACCATTGGATCTGGGTGCATTAGATCGGATCAACGACGGAGAAACGATTGCGGGATCGCATCAGAGAAAAGGAAAGAACCAAGAAAAAGGGTTATATGATTATTTGCGATGCGATTTATTTGTGCGATGTGATGAGACGATGGTCATTGATCTGCAGAGATCAATGACCCAGATTTATTTCAAATCATACCATCAGGTTTATGAAAAAACAAAGGAAAAAGGGGTTGAGGACAGAGATCTTTAGACTTTTAGTGCCCGATTGCGGGGCTTTTACGTCATATGAAACGGACGAAGAGATCAGGGGTTTTTAAAAGAAAAGGCTTATTGCAATCAGAGTTTTCAAAGTAAAAGGAAAATAAGGAAAATAGAAAACCCCGATTGCGATTGCATGATGGGGGTTAATTCCAGGTTATAGCTCGAGGTCTCATGCGGGGAAAAGGAGTTGGGGCTAAAGCCAAAGGGGCTTAAGGCCTTAATGTAAAAAGACTGTTTTTTAGGATTTTTGAAGGATTTTCAGAGGATTTTGGAGGTTCTGATAAGAGTTAAAATAAGGGATTTTAAACCTTATAAAGGGATTGTACAAGGCTTTAAAGGGAATTTGAAGGAATGAGAGGCAAATGAAAGGGTTTATGGATGAAGTGAAGAAGAAAAATGGAGAAGTGAAAATGAGGGAAAATGAGGTCTTTTAAGCAGTTTTCTCTTCATAAAACAACAGGTAATTTAGGATATGAGGGAAACAATAGTGAATATTAACTCAAGGAGTAACAAAAAACTTCAAATGATGATATTTTTTTCAAAAGGAACTATCTCTTTGAAGGTTTGAAAAAAAAAACTAGCCACCATTGGGTATAACAAAATCTATAGGTGGCTAATAGTAGGAATGCATTGAATTACAACTCTGTTTCATTTACTGATCTCGATTTATGCAGGAATGCAACAGAATAAACATATAACCAATAAAAAGATGCATCAGAAATAACACTTCGTTTCATTAATATCAAAGAACTAAAATTTTCTTACAGACAGAATGGAAATAAACTAGCTAGGGCACTGCTAGCTATATTTGAGAAGAGATGTGGCAGCTATAGGTCTCTAAAATGAGTTAAAATGAGGCTCGAGGGACTATTTATTATTTAGAAACAATGAGAAATCCTAAACATCCAAAACCCTAACCCTAGGAGATGAAGCACAAAAACTATGGGCCCCGTTTGGGTAAATTGGTGTTTCAACTTCACGGGGACATAACTTTGGCATACGATCTCTATTTGATGCGTACCATACCTCGTTAGAAATATTTGTCCGAGGAATACAAATTTTGAGTGAGAAACATCAGTCCATCGACCCCTATTGCTCTCCGTTTTCCCAAAAAACGTCGTTTAGGGCCTCAAAACGGCTCCGAAAGTTCAGGACTCAAAAAACTGTTAAAAATAGTAAGTTGTTCCGAAATTGAAAAACTAAAAGAAAAAATGGTGGGGCTCCAAGTGGAATAGGTGGGTGGCCACCGATATGCACCTGGATCATTCCTCCCCCCTTAGGAAGAAATGGTCCCCACTGCGTTGAGTTCCTCCATGAGATGAGGAAACTTCTGTTGAACTTGGTCCCTGGTGAACCACTTGCCTTGGTGCAAAAGTTGGCCAACTTTGAAAACCCGATACAGTTGGATCTTCTGTTGGCGAGTGTTCTTGATTTTCATGTCCATGATACAATCTGTGGTGGCCTGTTCCATGCAGTCTGGGTTTAACTCTTTTGGTGTGATTTGTTCTGAAATGTCTGAGGTGTCCAATAGAGGTGGGAAGTAGGGACAAAGGCGATCCACATTGAATACTGGGTGCAGACCAAGGAATGGTGGAATACTGAGCTTGAATGCATTGTTCTCTACATCCTTGGTGATGGTGTACGACCCATATCGCAGTGGGCAAAGCTTGTGGTGGGGTCTATTGAGGTGCTCCTTCTGCAAATGTAGCCACACTTTTTCGCCCACCTGGAAGTTGTGTGGCACCCGATGTTGATCATGTTGTTGCTTGTAATTAGAATTGGCTTTTTTCAATATGTTGTGAACCCATTGGTGGATGTGCTAAATGCGCTCAATGAAGCTATTCGCTTTGTCAGCTTCAAACTGAACATGAGTCGAATTGGATTGAGTAGCCGCAAATGGTATCACCACATCAATGGGACATAGTGGCCAGAATCCCAAGCCCACCTGAAAGGGGCTGTGGCCAGTTGAGCTATGGAGAGCCCATTTATAACTATGTTGTACATAGGGGAGGTTCTCATCCAATGTATGAGGATTTTTTGAATTGAACATGCGCAAAATGTGTACAATCATCCTGTTGATGACCTATGTCTGGCCATCAGTTTGGGGATGGAAAGTTGTGGACTTGGTGAGCTTGGTATCCAGCATTGACCATAGGATAGACCAAAATGTACTAAGGAACCTGCTATCCTAATCTTATATGATAGACTGTGGGATCCCAAAGTGCACCCATACTCGTTCAAAGAATATTTTAGTAGTGGCTTCTGCTGTGATATTCTTCTTTCAAGCCGCCATAATTGCCATCTTCGAGAATCTATTGATGACCACAAAAACACAGTCATTTCCATGCTTAGTGGAAGGAAGGTCCGACATGTAATCCATGGAGATGGATTCCCAAGGTCGACGAGGGGTAGGTAGCGGAGTATAGAGGCCTTGCTTCTTGATGGTCAGTTTGGCAATGGCGCAAGCAGTGCAGGATCTGATGTACTTCATGAAATATTGTCGAAGGTTCGGCCAATAGAAATAATTTTATAGTACTGCCACTATTTTCTCAACCTCGAAATGACCAGCGACTAGGCTGTAGTGTGCTTCCCATATCATCTTGGCACGCTTGCTTGAAGGAACACAAATGTGTCCCAGGTGACATAAAAATGCATCTTGGAGGTGAAAATTTGGAACTTGTGTACCTCCAAAGAGTGCCTTGTATGTATGGCCGAATTCTGGATCGCTCTCGTAGAGAAGCGGCCAATTAGAAATCTCATGCCCATAAGAGTTGAGAACGGTAGTTAGCACCATGATAGGTGGTCGGCTGAGGCAATCTGCAACATTATTGGTTCTACCCTTCTTGTACTTGATGTTCAAATGAAACTGTTGTAGATATGTGGACCACTTCTGATGGTGATCATTCTGCAACTTCCCTTGCATATGTATGAATTTTAGGGGGCAGTGGTTTGTGTGGATGATTGTTTCCTTCCCCAAAATGTAATTCTTCCATTATCGACAAGCCTACATAATGGAATACATTTCTTTGTCATAATTTGGATACTTGTGAACTGTTTCAGAAAATTTCTCACTGTGATATGTCACTGGATGTCCATGTTGAGTAAGAACTGCCCCAATAGCATAGTCAGAGGCATCTGTCTCGATCTCAAAAGGTTGTTGCAAGTCTGGTAACGTAAGCACTGGGGCAAAACAGAGGCAATGTTTCAATTCTATGAATGCCTTATGTTGAGATTCTGACCAAAATAATTTTGCTTTGACTCCTCCCTTGGTGACTTGACTCAAGGGCCAAGTGATATGAGAGAATCCCAACACGAACCTGCAGTAGAAATTAGCCAGACCCAGAAAGCTGCGAAACTCTGTTAGAGTGGTTAGGGTTGGCCAATCCTGAATGACTTGGATCTTGGTTGGATCCACATGCACCCCCCTTTCAACAATAATGTATCCTAGATATTGAACCTGGGTCATGCCAAAAGTGCACTTCTCCAAATTGGCACACAACTTTTGTTGCCGCAGTGTTTGGAGGACTTATCGGATGTGGTGGAGGTGCTCTTCCCAAGTCTGTTTGAAGATCAGAATGTCATCAAAGTAAACCACTACAAACGAGTTGGTGAATGGCCGCAACATGTCATCCATTATCCTCATGAAGGTTGCGGGAGAATTCGTCAACCCGAAAGGCATGACCAGCCATTTAAAAAGGCCCTCCTTGGCTTTGAAGGCAGTCTTCCATACATCAGAGGGTTCGATTGGTACCTGGTGATACCCAGACTTCAAGTTGAGCTTGCTGAAATATTTATCCCCTCTCAGTTGGTCTAGAAGGTCATCTATCCATGGGATTGGGTACCTATTCTGGACAATGATCTTGTTCGGTTCCCGATAGTCAATACGGAGTCTCCATGTCTCGTCCTTCTTTTGTAACAACACGATCGGGCTCCCACAGGGCGATGAACTTGGGCGGATGTGACCTTTCTGCAACAACTCCTGAATCTACCTCTTGATTTCATCATTATCCAAGAGAGAGCACTGATAGATCAGTCCATTGGGTAGCGGTGTGCCTGGGGTCAGATCAATGGGATGCTTGACCTGAGAGTGCAGAGGAACCCCTGTGGGTGAGGTGAAGATGTCCCCATACTCCTCCAAAACCTTGTCCATTTTTTGTTGGTGTGTAGAGGAGCCCTGTCTAGAGGTTGTAGCCATTGTCTTCTTCTTGCCCTAGGGGCGGATCATCAGGAAAACAAATTTACTAGTTTGAGAAATAAGCTTACTGCATTGTTTTTCAGTAACCAAAGAGATAGTGGCAGGCAGTGGTGCCTCTGGTATCTTGTACAACTTATTTCCCAAAGTAACAATAACAGCACGAGGCCGAGACTCATACAAATAATGTCTCTTCCACAAGTATGGTTGGCCTAATAATACATCACAAACATCAATAGGGGCAACATCACATAATACCTCATTCGTGAAGTGTTTGATGCTGGAGGGAAGGCGACACTGCTGGCTGACGCGCAGATCTTGTCCTTGGTGAAGCCACCCGATGGTGTATGGATGTGGGTGTGCTATGGTTGGCAAGCCCAACTGATTCATGGCGTCTACTGAAATGAGGTTCTTTTGGCTCCCATTATCGACAATGAACTGTACCGGGGAGCCCTTTACCCACATCTAGGAGTGGAAGAGACGTTCCTCCTCCTCTAGATCTTCTGGTTCCTCCTTCTGGATCTTCGTAGTGGCAACAGTGGCGTTGGGCCCCACATCAATAATCCATTTCCCTTTTTCATTCCCCTTTTTAGGTTCTTATTCAGAGTCAGAGCATGCATCTGACTCAAAAGCCCTCGTCTCGGCCACCAGCGACTGCTTGGCCCGACACTCACTTGTGTTGTGAGTGGAGCTCTTATGGAACTCACACCACTTTCCTATGTCCTTCTTTGGCTTTGCGGTGTTGTTATTTTCTTGTGGCCTCAACAAGTTGTCTTGAGTCGCCATGCCTTGGCTCTATCCTTTGTTCTATGGTTTGGGAGCACCTTTCCCTTGCTTTTGATTCGCAGATCCAAACTCTCACTTCTTCTATTTGAATTTTTTCTCAATCTTGGCAGCATACTGGTATGCCGTACCAAGCAAGGAGATGTCGAGGAACTCCATTTCCTCCTGAATGTATATGTGTAGACAACTACAATAATTTAGCACCAGATTTTTCTCTGAATCTTTGATACCCAACTTGGTGCATAGGGTATGGAACAGATTCGTCAGCTCATGCACATCTTGATCCCTTTGTTGTCGCGGTGTGGTCCATTGTATGTACTTGTCCTCATAGCTCCCCACGAGATAGTATTTTTCCTTGATGGCATCTCAGAAATAATTCCAAGTGGGTATGAATAAGAACAGAGAGGGTTCTATCTCGTCCTTTTTCTCACAGTGGGTTTCCCACTAGTCCTTGACATGGGGGGGCAGTTTTGAGGAGTGAAAAAATAATCTTCTCCCTATCGGAAAAGTCATGAACCAAGAAATATCTTTCTAATAGATTCAACCATATATCTATGACATCTGCATCTATTTGACCCTCAAATATGGGAATGTCAAAATTTACTCGTACCTTAAAAGGAGTCGCACCTCCAGAGTGGCTGCTGGATGCAGATGCGCCGCCTGTGGGTAGCCATTGAAGGATCCGGGCAAAGTTATCCATCATCCGATTCCTTTTTTTTTTAGGGCCTCCTCGAGAAATATTTTGATAGGATCTCCTGCTCCCTCATCTTTATTTTTGTCCCCCATGGGCATCTATCGAGGTTTGCGAGGCTGGTCTTGCAAAGGTTCCACCAGATTGAGCCCTAACTCTTTATACCCCGACCTTGTTGGGGACATGTAAAGAAGGATCAACAAAAAGAAGAACGCTCTGATACCACTGATCCGGATTTATGCAAGAACATAAAATAATAAACATATAACCATAAATACAAAGATGCAGTGGAAATAACACTTCATTTCATTAATATCAAAGAACTAAAATTTTCTTACAGAAATAATGGAAATAAACTAGCTAGGGCACTGGTAGCTATCTCTAAGAAGAGATGTGGTGGCTACAGGTCTCTCAACTAAGTTACAATGAGGCTCGAGGGCCTATTTATTATTTATAAACAATGAGAAATCCTAAAAAGCCAAAACCCTAACCCTAGGAAATGAAGCGCAAAAACTATCGGCCCCGTTTGGGTAAATTGGTGTTTCAACTTCCTGGGGACATAACTTTGGCATACGATCTCCGTTTGACGCGTACCATACATCGTTATAAATATTTGTCCAAGGAATACGAATTTTGAGTGAGAAACATCATTCCATGGATCCATTTTGCTTCTCGTTTTCCCAAAAAACATCGTTTTGGGTTTCAAAATGGCTCCAGAAGTTCAGGACCCGAAAAAATGCTAAAAATAGTAAGTTGCGGCGAAATTGAAAAATTGAAAGAGACAATGGTGGGGCTCCAAGTGGAATAGGTGGGTGGCCGCTGATATCCACCTAGATCATTTACTTTATTTCTGCTTTTTAGGCTTAGTGGGTAAAAAGATTTATTTTAAGGCACTTTCTTATCTTTACAATAACTTTATTGCCAGTTTAAAAAATGTTCTTTTGTTTGAAATAACTGTTCAACTGTTTTTGGGTAAATATCTTCTGACTGGGCCATAACTATGCCTTCATTTGATTTATTGAGGCTACAAGTGGCACTTTTGGTAGCTGGGGATTCAGTTAGCCCCTTTGACGTGGCTCTGAGGTGTCCTTCGACTGATATTTCTATGTTTCATAAACATAGTAATTTATCTTTGGATCTGTGTTTAGGGTTGATTAAGCCATAATGTTCATCTTTGACACTGATAATTAATTTTGACTGTGTTTTTTGTTGCAGGTGCACAAAGGGTTTATTGGATTTTTTGCTTCAAAAAGCCGATAATCATGACTTATTGACTCTTTCAAACCACGAAATTTAAACCCCTGATCCCCTTAATTTTCATTCAGGGCTATGAGGATCATCATCCTCACCTATAACACTGTAATTTGCCTGCGGGAGGGTTTTATCTTTGAACTTCATTAAACCTACACAAAAACACACAAAAATTATTTAAATCCTACGTTTTATTGGTTTAAACTGCTTTGGAGGAGGTTTGGAGCTGTGCGAATGAGAAAATGTAGAGGAAAATCAGAAAAAACCCTGGCAGAGCAGCTAACCAAGTCAATGGAGGTTTGGGTGCGAGGATGAACAGAAGCCATTGGATTAGGACAATCAATGGTTGAGATCGTCCGATGAAGTCACTTGGAGAATAGATAGAGGGCAAATGAATTTGGGTCGCGATATAATGAGAACCATTCGATCTCAGATATTGACAACTAAGATTTAAAAGTGAAAATGACGTTTGAGGAGGGCAATAGTATGGCAGAAAATTGGCAGCGGTTTTCGTGTGGGCTCTGAGGGGGTAGGTAGTTTTCCTAAAAAAAACACGATTCCATTCATCACACGACATGTGGATTTACAAAACCACCCATATTGCGCAATTTTGAAACGTTAACCCTTGGGTGCAAAAATTACGCGATATGGAGTTTAAACCATCATATGAGAGGCAGCAGATCCAATAGAGCAGGTTGAACGCGATGGGCCAAAACGTGCATGGTCGGAGATGATAGTGGGGTCGGGGATGACATGTTCTGCCTAGACCATAGTGGATCAATGGTGAGATAGGGTTAAGTCCTGATCGTTGGATCTCCGCAACGAACGGTCAGGATTTAATAAAGAGGCAGAGTTTTGGAATGAAGGAAAGCTTGATAAGTGAATGGGAGGGTGTTTGAGTTATCAAGTTAGGTTCTGACTATCCGATATTTTGAATGGACGGCTGAGATTCCAAGATGGGGCGGAGAATTTAAAAAGGGAAACGGGAAGGCAAGTGAAACAGATGGAAGGGTGAGTGCCCGAGGGCCATTGATCTACAGAGATCAACGGTCCAGATCTGTCTTTTTTTAAATCATAACGTCGGGGTGATAAAAATCAAAGGGAATAAGGGGTTGGAAGAGGTTTTTAGGCCTTAAGTGCCCGATTGCGGGGCTTCGACCATATGATATGGAGGTTAAGGAGTTAAGCCCTTGATGGCTTAACTCTTTATAATGCAAAAGACTAATTTACGCCCAAAATGAGTGTTTTTTAAGCCAGAATGGGGGTTCCGATAGGTTAGAGGGAGGATTTTAAAACCAAATCAGAGGGAGATATAAGGTTTAAAAAATGGTATTTTGATGATTTAGAGGTTAAATGAAAGGTTTTTGAGGGTTTTTTATGAAAGGGAAGACTGGGTGAAAGGAGGAGTGAAATGATGGAAACTGGGGTTTTATAAGCAGTTTTTTCTCTTGGTAAACAACAAGATTATTTAGGATTAATAGTAAAACAGCAGTGAAGATTAACTCAAAGGGTAATAATCATCATAAAACTTCGAAAGAAGATAATTTTTCAAAGGGAAATATATCTTGAAGTTTTGAAGACAAAGTCTAGCCACCTCTTGGTATAACAAAATTTATAGGTGGCTAACAAGGTTATAGTGAAGGTTAAGGTTAAGATAAGGTTAAGGTTAAGGTTACGGTTAAGGTTAAGATAAGGTTAAGGTTTAGGTTAAGGTTAAGGTTAGGGTTAGGGTAAATTTTCAAGTTATGGTTAAGGTTAAGGTTAGGTTATAGTGAAGGTTAAGGTTAAGACTCGTAACCCTAACCTTAAACTTAACCTTGACTTTACCCTTATCCTAACCTTAATCTTAACCTTAACCTTATCTTAACCTTAACCTAACCTTAACCTTCACCTAAATATAACCTTACCCTTAACCTTAACCTTGACCTTAAGTATAACCTAACCCTAACCTTGACCAAACCCTTAACATTAGCCTTAACCTTAATCTTTACTTAACCTTAACCTTGACCTTACCCTTAACCTTAACACTAACCTTAACCTTAAACTTAACCTTAACCTAACCTTTACCTTAACCTTACCCTAATCTTACCCTAACCTTAAACTTAACTTTACCCTTAAACTAAACTTAACCTTAACCTAACCTTAACCTTATCTTAACCTTAACTATAACCTAACCCTAACCTTGACCAGACCTTAACCTTAACCTTAACTTTACCCTTAACCTAACCTTAACCTAACCCTAACGTTGACCAAACCCTTAACCTTAACCTTAACATTGACCTTAACCTTAACACTAACTATAACCTAACCCTAGCCTTGACCAAACCTTTAACATTAACCTTAACCTTAACCTTAACCTAACCTTAACCTTGACCTTAACTATAACCTAACCCTAACCTTGACCAAACCCTTAACCTTAACCTGAGTAAACCATTAAGGTTTGGGTAAATTTAAAGTTAAGGTTAAGGTTAAGGGGGCAAGCCTTAACCTTAACCTGACTAAACCTATAATCTTAAGCTTAACCTTAACCTTAACTAAACCATTAACCTTAACCTTCCCCTCACCTTAACCTTAACCTTACCCTTAACCTTAACCTAACCCTAACCTTGACCTAAACCTTAACCTAACCTTAACCTTAACCTTACCCTTAACCTTACTTTAACCTTAACCTTAACCTAACCTTAACGTTAACTTTACCCTTAACCTAACCTTAACCTTAAGGTCAAGGTTAAGGTTAAGTTAAGGGTAAAGTTAAGGTTATGATTATGGTAAGGTTAGGGTAAGGTTAAGGTTAAGGTTATGGTTAAGGTAAGGTTAAGGTTATGGTTAAGGTTAAGGTCAAGGTTAAGGGTTTAGTCAAGGTTAAGGTCAAGGTTAAGACTACGGTTAGGTCAAGGTTAAGGGTTCAGTCAGGTTAAAGTTAAGGTTAAGGGTTTGGTCAAGGTTATGGTTAGGTTAAGGTTAAGGGTGAAGGTTACGTGTAAGGTTAAGGTTAAGGTCAAGGTTAAGGTTATGGTTAAGGTTAAGGTCAATGTTAAGGTTATGGTTAAGGTTAAGGTTACAATTAGGTTAAGGTTAAAGTTAAGGTTAGGTTAAGGTTAAGGTTAGGTTATAGTTACAGTCAAGGTTAGGTTAAGGTAAGGTAAAGGTTAAGGGTAAGGTTAAGGTTAAGGTTAAGGTCAAGGTCAAGGTTAAACTTAACCTAACCTTAACCTTAACCTTATCCCTAACCTTAACGTTAACTTTACCCTTAGGTTAAGGTGAAGGTGAAGGTTATGGGTAAGGTCAAGGTTAAAGTTAGGGGTAAGTTCAAGGTTAAGGGTAAACTTAAGGTTAAAGTTAAGGTAAGGTGAAGGTGAAGGTTATGGGTAAGGTCAAGGTTAAGGGTAAACTTAAGGTTAAGGTTAAGGTTATTGGTTTATTAAGGTTAAGGTTAAGGGTAAGGTAAAGGTTAAGGGTAAAGTTAAGGTTAAGGTGAAGGTTAAGGGTAAGGTTAAGTTTAAGGTTACAGGTTTAGTAAGGTTAAGGTTATGGTTAAGAGTAAGGTTAAGGTTAAGCTTAAAGGAAGGTTAAGGTTAAAGTTTCGTTAAGGTAACATTAAGGTTAAGGTTCGAGTTTAGTCAGGTTAAGGTTAAGGTTAAGGGTTTGGTCAAGGTTAGGGCTAGGTTATAGTTAAGTTTAAGGTTAGGTTAAGGGTAAGATAAGGTTCAGGTTAAAGTTAAGGTTAGGTCATGGTCAAGGACAAGATTGAATTAAGGGTATAGTCAAGGTTAAGGTAAATTTTAAGGTTAGGGTAAAGGTTTAGGTTAAGGTTAAGTTTAAGGGTTTGGTCAAGGTTAGGGTTAGGTTAACCCTTAAGTTTAGGGTAAAGTTAAATTTAAGGTTAAGGTTAAGGTGAGTTTAACGGTAAATTCATGGTTAAGATTATGGTTATTGGAAGTTAAAGGTTAAGGTTAAGGTTAAGTTAAGGTTAAGGTCAAGGTTAGGGTCAGGTTATAGTTAAGGTCAAGGTTAAGGTTAGGTTAACATTAAGGTCAAGGTTAGGGTTAGGTTATAATTAAGGTTAAGGTTAAGGATTTGATCAAGGTTAGGGTTAGGTTATAGTTAAGGTCAAGGTTAAGGTTAGGTTAAGGTTCATGTTAAGGTTAAGGGTTTTGTCAAGGTTAGTGTTAGGTTATAGTTAAGGTTAAGGTTAAGGTTACGGTTATGGGTTTAGTCAGATTAAGGTTAAGGTTATGGATTTGGTCAAGGTTAAGGTTAAGGGTATGGTCAAGGTTAGGGTTAGGTTATATTTAAGGTTAAGGTTAAGTTTAAGGTTAAGGTTAGGGTAAAGTTAAATTTAAGGTTGAGGTAAGGTTAATGTTAAGGTTAAGGTTTAGGGTTTGTTGAAGGTTAAGGTTAGGTTAAGGGGGTAAGGCTAAAGTTAAGGTTAAGGGTTTGGTCAAGGTTAGGGTTAGGTTATAGTTAAGGTGAATGTTAGGGTTAGGTTATAGTTAATGTTAAGGTTAAGGTTAAGGTTAAGGTTAGGGTAAAGTTAAAGTGAAGGTTAATGTTAGGTTAAGGTTAAGGTTAAGGTTAAGGGTTTGATCAAGGTTAGGGTTAGATTTAGGGGGTAAGGTTAACGTTAAGGTTAAGGGTTTGGTGAAGGTTAGGGTTAGGTTATAGTTATGGTTAAGGTTAGGGTTAGGTTTTAGTTAAGGTAAAGGTTAAGATTATGTTAAGGTTAAGAATAGGTTAAGGGTAAAGTTAAGGTTATGGTTAGGGTAAGGTTAAGGTTAAGAGTAAAGATAAGGTTATGGTTAAATTTAAAGGTCAAGGTTAAGGTTAAGTTAGGTTAAGGTAAGGTAAAGGTTATGGTTAGGTTAAGGTTAAGTTTAGGTTAATTTAAGGTTAAAGTTAAGGTTAAGGTTAGGTTAAGGGTAAAGTTAAGGTTAAGGTTAGGGTTAAGAGTAGGGTTAAGGTTAGGGGAAGGTTAAGGTTATGGTTAAGGTTAGGTTAAGGTGAAGTTTAAGGGGAAGGTTAAGGTTAAGGTCAAGGTTAAGGTTAGGTTAAGGTTAAGGCTAAGGTTATGGTTATGGGAAGGTTAAGGTTAAGGTTAATGTTATGTTAAGTGTAATGGTTTGGTCAAGGTTAGGGTTAGGTTATAATTAAGGTAGGGTTAAGGTTAAGCTTTTGTCAGGTTAAGGTTAAGGTTAAGGTTAAGGTGAAGGTTAAGGGTAACGTTTAGGTGAAGGTTAAGGTTGAAGTTAGGTCAATGTTAAATTTAGGTTAAGATTAAGGATTTGGGAAGGTTAAGGCTAATTTTAAGGGTTTGCTCAAGGTTCGGGTTAGGTTATAGTTAAGGTTAAGGTTGAGGTTATGGTTAAGGTTAAGGTGAAGTGTTTGGTCAACGTTAGGGTTAGATTATAGTTAAGGTTAAGGTTAAGTTAAGGGTAAGGTTAAAGGTTATGATTAAGGGTAGCCTTGAACAAACTCTTAACCTTAAACTAACCTTAACCATAACCTTATCTTTACCCTTACCCTTAACCTAAACTTAACCTTAACTTTACCCTTAACCTAACCTTAACCATAACCTTAATTTAAGGTTAGGTTATGGTTAAGGTTATGGGAAGGTTAAGGTTAAGATAAGGTTAAGGTTAAGGTTAGGTTAGGCTAATTTTAAGGTTTGGTTAAGGGTTTGGTCAAGGTCAAGATTAAGGTTAGGTTATTGGTAAGGTTAATGTTATGGGTAAAGTTAAGGTTAAGGTTAGGGTAAGGTTAAGGTTAAGGTTAAGGTTAGGGGAAGGATAAGGTTAAATTTAGGATAAGGTAAAGGTTATGGTAAGGTTAGGTTAAGGGGGTAAGGTGAAGGGTAAGGGTAAGGTAACCTTAACATTACTAAACCCATAACCTTAACCTTAAACTTAACCTATAGTTAACTGTAACCTTGACCAAACCCTTAACCTTAACCTAACCTTAACTTTACCCTTAACCTTAACCATAACGTTATCTTTACCCTTAACCTGAACCTTAACGTTAACCTAACCTTAACCTTAACTTTACTCTTAATGTAACCTTAACCATAACCTCAAGTTAAGGTTAGGTTATGGTTAAGGTTAAGGTTAAGGTTATGGGAAGGTTAAGGTTAATGTCAAGGTTAGGTTAGGCTAAACTTAAGGTTTTGTTAAGGGTTTGGTCAAGGTTAGGGTTAGGTTCAGGGGGTAACGTTAACATTAAGGTTAAGGTTAAGGTTAAGGGTTTGGTCAAGGTTGGAGTTAGGTTATAGTTAAGGTTAAGGTTAGGTTTAGGTTATAGTTAAGGTCAAGGTTAAAGTTTGGTTAAGGTTAAGATCAGGTTAAGGGTAAATTTAAGGTTATGGTTACTGTAAGGTTATGGTTAAGGTTAAAGATAATTTTATGGTTAAGGTTAAAGGTCAAGGGTAAGGTTAAGTTAGGTTAAGGTAAGGTTAATTTTACGGTTAGAATAAGGTTAAGGTTAGGCTAAGTTAAGGTTAAATTTAAGTTTAAGGTTAGGTTAAGGGTAAAGTTAAGGTTAAGGTTAGGGTTAAGGTTAAGGGGGTAAGGTTAACAGTTAAAATTAATGTTAAGGTTAAGGGAAAATACAATTTTATGGTTAAGATTAAAGGCCAAGGTTAAGTTTAAGCTACATTAAGGTAAGCTTAAGGTTATAGTTAGGTTAAGGTTAAGGTTGAAGTTATGGTTAAGGTTAGGTTAAGGGTAAAGTTAAGGTTAAGGTTAGGGTTAACCTTAACGTTACCCTAACCTTACCCTTAACCTTAACCTTAACCTGAGGTTAATATTATGGTTAAGGTTAAGGTTAAGGATAAGTTAAGGTTACAGATTTAGTCAGCTTAAGGTTAAGGTTAATGTTTGGGTTAATGTTAGGTTATAGTTAAGGTTAAGGTTAAGGTTAAAGTTAGGGTTAGGGTTAGGGGAGGTTAAGTTTAAGGTTAGGTTAAGATAATGATAAGGGTAAGGTTAATATAAGGTTAAGGTTAAGGTGAAGGTTAAGGGTAAGGTTAAGGTTAAGTTAGGTTAAGGTTACGGGTTTAGTCAGGTTATGTTTAAGGGAAGGTTAAGGTTAAGGTTTCATCAAGGTTAGGGTTAGGTTATATTTAAGGTTAAGGTTAGGGTTAAGGTTAGGGTTAGGTTAAGGTTAGGTTAAGCTTAATCTTAACATTAGGTTAAGGGTAAGGTTAAGGTTATGGTTATGGTTAAAGTTAATGTAAGATAAGGTTAAGGCAAAGGTTAAGGTTAAGGTTAAGTGTCTTAACCTTAACCTTCACTATAACCTAACCCTAACCTTAACAAAACCTTAACCTTAACCTTAACTTAACTGTAACCTTAACCTTAACTTTACCTTAACCTTATATTAACCTAACCTTAACCTTAACCTTCCCCTAACCTTAACCCTAACCTTACCCTAACCTTAACCTTAAATTTACCCATAACTTTAACCTTAACCTTAACATAACCCTAACCTAACCCTAACCTTGACCAAACCCTTAACCTTAACCTTAAGCAAACCCTTAACCTGACAAAATAGTAACCTTAAACTTACCGTTAACCTTAAGGTTATGGTTAGGGTTTGGTCAAGGTTAGGGTTAGGTTATAGTTAAGTTCAAGGTCAAGGTTATGGTTAAGGTAAGGTTTAGATAAGGTTAAGGCTACGGGTTTAATAAGGTTAAGGTCAAGGTTAAGGTCAAGGTCAAGCATAAGGTTAAGATTAATGTTAAGGGTAAGGCTAACCTTAACCTTAACCTTTACCTTAACCTTGACCTTAACTATAACCTTAACCTGACTAAACCGATAACCTTAACCTGACTAAAACCGTAACCTTAACCTTAACCTTAAATTTACCCCTAACCTAATATTAACCTTAACCTTGAATTTACCTTTAACGTAACCTTAACCTTGACCTAAAACTTAACCTTAACCTTAACCTAACCTTATCTTTAACCTTAAGCTTAACCTTCACTATAACCTAACCTTAACCTTAACCTTATCTTCACCTTAACCTAACCTTAACCTTGACTTTACCCTTAACGCAACCTTAACCTTAACCTTAAACTTACCCTTAAACTTCCCATAACCATAAACTTAACTTTGACTATAACCTTAACATAACCTTAACCTTAACCTTAACTTTACCCCTAACGTAATATTAACCTTAACCTTGAATTTACCCTTGACATAACCTTGACCTTTACCCAACCCTTAACCTTAACCTTGACCAAACCCTTAACCTTAACCTTAACCTAACCTTACCCTTAACCTTAACCTTAGGTTAAGGTTAAGGTTAGGTTATAGTGAAGGTTAAGGTTAAGGTTAAGATTAGGTTAAGGTTAAGGTTAAGATTAGGTTAAGGGTAAGGTTAAGGTTAGGTTAAGGTTAAGGTTATGGTTATGGTTAGCCTTAACGAAAGATAAGGTTAAAGGTAAGGGTAAGGTTAAGGTTAATGTTACAGGTATTAAACATAACCTTCACTATAGCCTAACCTTAACTATCACCTAACCCTAACCTTAACAAAACCTTAACCTTAACCTTATCTTAACTATAACCTTAACCTTAAACTTCCCTTAACCTTAACATTTTCTTAACCTACCTTGAACCTTAACCTTCCCCTGACCTTAACCCTAACCTTACCCTAACTTTAACCTTAAATTTAGCCATAACCTTAACCTTAACCTTATCTTAACCTCAACTATAACATAACCCTAACCTAACCCTAACCTTCACCAAACTCTTACCCTTAACCTTAACCTTAACCTAACCTTAACCAAACCCTTAACCTTAACCTAACAAAACCTGTAACCTTAAGGTTATGGTTAGGGTTTGGTCAAGCTTAGGGTTAGGTTATTGTTAAGGTCAAGTTCAAGGTTATGGTCAAGGTAAGGTTAAGATAAGGTTAAGGGTACGGGTTTAGTAAGGTTAATGTTAAGGTTAAGGTCAAGGTCAAGGTTAAGGTTAGGTTAAGGTTAAAGGTTCAGGTAAGGGTAAGGTTAACCTTAACCTAACCTTAACTTTGACCATAACTATAACCTTAACCTGACTAAACTCGTAACCTTAACCTTAACCTTAACCTGACTAGACCCATCACTTTAACCTTAACCTTAAATTTACACCTAACCTAATATTAACCTTGACCTTGAATTTACCCTTAACGTAACCTTAACCTTGACCTAACCCTTAACCGTAACTTTAACCTAACCTTACCCTTAACCTTCACCCTTAACCTTAACCTTAATCTTCACAATAACCTAACGTTAACCTTAACCTAACTATAACCCTAAACCTTAACCTTAACCTAAACTTAACCTTGATTTTACAATTAACGTAACCTTAACCTCAACCTTAACCTTACCCTTAACCTTCCCATAACCATAACCTTAACCTTAACCTTAACTATAACATTAACCTACCCATAATCTTGAATTTAACCTTAACGTAACCTTAACCTTAACCTTACCCTTAACCTTCCCATAACCATAACCTTAACCTTAACTATAACCTAACCTTAACCTTAACCTTAACCTTAACCTTATCTTAACCTTAAAATTCACTATAACCAAACCTTAACATTGACCTTAACTATAACCTAACCCTAACCTTGACAAAACCCTTAACATTAACCTTAACCTTTACTTAACCTTAACCTAACCTTAAACTTGACCTTAACCTTAACCTAACCTTAACCTTGACCTTAACTATAACCTAACCCTAACCTTGACCAAGCCATTAACCTTAACCTAACCTTGACCTTAACTATAACCTTAACCTTAACCTTAAATTTACCCTTAACCTTAAGTTTAACCTTAACCTTCCCCTAACCTTAACCTTAACCTTAACCTTAACTATAACCTAACCTTAACCAAACCCCTAACCTTAACCTTAAACTAAACTTAACCTTAATCTTACTCTTAACCTTAATGTTTACCCTAACCTTAAGCTTAACCTTAACCTTGACTTTAACCTTTAACTAACCTTAACCTTGACCTTGACTATAACCTAACCCTAACTTTGAACAACCCCTTAACCTTAACCTTTACCCTAACCTTACCCTAACCATAACCTTAACTAATAACCTAACCTTAACCTTAACCTTGAATCTACCCTTAACCTAACCTTAACCTTAACTTTTACTTAACCTTAACCTTAACCTTTACTTAACCTTAACCCTAACATTCCCATAACCTTAACTATAACCTAACCCTAACCTTTACCAAACCCTTAGCCTTAACCTTAACATTAACTTAACCTTAACCTAACATTAACCTTGATTTTACCCTTAATGTAACCTTAACCTTAACCTTAACCTTATCTTGACCTTAACCTAACCTTAACCTTGACTTTACCCTTAATGTAACCTTAACCTTAACCTTAACGTTACCCTTAATCTTAAACTAACCTAACCTTAACCTTAACCAAACCCTTAACATTAACCTTAACTTAACATTAACCGTAACCTTAACGTTAACCTAACCTTAACCTTGACCTTAACTATAACCTAACCCTCACCTTAACCTAACCTTACCCATAACTTTAACCTTGAGATTAGGGTTAAAGTTAGGGTTAAGGTTAAGGTTAGGGTTAGGTTAAGGTAAAGATAGGGATAAGGTTAAGGTTAAGGTTAAGGGAAAGATTAGGGTTAAGGTTAGGGTAAGGTTAAGATTAAGGTTAAGGGTAAGGTTAAGGTTAAGGTTAAAGTCAAGGTTAAGGTTACGTTAAGGTTAAGGTTTCGTTAAGGTTAGGGTTAGGTTATAGTTAAGGTCAAGGTTAAGTTTAAGGTTAAGGGTAAGGTTAAGGTTAAGGCTAAGGTTAAGGCTAACGGTTTGATCAAGGTGAGGGTTAGGTTATAGTTAAGGTCAACGTTAAGGTTAGGTTATAGTTAAGGTTAAGGTTAAGGTTATGGGATGGTTAAGGTTAAGGTTATGGGATGGTTAAGGTTAATGTTAAGGTTAGGTTAAGGTTAAGATAAGGATAAGGTTGAGGTTAAGGTTAGGTTAAGGTTAAGGTTATGGTGAAGGGTAAGGTTAGGATTAAGGTTAGGGTAAGGTTAAGATTAGGTTAACGTTAAGGTTAACGGTAGGGTTAAGGTTAAGGGTAAAGTCAAGGTTAAGGTTATGTTAAGGTTAAGGTTAAGGTTAAGGTTAGGGTTAGGCTATAGTTAAGGTCCAGTTTATGTTTAAGGTTAAGGGTAATGTTAAGGTTAAGGTTAAGGTTAAGGTCAATGTTAAGGTTAATGTTAAGGGTTTGATCAAGGTGAGGGTTAGGTTATAGTTAAGGTTAAGGTTAAGGTTAGGTTATATTTAAGGTTAAGGATAAGGTTATGGGATGGTTAAGGTTAAGGTAAAGTTTAAGTTAAGTTTAAGATTAAGGTTTGGTCAATGTTGGGGTTAGGTTATAGTTAAGGTCAAGGTTAAGGTTACGTGTTTAGTCAGGTTAAGGTTAAGGTTAATTTTAAGGTTAGGTTAAGGGTAAAGTTAAGGTTAATGTTAAGGGTAAGGGTAAAGTCAAGGTTAAGTGTAAAGTTAAGGTTAAGGTGAAGGTTAAGGGTAAGGTTAAGGTTAAGGGTAAGGTTAAGGTTTAGGTTAGGTTAAGGGTAAAGTTAAGGTTAAGGTTAGGTGTAAGGTTAAGGTTAAGGTTAAGGATAACCTAACCTTAACCTTAACCTTATCTTGACCTTAACCTAACCTTAACATTGACTTTAAACTTAACGTAACCTTAACTTTGAGGGTAAAGTTAAGTTAACCTTACCCTTAACCCTATCTTAACCTTAACCTGACCTAATCTTAGCCTTAACCTCTAACCTAACCTTACCTTAACCTTAACCTTAACCTTACCTTAACCTTACCCTTAACCTTATCTTAACATTACCTTAACCTTATCTTAACCTTAACCTTCCCAATCCCTTAACCTTAACCTTAACCTAACCTTAACCTTGAATTTACCCTTAATGTAACCTTAACCTTAACTTTAAACTTACTAAACATGTACCCTTAACCATATCTTAACCTTAACCTTTACTCAACCTTAAGGATTAGGTGAAGTTTAAGGTTATGGGAAGCTTAAGGTTAACCTTTACTTTATGCTTAACCTAACCTTAACCTTAACTACAACCTAATCCTAACCTTGACCTTGACCTTAACCTAAACTTAACCTTAACCTTAACTTTAACCTAAACTTAACCTAACCTTAAACATAACCCTAACCTTAACTTTACAATTAACCTAACCCTAACCTTAACCAAACCATTAACCTTAACCTTAAACTTACCCTTAACCTTAACCTTAACATAACGTAACCTTAACCTTGACCTTAACCTTAACCTTAACCTTAACTATAACCTAACCCTAACCTTACCCTAACCATAACCCTAACTATAACCTAACCCTAACCTTAACGCTACCCTTAACATTATCTTAACCTTAACCTTCACTATAACCTAACCTTACCCTTAACCTTAACATTTCCCTAACCTTAACCTTAACCTTAACCTTAACCTTAACCTTAACCTTAACCTTAAATTGACTAAACCTGTAACCTTAACCTTACCTTAACTTAACTTTAACCTTAACCTTAACCTTAACCATAACCCTAACTTTGACCAAACCCTTAACCTTAACCTTAACCTGACTAGACCCATAACCTTAACCTTAACCTTAACCTGACTAGACCCATAACCTTAACCTTAACCTAAATATAACCTTACCCTTAACCTAACTCAACCTTAACCTTGACCTTGACCTTAACCTTAACTTTAACCTTCACCTTAACCTTACCGTAACCTTAACCTTAACCTTAACCTTAACCTTAACCTTATCTTAACCTTAACCTTAACCTTAACCTTACTAAACCCGTAACCTTAACCTTAACCTTAACTTTACCCTTAACCTTGACCTTACCCTTAACCTTCACTATAACCTAACCTTAACCTTAAACTTAACTTTAACCTTAACCCTAACCTTAACCTTAACCGTAACCTAACCTTAAAATTTAACCTTACGCTAACCTTAACCATAACCTTAACCTTAACCTTACCCCTTTAACCATAACCTTAACCTTAACCTGACTAAACCCGTAACCTTAACCTGAATAAACCCATAACCTTAACCTTGACTGTAACCTTAACCTAACTTAACCTTGACCTTGACCTTGACCTTAACCTTAACCTTACCCTTAACCTTCACCTTAACCTAATGTTAACCTTAACCTTAACTTTAATCTAACCTTAACCTTAACCTTAACATGACCCTAACCTAACCTAACCTTCACCTTAACAATAACTTAACCTTAACCTTACCGTAACCTTAACCTTATCCTTAACCTATCCTTAACCTCAAAGAACCTGTAACCTTAACCTTAACCTTAACTTTACCCTTAACCTTGACCGTACCCTTAACCTTCACTATAGCCTAACCTTAACCATAACCTTAACTGAAACCTTAACCTTAACCTAACCTTAACCATAACCTTACCCCCATAACCATAACCTTAACCTTAACCTTAACCTTAACCTTAACCTGACTAAACCCCTAACCTTAACCTTACCTTAACCTTACTTTAACCTTAACTGTAATGTTCCTTTTTCAGGACTGCTCATGAATCATGCATTAAAACACATTCCCAACAACATATGAAATAAAAAAGTGAGATCATAACTTGTTTCCCATGGATACATCTATGTAGCATGTAAATACAAGAGGATATCATAAAGAAATGGAAATAGGTGGGTTAAACAAACATCCCACACTAGTGTAGCTGAAAAAGACTAAAAACCCCAAAACTGCATTTTACCGGAGTTGCTGCATCAATGGACTGCACAGTATAAAGAGGTTTTTAACATAAAAATATGGGAGAACAATATATATGCTCATATATTAATTAATAATGCTTAATTACAGAGATCTAGTCTCCTCATACAAAATACAAGAGAACCCAGCAAGGGTTTATTGTCAAACACTCTGCATACAAAATGTGATATTCAGAAAATCACTGAACCACCATTGCAACACTAAAGCACATGAGTGTACAAGGCTGAAATATGTCTGATCTGATGTATATCACTCAAGGGTTTCCTCCCATGAAAGGATCAACCTCTCAATCATAAGGAAACTCAACAACGGAGGCACCAAACCATGCAATGAACACTGCCTCAAAAATAATGCATTCCCTAGTAGAAATAGCGTTGGGAATGTATGGTAAATGTGTGTTATGATACCATAGGTCTGAAAGAATCTATGGAGCTCTCCAAAAATATATCTCAAGTGAATAAAACCTTCCTCCAATGAGAACTAGCTCAAAAGCCAGGATTCCAATCCCTTCCACTGTTGCACCCAACAACACTGCAAAATCTTTGGCAAATATGTGTTGATGAATATGGATGAATCTTGGCCTTAAAACATGATGTGTAATGATGAATAAAAACTCTGCCAATCATCTCCTCAAATGAAATAGGTGGGATTCCCGCCTGGGAACACCCAGTGCTAAACAACACTGCAACTTTGTTAAGCAGCAAAGCAGCAAAAATAATTGGCAGCCAAGAATAATAATCTAAAACATGATGAATAATGATGCCATCCTCTTCCTTAAATAAGATATGAGTTTTCTAGCCCTTGGCCCCACTCACTTAGGTTACTTCTAACCCAAGTTACATTTCCCTCCAAAATTTTGTTATCCATCCTAGGATTCCTCCTCCACTGAAACTACGTTGTTGACTTAGTCAAAGAAGCTTCAATTTAACATTTTTCACACATGGAGGTGTCTTATTGAGCTAGAAAGAGTGTCTCCTTTCACACTTGGATTTTTTTTATCCTCCTTAGGAGACTTATGGGATTTTCTACCCATTTATTTAACGGCTACAACTGATGCTAACTCTAATGTTCCATTTAGCTTGGAAGCTAAAATTTTGGGAACATTACAGTCCTCCCCTCCAAAATATTTGATTTTTATCAAGAAAATTCATAAGGAGAGAAAAATATATCCCCTCCTCCTCATGTGGCCTCCCATCAATAGCCTCCATCACTGCATCGAGAGGATCTGTAAATATACTGTCATCCAATGCTCCCTCCCAAATGTGCACAACCAAAGTGTCTGCATCAATCAAAGGTGGAAAGTGTGAATGGAAACCTTCCAGCTATCTCATGGCCTCCACAAAGTAGGAGTGATGACCATCATGGTGAATTAGTGCCTCCCTCACCCATGCTATCATCCAAATGAAGTGAGTCACCCTCCAACATGGTAACTCATGAAACGTCTCCTCCACCTTGTGCTCTTGAAATGAAGGTGGGTTGAATGAATGTACATCATAGGCAAGAGGAAATATCCCATGCTGTCCTCCTCTTCACTCATGATAAGTGTAGAAGGAATTATGATCTTGGGCTGAAACATGATTACCCTCCAATGGCAAGAAGAAGATTGAGCCTCCAAGGACTCTCCCCCCAAAATGAGGAGTCATGCCAACCCAAACCATCCCATTCAAGATGAATGGCACATCATCACCACATGGCTTCCAAATAAGAAAATGGTTAAAGGTTATGTGCAAGCTTGGATGATACATATGGTCTCTCTGGTGGATACAACACAGTTCTCCCAATTGCTGCTTGAGAATGTCATATGGTAAGTGTTCCTGCAACAAGTTACAAGCTGGATATGTATGTTCTCCCAACATGGGGAAGTAAGAATCAATGTATATCAGTTGTAAATATATAAGATAATAATACACTTACCCAAAGTCATGTATATATGGGTTACTATCATCATAAACATTGGCCCTAAAGTGACCATCAAACCCAAAAATACTCTTGCTCTTTTGAGGAGCAATGCACTGTTCAAACATGGTGGGAAAGTACAAATACTCAATGGAGTAATCAAAAAGTACATAAATTCATTCCCTACCATACATAGTGAGTTTTATGAAAGTGAGACCCTCCAACGAGTCCTCCCATGAGAATCTCCTCATAATAATCTGCAAGAAGAAGGAATACCTCTTCTCCTTGGAATGTTTCATCCATGAGAACATGATCCTATGTGACAACATTGTAGGCCTTAAGAATAAGGTTCCATGACTTCTCCCTTTGACATTCCACATGCCAAAGCCATCCACCATCATGCTGCTATGTTAGAAGATCATCTTCTGGCATGGAAGTCTCTCATGATCCTTCAATACTGAAGGGTAGCCTCCTTGCACCATGAATGTGCCTTTCTTCTCTTTAGAAATATCATGAAAAGTATGGGAATAATTTTTCCCATACTCTCCCAAGTGTAACCATAGCAACAAATTTTGTTACTGCCTCTTCTCTCCCTCATACAAGCCATAGAGTAAGATCATGAAGGTCAACTTGTATGATGCGCCATACCAACAAGTCTTCTACTACTCTATCATATGGGTGCCATGCCATCAAATCTATTTTTCTCTCCATACAAAGCTTCCCTTGAATAAAAACACATCAGCAATACATGGAAGCAAGATGCAATAAAAACAAGTTTCCAAGTGACAACCGGAGAGTGAATCTTGGTCCCCCTCATGGAACCAGTGTAGTGCATCCTTGGCCTGCATCAAAATAAGAAATAACAAGTGCTTTTCTAGCCACTTGTTTGTTTCCATATTTACTTCATAAGATGAAAACATGAAGTCACAATATGGTGTCATTGGTGCACACCAAGAGACATATGGCTTCCCCCATAGCTCACAAAAAGGATGGCCAATATCAATGCTACAAGTAGTTGCAAGTACATCATCATATAATATGAAAGAAGAAATTTTTCCTCTTGTTATATCATGCTGCTCAAATAAGGGAAAGAAGTATAATACAAAACATGAAATGATACCTCCTCCATTATGTACTTGATATCTTAAGCTGAGATGGCTCAACTGGAAATTCTCCCTCAATCCCAATGAGTAGGAAGGTAGTTGTGACATCCTCTCTATCACCATCCGGGCTATGCATCTCTCCATATTCTGATATATGTCATGCTGGATTCCCTCCCAAGTGAACTCCTCCATCAACTGGAAATATGCATCAAAGTGCATAGAAGAGAAGTCCTCATGTGCTGCATGTAACAATTTCTCCTTGAGACTAGAATATCTAGTCAAGAAGATCTATCCATAGGAATAGATGACCACATCATCCACCATGTACCTATCATCTTCATCCGGGTCATCAAGAATCATGCATGCACCAAGATCCTTGGAGTACTCTATCAAAAGCTGAGATCTCCAATAAGGATCAATCCTCCTCAGTGACAGCGTTGGTGATCTGGCATGTGAAGCTCCACTCATGTTGTTGCCTGCTACTTTGACATCCCCGATGCCAAATTTCTCCTCCAAACTCTTCACCTCTCCAAAATCCAAGAGTGGTGAACCCAAAGACAAGATGTCTCTCATCAACTGAAGATCAGGTGGCCTCCCAAGTGGAATTCCTCGATGTAGTGAGACATCAATTTCAAGAGTAAACTGCATATATGATTGGGAAACCTTGCCTTTGCCCTCACTACACAAATTAGTCTGCCTCTTCCTTGCATTAGCCTTCTAAAACAGATAAGGGTATGTGCTCCTTATCAATTGATGTTGCTCTTCCTCCCTTTCTTCTCCTTCCAGCTGCAATGCTGCACAATCATGCTTCTCACTAATTGTGTTCGAACCTCCATGTATGAGATCTTGGGGAAATCCTTGCAAGGATACAAGAATCCCTCTCATTGGAGAATGTGCTCCTCTTCCCTCTTCATGACGCACTGGATGTGCTTTAGATGTGATAGTTTTGTTGCCCTCTTCTTCATCAATGTATGTAGGAAACATCTCAACAATTGGATCCCTTTGTGAAAAATTGATCCCCATGCCCTCTTGTTCAAGAATATGAACTGGAAGTTTTTGCTTTTGGCAATGTGTAATGCAAGACATCAGCTCCTCTCATGGTTTTTTGAAATGGAGTTTCATATATCACATGCAAGGGTTTTGTTTTCTCAAGTTTCCCTTGCTCATGTGTCTTAGGAAGTTTTTCACCAAAACTCTCCATCGAGGTTTTTATGAATGTTGAAAAATAGAGTATTGGCATTATTTAAGGAATAATATTAAAAAATCCACCATGCATGAGCCTTACCTCTGAAATGCAACGTTGCAATTCTGATAGCTTCATCTCTGGAAATATGGTGCAACTGCAAATAGGATTTTAGCTCCTTCACCCAAGTTCCAACTGAACATGTAGGTGATCTGGTAAAAGTATATAAAATAAATCTATATGCATCCTGTTGTTGGCTCTTCTCCATTTATATATTGCAAAAGTCTTGAAAATTAGTATGATCTCTAAACCTCTCAGTTTTAGATTCATTCTCCCGCAAAATATCACTAAGAGTCATTCTCTTAGGCATTCTTCCTCCTCCCATCCATCTCAGGATATCTCTAGGCATTTGACTATGTTGTGCATCATGGATTGCAGCTACATGCTCACACTCACCATGTAAAATTCTAGATTCAGCTCTAGAATCAACCTCCCTTGGAGATTTCATCTCCAATCTTATTTTTCTTCAGCTCTCCTTGAAAGCTCTTCATATTTTTTGGAAGAAGCTTTGCAATCTTGTCTTCATTTATTCCTGCACATACTAAAGATTTTTGGCTTCTTTTCATCTCTCCTTCTTCTGATAGCTAGATCTCATAGGCCGAGACAGAGATCATGCTTTGATACCACTGTAATGTTCCTTTTTTAGGACTGCTCATGAATCATGCATTAAAATGAATTCCCAGCAACATATGAAATAAAATAGTGAAATCATCACTTGGATCCCATGTATACATCTATTTAGCATGTAAATACAAGAGGAAATCAGAAAGAAATGGAACTAGGTGGGTTAAACATACCTCCCACACTAGTGTAGCTGAAAATGACTAAAAACCCAAAAACTGCATTTTATCGGAGTTGCTGCATCAATGGAATATGCAGTATAAAGAGGGTTTTAACATAAAAATATGGGAGAAAAATATATCTACTCATATATTAATGAATAATTCTGAAGTATAGAGATCTAGTCTCCTCATACAAAATACATGAGAACCCCACAAGGGTATCTTTTCAAACACTCTGCATACAAAATGTGATATTCATAAAATCACTGAACCACCACTACAACACTAAAGCACATGAGTGTACAAGGCTTAAATATGTCTGATCTGATGTATATCCCTCAAGGTCTTCCTCCCATGAAATGATGAACCTCTCAATCACAAGGAAACTTAGCAACGGAGCCACCAAACCATGCAATGAACACTGCCTCCAAAATAATGCATTCCCTAGAAGAAACAACGCTGGGAATGTATGGGAAATGTGTGGTCTGATACCACAGGTCTGAAATAAGCTTTGAAGCTCTCCAAAAAGATCTCTCAAGTGAAGGAAACCTTCCTCCAATGAGAAACTGCCTCAGAAGCCGAGATTCCAATCCCTTCCACTACTGCACCCAACAACACTGCACAATCTCTGGAAAAGTTGTGATGATGAAGATGGATGAAGCTTGGCCTGAAAAAATGAGGTGGAATGATGAATACAAACTCTCCCAATGAGCTCCTCAAAGGAAAGATGTGTGATTCCTACCTAGGAACACCCAGTGCTAAACAACACTGCAACTTTGCTAAGCAACAAAGGAACAACAATTCTTGGCAGCCAAGAATAATAATCTACAACATGATGAATAATGCTGCCATACTCTTCCTTAAATAATATATGAGTTTTCTTTCCCTTTTCCCCACTCACTTAGGTTACTTCTAACCCAAGTTACATTTTCCTCCAAAATTGCATTATCCATCCTAGGATTCCTCCTCCACTAAAATTGCGTTGTTGACTTAGTCAAAGTAGCTTCAATTTAACCCTGTTCACACATGGAGGTGTCTTATTGAGCTAGAAAGAGTGTCTCCTTTCACACTTGGAGTGATTTTATCCTCCTTAGGAGACCTATGGGATTTCCTACCCATTTATTAATCAGCTATAGCTGCTACTAACTCTAATGTTCCATTTAGCTTGGATGCTAAAATTTTGGGAACATTACATTAAACTTAACCTTAACCTAGCTATTACCTTACCCTTAACCTTAACCTTGATCTTAACTATAACCTAACCCTAAATTTTACCAAACCCTTAACATTAACCTTAACCTTAACCTTTACTTAACCTTAATCTTGACCTTAACCTTAACATTAACTTTAACCTTAACCTTACCTTAACCTAACCTAACCTTAACCTTAACCTTACCCTTAACCTTAAACGTAACCTTGAAATTAACTATAACCTAAACCCTAAACCCTTAACCTTAACCTTATCTTATCCTTAAACTTAACCTTAACCTAACCTTAACCTTAACTTTACCTCAACCTTGACTGTAACCTTACCTTAACTTAACCTTAACCTTGACCTTGAACTTAAACTTAACCTTACCCTTAACCTTCACCTTAACCTAATCTTAACCTAACCTTAACATTAACCTTATCTTAACCTTATCATAACCTAAACTTAACCTTAACCTTAACCTAACCATAACCTTAAGTATAACCTAACCCTAACCTTAGCCTTAACCTAACCTTAACCTTGACCTTAACTATAACCTAACCCCAACCTTGACCAAACCTTAACCTTAACCTTAACTTTACCCTTAACCTAATATTAACCTTGACTTTACCTTAACCTAACCTTAACCCCTTAACCTTAACCTTAACCTTCCCATAACCATAACCTTAACCTTTAATTTACCCTTAACATAACCTAAACCTTAACCTTAACCATAACCTAACCTTAACCTTAACCTTACTAAAACCGTAACCTTAACATTAACCTTAACTTTACCCTTAACCTTGACCTTACCCTTAACCTTCACTATAACCTAACCTTAACCTTAACCTTAAATTTAACCTTAACCATAACTTTAACCTTAACCTAACCTTAACCTTTAACCTTACCCTAACCTTAAGCATAACCTTACCTTAACCTTAACCTTACCCCCTTAACCATAACCTTAACATTAACCTTAACTTGACTAAACCCATAACCTTAACCTTACCTGAACCTAACTTTAACCTTAAACTTAACCTTACCCTTAACCTTAACCTTGCCCTTAACTATGACCTAACCCTAACCTTAACCAAACCCTTAACATTAAACTTAACCTTAAACTTTACTTAATCTTAACCTTGACCTTAACCTTAACCTTAACTGTAACCTTAACCTTACCTTAACCTAACCTAACCTTAACCTTAACCTTACCCTTAACCTTAAACTTAACCTTGACCTTAACTATAACTTAACCCTAACCTTGACCAAACCCTTAACCTTAACCTTACCCTAATCCTAACCTTAACTTTGACTTTACGCTTAACCTTAACCTTCACGTTAACCTTTACTTTACCTCTAACCTTAACCTTAACCTTAACCTTAACCTTAACCAAACCCTTAACATTAACCTTAACTTAACCTTAACCTTAACCTTAACCTAACCTTAACCTTGACCTTAACTATTGTTACACTTCAATTTTTCACTGTCCTTGCAATCCCTCGCCCCACATATTGGAGGGTCTTTCCCTTGACCTGTGAGCAGCGTCATACTCTGCAAATACTTTCTTTGCATCCTTCTGCATAAGGATATGATTTCTCCTGTTGAACATTTCCTTAGGAAGAACCAAAAAACCCATGTAGCCAGTTCATCCCTCATGCCAATGGGGAAAATATACACTATAGGTTGTGCCAGTTGGCGCTCTGGCCCTATGTTGTACCCACACCAACCTTTTTTGGAATGTTTTTTAACAAATTGGAGGCAGAAGTTTCCTTTAACCACCTTGGGAATGACTCATTGCAAGTGGTTAAACTCGATAAAACATGGATCTCTACCTTTAGGAAATGGTTGATGGAACATTCTAAGAGGATAGGACTCCCCCCATGATTATAGGGATCCTAACTTATCCTTCTCCCTCTATATAAACAAGCCTTCTCCCTTTACATCAGCTAGCTGAAACAGTAGTTGAGCATATAGCCAAGAAGCTACGCTTGGAGGAGAGACATTATAGCTGAGTAATTGTTATAGAGAAGGTCGAACCAAGGAGGATCTCGTAGAGAGAGCCCCGTCTGAATTCCCGACGAGCTTGTGAGACTTGCTCCACTGGAACCCTACTAGAGGAGATCACAATGTCGAAGCACCGGTTGTACTCTTTCTTCTTTAAATTAATATACTGGACTATGATATTGTTTCCATCTCTGTGTTATGTTTATTTAATGCATGTGATTTAGTCTTCTTTTACTAACTGATAGTTAGGAATGTGAAATAGTATGTTGTGTATCATCTTCGACCCTTGTGTATGTGCAGGTATCCAGGCATGAAAACGAGCGGGTCATGATCTACCGAATTGGGAGCGGGAGGCAGCTATTCTTCCAGTCGACACAATAGCGCAAGACCTAAGGTAGGTGATCTACCGAGTCTTTGTCCATTCTTAGATAGGAATTGATGTCATAGCGTGTTTCATTTGTGGCTAGACCCACCCTAGGGCTAATGGGATTGCCTCTGTCTCCAAAGGGAATTTACCTCACCAACAAATTGACGACTCCACTTGGGATCAGTTCGAGTTTGTCTTTTGTCTATTAGATCTTCTTCTTGGTATTTTCTTGCTTAGCTTGCCTTTCTGGATTTTTTTTTTGAGTCTTAGACCTCTATTCAGCCCTAGAGGATCAGTTTTGACCTTTGTTTTTCCAAATTTTCATCTTCTCATAGTTGGCTTGATTGGCGCGGTTTCGAGCGTGAAAGTCGCACCCACTTGCGCAAATTTCTAGTTTATCACCCGCGCCATCCCTATCTAGCACTGATTATAGCTAGACAGTTGCACCAATTCATGTAGGTGCTAGGGTTTTCCTTGTTTTGGGATTTTTGGTCCATCCTGGTGTCTCTAGGTGTTTTCTTCACTTTTTTTGAGTGCTTTGGGTTTGTTTGTGATTGTGATCAGCCTTCTCCCTTCAGTTGTTCATCAATTTATTTTAGCATCTTGTCTTTAGGTTTTTCTAGTAATTTGGTATGCTGAGCATCCTGTTGGAGTTCGGGTCTCTTGTTTCGCGGTCACTTTCGTTAGTTTCTTGGTTGCATTCAGCTCCCTGGGTCTGTTTTGAGTGGTTGCTTTTGGTGAAATCAGTCTTGAGTGAGTCTTGTCTCTTTCAATTAGTTTTTCTTCCCATAACTCCAAGCATAGCTCACATTGCTTGTATGGGTCCATTTTGACATCTTTCTTTGATTTGAGAGATTGTGACATTGGTTTGAGTTTTTGTCTTGTTTTCTTTTGAGTTGTTTGAGTTGCCTTGTTTCAAATCTTGCATTGGCATTCTCGAACTAGTGTGAAGATTCATTTTTCATGTTATTTAGTGCACTATTTGCTCTATTACATTGAAAAACCAAAAAAATATATTTTTTTCTTGCATTTATTTTGTTTGCATTGTAGAATTGAGAAATATTTTTCATAACTAGCATTCGACATTCTAGGAAAGATTTTTCATTCTCATTAGTTTGCATTAGGATCTGTAGTGAATACTTCTGTGTGTTTTCATTGTTTGTTATCGCTTGAAATTCCTAACCTTCTCGTAGATAGCTCTTCATTGAATGAAATGGTATTTTATGGAATGTAGCTTGCATTTAGGAATTTGTGAGATTCAACATTCAGTAGGACCTTGGAATTGAAACATAAATACAAGATCAAATTAAAATTTATTCAATTAACCTAAGGCAACATTGAAACTTAACGAAAAATTTAGTGGTCTAAGTTAGAGATGTGTTCTGGCGTCTTAAAACCTAGCAAATGCACTAGCCATCTGGCTTCAGACAGCGCTAGTACAAAATTGTGCTCCCTGTACCGTCGAGTATATAAAGGGAGACCCCTATAGGTTGCAATACTTTTATCCATAGGAAGCTGAGTCTGCCACCTTGTAACCGTGATACACCGAACACAACATTCGGGGAGAATACCTGCTCATACGTCAAGTCCTTGGTTGATTCTTCTTTCATTTTATAACCAAGGTGTATATGAAAGTTCATGGGGACCTAGTACACCATTTTACCTAGACTACCTGAGCAATCATTTTTGATCTTTACTGACACCATAAACTTGAAAAGATCATCGAGCACTTTTCCTTTCGTGCTCACTGAAAATTGAAACAGACTAGAGTCATCCTTGACTATTTCTTGACTCTTAAATCATGAAACAACAAACTTTTCTTTCAATGTGGTAAAATAAACTGCCTACGATTACATGCCCATTAAAGATTGATTATTTGTCATGTATTTTTTTTCCTTGGTTTTGATCCAAGTGTCTTAATTTTACATCTTTTTCCTTTTTCTGGTGTTCTACAGACACAGTGACGGAACTATCAGTTTCATCTACTGGTATTCCTTTCTCGGATGATTCATCTGAAACTTCACAGATATCTGGGTCCGCTGAGCTTCAACAGCCTGTAGTCCCGTCTGAGTATCCATTTGGGGAAATAGTTGAGTTCCATTGGTATTTTTCCAATGCTTGGTTTGAATTTGGGGTTGGGGAACATTTCCCCCCTCTTACATCAAGATCACCATTTTGGTTGCTATCATACCTCCTAGCCCCCATACTCTTTTACAAGATCTTACGGTGGATTCAGACATGGGTTCCTCTAGTCCTAATGGCAGTGAGGGCATTCTAGTTTTTGATGAACAATACCAACTCTTCCCAGAAGACATCCAAACAGAACCTGCTCAATCGTCACCTTTGATGTCGCTTCTAGCCGAGTATAGTTCTTTGGTTGATATTATGGCCGGTATTTCCTCCATGGCAACATCAACTCCATCAATGGGTCCAATCCTTCCATCCTTATGTGTGTCACTGACGACACCTGTCTCATCATTGACACCTTTTGTCATGTCTGTTCCCACTAGGCCCAGTATCTGTGTGGCTGCTTCAGCACTGGTTGTCACTGCACAGTCGTCAGGAGTTTCAACTACGGTAGAGACTTCAATTTCCATGGAAATCCCTGACGTCCTTTTGCCTGAGGAGTATCGACTGGCTGTTTAGCAGCAAAACTCGTAGACTTATCAGTCCCCTTAGGATCCTTTAGGTCTTATTTTTATTTTTATGGAGTAGACGGTAGTCCAATTTAATCACTTCCGTTTCAGCATGATGAGCAGGGAAACCCTATCTACTTGCCTGCTCCTGATGTTTATCAGTTTCTTTCCAGCATTATGCATCCCTCTAACCAACAAGGATAACCCTTTTAGGGATGATCTTCGATTCAATAGGGGTATGCTCATGACCAACAAGGACAACCATTTCAGGGATAACCTTTGGTCCAACAAGGGTATGCATGCGACCCAAAAGGGAAACCCTTACAGGGACAACCTTCGGTCCAATAAGGATTTTTTTACAGCCCGCAAGGGCAGCCTTACAATCCTCAAGGTCAAACTTTGCCAACCCAGCCTGTGATCCAACCAGGGCAACTTGAAGGATCAGCTAGGAAGCCGGTTTATCAACCTGGACGTTCATAAGGTCCTGGGGGATAGATTCATCCATCTCAACCTTTGGTGCAACCTCAACAACCCTATATTCTGATTAATACAAATGTTGCACAGCCAGGGCCCTCTTATGGTCCTGCTCCAGGTCAACCTGTTTATCAGGCACAACCTGGTCCTTTGCAACCATCAGGCCAACCCGCTTAACTCAGGAAACCTAGTGGCCCTCAACCATCATGCCAACCTGCTCAACCGGGGAAACCTGGTGGCCCTCATCAGATAGGTCAACTGCCTAGCTAGGCCAACCTGCATAGCTTATTCACCCTGCTCAGCCGCTGCTCCACTATATGCCACAGCCAAATCAACCACCACGCCTGACGTATCTAGCTCAGCAGGGCCCCACTTATCAGTAGCTTGTTCGACCCCAAGCCAGTTATTTTCCTCAAGGTCAATATCGACCAGTCTACAACCCACCTCAAGGTTCTACTTATTACCCTCAACCACTAGGATATAATTATACTCCACAGCAGAATCCTTATGCTGCTCAATCGAGATCCTCGTATACTCATAATCAGTATCCTGGTTATCAACCCCCGTATCTTGGTTCTCATTCACCATATCAACCGAATTATCTAGCTTATACCCCTTATGGTAAAAATCCTCTGGGAAAGAACCAATGGGGGAAAGGTTATACTCAACCAGAATGGAGTATGGGTACAGGTCCTTACTGAGGACCTGCCATGCCGTTTGATCCTCAATTACCTTTCCTCGCTACATTGGAGCTACCAGATGTGTCAAAATTGACAAATGATCCCATTCTTCATAATCCATATTGGCCTCCAATCTCGAAAAAGGTTCCTGGTGATTGTCCCAAGTTTGAGGGCAAGTCTAGAGAAGACCCCCAAGCTCATGTCATGACATACCATTTATGGTGTTCTTCCAATTCTTGGGTGGACGACTCTATTCAGCTCCATCTCTTCCAGTGCACTCTTACCGGAGCTGCTGCTAAGTGGTATATTGAGCTACCTCGTGGCATATTTCAAGATTTCAATACCCTTGCTATGGCATTCCTAACTCATTTCCAGTTGCCAGTTCGTAATGAAGCCGGGACTCATCTCCTCACATCCTTGAAACAGGACCGAGCTACCCATATCTCAGACAAAATTCATGAATGTAGACAACTTCGTCATTTGATAAAGTTTAATATTCCTGATCAACTTCTTACTCATCAGTTCACTACCTCTTTTTTCAATTAGATTGTGAAAGACATCACCATGGGGACATGTGTAACCGAGGAACAAGCCACGCTTATGCCCAATACCTTGATTTAGTGTACTCTCAATTAGGCATTTTGTATGACATCTTGACTGAAGCTCCATGTCCTGGGGCCTCTAAAGCACCGGCTACTCCATCAGTTGATGGCATTATTGGTTTCGTATCTCAGACTTCACACAAGTCTTCCAGTGGGAAGTAGAAATCAAATTCTTCCAATAATTCTACTCCTCAGGCTTCCCCAGATTCTGGTAAAACTAGGGAGGTCAACACCAATCAGGCCAATCCTGTGGAAAAGACTTCCAAGGGAAAAAATAATGGAAAAGGAAAGGCTAAATCTGATGCCTGAAAATTGGAATCGTCTAAACCTCATGTTGATGATGGTTCGCAATGAAAGCTGAAATATCCTTGTCTCATTTATGAAGAGGATCACTACACTAAGGATTTTCCTTGATGATCTAAGGTTAGTCAACTACTAAAAGGTGCTAAGGGAACTCTGTCGGTCCTTAAATAACCTTTCCCATCTCATCAGACAGAGATATTCTATCAATCAACACCATCTGCGTCATTAGGCTCTCAAGTTTTCATGATGAACGGTTCTGCACCCATTTCCATCGCTACTCGGTCGAAGGATTATGCTGGATCATGCCAGGTAGTTGAGAAAGAGGTCATTGATGGTCCTCCTCCCCCACCTACCTCTGATCCCCTTGAAATTGAGAAGCCCAGTGCTGAACCCGTCATTTGGCCACCTTCCAAAGGTGTTCTCCAGAAATCTTCTTATAACCCTAACACCCATGCTGCTCAGCATTACAGTATTGTTGAGGATTTGGATCAGGTACCTTATGTGATTTCTGCATTAGAAGTGCTCCAGAGTTGTTAGTCTCAACGGAAAGCATTGTTATCCATGATCAGTGGGATAGATCCTACTAATTCTAGCCTTCTCTCCTTCGATCTAGATAATTCCGTGCCCTGACATTCGCACCATATTGCACTTGTTATATAGGTCGATATCAATGGTCTCAACATCCATAGAGCTGTATTGGATGAAGGTGCATATACCTACGTCATTTCATCTGCTTGCTGGAAGGCTATTGGCTCTCTAGCCCTTAATTCGTCACCCAATGCCCTTGAGGCATTCGATGGAAGGGAATCAAAACCCTTGGGTGTTCTCACTAGCTTACCGATCACATTGCAAGGAAAGATTGTCAACATTGAAGTAGAAGTCATTGATGTGAAACTCAACTACAATATTATACTCGGTCGTAGTTAGACTCACGCTATGTCGTGCGTTCCGTCCACCCTCTTTTGACTTCTAAAGTTTCCACATGAGGGAAAAATTATTACTGTTGATTAGTTATCATTCTTTACCTTGTCTTCCGAGAAAAACGTGCCATACGTGGATTAGATTCCTAATCCCACTGACAGCATAGGGCCAGGTCTTTTCAAAGATCCCTCTCTCATGGGTATTTTTCCAATTCCACCACCAAATACCATTCAAGTCAATATGGTATCTTGGTCAGATGACCCTTGGATCATCCCTTCGACTGAACAGGTTGATTCGTTTGGAGATTCAATGTTGCTTAGTCCCATCGAGATCAATTATTGTGAGCTAACAGATGCATCTGATTCTCCCCTTCCTGAAGTTGCTCCTTTGAGCATGTCTCTCGACATGTATTCTCAATCCCCCTGGCTTGGTGATGCGGATTCGCCCGATCCTCTGAAAGAAGTTTTTCCATTAGATGAGGCTATCATGGAAAAAATGTCTCTCGAGGATCTACCGTGGAGTGATGGTCATCATCATTCCTCGTTTATGCCTTGCCTCGAGGCCATGTCTAACTATCTTGAGCATTTTGCATCCCAAGTTCCTTCTCCGCCACTTCAGACGCCCATTTTGACTAATGAAATATTTTCGGAAGGTAACTTGGGGAACATTACTCAAAAAATGCCTATCGACATCTCCGTTAAACGGAGGATCGTCGAGAACATCCATGTGGGAGTCACTTGCTCTTTCGAAGAGGTCCAAGTGTACACTAGTTTCTTTCATGAATTCCATGATGTTTTCACCTGGTCTTACGAAGAAATGCCTGAAATTGACCCTAGTATCGTGCTGCACGAGATTTCCACCTACCCAGGCGCAAAGCCTGTTCGCTCGCATGTTCTTCCTGTGCATCGTCGAAAATTCGCCGCTATCAAAGCTGAAGTTGAGAAACTTCTTAAAGCGGGTTTCATTTATCTGATTCTCCTGACTGAATGGGTTTCTAATATAGTTCCTGTAGATAAGAAGTAGGGTGCCATTATTTTTTGTGTTGATCATCATGATATCAATCGGGCATGTCCTAACGATAATTATCCCACCCTGTTTATCGATCATATCATTGAAGATTGTGCAGGAAGTGAAATTTTCTCCCTTATGAATGGTGTCTCTGACTATAACCAGAATAAAATTATCCTGTCGGATCAACACAAGACCTCTTTTATTTGCCCATGGGGAACGGTCGCATATAAGAAACTCCCATTTGGCTTGAAGAATGTTGGGGCTACATTCCAATGTGAAATTTCCTATTATTTTCATGATATTAAGCATATTTTCGAACCGTACCTGGATGAACTTCTGGCTCATTCAACTATGAGGAAAGACCACCCAGAACATCTTTGTCAAATCTTTCTTCGTTGTAGACGCTACAATATTAGGTTCAACCTTCATAAATGCATATTTTGCATCGACTCCGGTAGACTATTAGGGTTTATTGTATCTAAAGATGGAATTTTCCTTGACCCTCTTAAGGTTGAGGAGATTTTCAATCTCCCCTCCCCGTCCTCGTTACATCAACTCTAGAGTCTCCAAAGGAAAGAAAATTTCCAACGTCGTTTCATCCCGAACTACGCCAAAGTAGCAAAAGGATTTACACGACTTCTAAAGTAGGATGTCCCTTTCTGTTGTGATCATATTGCCCATCAGTATTTTTATAGACTTAAGATGTTGCTTGTCAACTCTCCTCTGTTGCGTCCTCCAAATTACCATCGTGATTTCACCCTCTACCTAGCTGCCGCCTTAAGCACGATCGCCATGGAATTGGTCCAAGATGATGATGACAGTAATGAACATGTCGTTTACTACCTATCTTGAAACCTTATCGACCCTGAAACGCGTTACACACATGTCAAGAAGTTAGCGTTGGTTGCGGTCTAGGCCATCCAACGTTTTTGTCATTACATTCTTTTATGCATGGTGATCATGATTTCTAACTGTAACCCCATGACTTATATTCTATCACGGTAGTTGCAAGGGGGAAAATACTCAAAGTGTATTGTCATCCTCCAAGAGTTTTATTTGGATTTCACTATGGCCAAATCGAAAAAATCACTTATGTTCACTAATTTGATTTGTTCTCTCCCTGCCGACACTGCTCCTTCTTCCTCTGAAGATCATATACTGGATGAAACTCTCTTCTTGATCAGAACCCTTAACCCATGGTATAGTGATATCATTGTGTACTTCAAAATGTCTAATTTTAGGTCTGAGCTAACAAAAGATGCCTAATGTCGCATTCGGCATCAATCGCCACCTTATCGCATCGTTGGAGATACCCTCTATCGTGCTGGAGTCGATTCTACGCTCCGCCAATGTTTGACCCTCGAGGAAGCGAAGAAGGTTTTAAATGACTGCCACAGTGGCGCCTATGGTGGTAACATGTCTGGTTATGCCACTACACAGAAAATCCTTCGTGCTGGCTACTTCTAGCCATCTAGTTTTAAAGACTGCATCGTTGCAGTACGTAAATGCCATGTGTGCCAGATTTATCAATGCAAGATGCATGCACCGCCTATTCCACTACATCCTATCATTATCGTTGGCCCTTTTTCGAAATGGGGCATATATTTTATGATGTGTAACCCTCGTTCAGTCGGGGGGCATGCCTATATCATAGTTGTTGTCGATTATTTTACGAAATGGGCCAAAGCAATGCCTACATTGGCTGCGGATGGTAAGACTGTGGCATAGTTCATATTCAATCACATTATTGCTCAGTGTGGTGTCCCTCAAGCCATCTTCACTTATCATGGTTCCCATTTTCGAGATTATATGATGGCAGAGCTGACATCTAAGTTGGGTCTATGTCACAATAGCTCAACGCCTTGCTGTTTATGCTCAACCTAGTGTTCCTAAATTGAGTTCATTAATTGTCAACCAGGGTTGGTAAACTGCTGAAGTGTGGTGCACTATATGTGCCTAGGTATTTTTTTCTCACTACGTTGTGTTTAGTGTTTTATGATGTTTTTGGTTTTATGGTTTTATGTTTGAAAATGGAAAGAACTAAGTGCTGGTGAAAAGAAGCTATTGGTTATTTAAAATAGAACAAAGCCTAAACTATGGATGACAAAAAACAAATGCAAAGCTTGATAATGACTTCATTGAAAGAAAATAAATCACAACATGAGCTTGAACTTATCCAATTCATTCATTAAAGGTGTGTTGGAAGAGCTTGAGAAATGGACAAGTTAAGTGTAAATGAAGTTCTCCTAAATAAACAATAAACTCACAATATTACAAAATGATTATTTGTAACACAGTAAGGTTTCTATTCTAGATTAACCTATGATGTTGAAGTTACCCTATTCTGCAACTTGACTTATCACTTCTAGGCCTTATTCATAAGTTTTGAGATTTTATAAAATAATGTTTGGGAAAAAGGCTATAAGTGAATTTGTAAATATTTGCAAAGTGATCAAAGCCTTAAACAGATATTACTGACCCCTGTTCATGTGATGATGTATCAATATAAATTCAGAACAAAAGTAAGTTTTTAAATAATGAAGGTCGAAAGACTAAATTTGACAACTAGCACTACTTGAAACACAATGGATAACACTAGGCTAGAAAGCGGTCTATCAATCTTAAAAGACAGTGACTACAACTTAAACTAGAATGCCATTAATCTTTTCTTGAAACAAAATGAACTGAGACTGAACTACGATGCTTCTAATCAACTTGAAGTACAGTGAACAGAGTTAAACTAAAATTCCATTATCAAACTGGAAATGTAGTGATAGAGCTAAACTAAATGCAATCAACCTCCGGAGTGCTCTAACTAAATTAACATGCAACTAGTTTATGGAATTCTACAGCCCATCTCGTTCAATAGGAATGATATTTTGGAAGAATTTGCAAAACAAGTTTGGCTGTATTATTTAATTCAATTGAACATAAACATAATATTGAAAGCAAATACCACTAGAATCTAATACACCACAATTGTTTCTTATTCATTGTTAATGATGTTTTGGAAGAGTTTGTAGGAGTAAGACCGGTTGTGACACTTAGTGTAAACAAGCATAAATCATAAAATTCGAAAGGAAATGCAACTAAAACCTACAATGCCACAACTATTCTTTATTCATCGTGATGATATTTTGGAAGAGTTTATAAGAGTAAGTCTAGCTATGATAATTAATGTAAACAAGCATGAACATAAACTTCAGAAACTTGCCTAAGCTAGAAATGAAAACGAGACTAAAATACTTATCTAGACCATATAAACAAGGCTGCTCAGGTAGCAGGGGCCCTCTACCACCAAATTAGCATGAAATATACTTCAATATTTACTCAACACTTTCAAGTAATTGATACTTATTTCATTAAAGAGAAACTACTTCAAAAACGGAGTGTTTTCGGACTTCTGAAATCTAGCAATCAACCAAAAAATCTAACCTGTCCCTCGGTTTCCTGAGCCATATTTGTAACAAAATTACATAACTGTTTTGAGATAACCTAGGGATAATTGTCTTTCCAAATAAAAACCAAACTAGGACTCTGATGGTGGTTACGTAATATAATTAAGGACATCTGGACTGTCCCTGTCCCATTAGGAGTCTCTCTCCTAGTTTGAGTTCCCACGTACATAACCACCTACAAAATTACGTTCAAGCTTCGTGGAGAGAAAAAAATGATGAGGGAATGATATGGAATACGACCATATGTGTTTTCCTCTGAGATGAAACTTGGAACCTGCTTATACATAAAGACAGCTGCAGAATCGGCCACTAGCTATAGAATGTCTGCATTCTGCAGCTAGATCTAGTTCAAAAGTACTACAATGACAAAATCATAAAAACATAGCAATTTAGTCATGATATATATTCTTAAAGCAATTTTAACTAATTCTACTCATCATTTGAGCCTGTGATTAATAATGGACAAAGGAAATGGAGTGGAATGTGGTGGAAGAAAGAACATCTTTGGAGCTCAACATACCCCCACTGATAGATTCTTGCATGTCCTCATGCAACTATTCCATGAACTCTGAGACCTCTGCAAGGACATCCAACCCTCTTCTTCTGATTTTCCCTGCAGTCAAAGGCCTTCTAGGCTTCCTTATGACTAACTTGAATCTCAAATTTGTGAGTGCCCTGGTTAACTTTTTATTTCTCTTCTTCAATTTTTCACTAGCCTTGTGTAACTTTTTCATTTGTAGAGACAGAGTTGAATTCATATCAGTTTTCAGTTTAACTTGCTCTCTCAGAATTTCATTCTCATTCTTGATATGTCTGTTAAGTATTTTTAACTCATATTCATCCCTCCTTAGGATATCAACTGCAGATTTTGGTGGACTAGGAGTTCTGTCTCTTCCTTCTGAAGCTCTTTTCTCTAATGTCTCAACATAGTTGTAAATTTTTTTCTGTGCAGGGTCTATTTTAGGTGCTCCTTCATCAAAATCCTCCTCAGTAGGTGTTTCTTTGTCCTCTATGTTTATGACTCCAGTTTGTTTAACCTTTTTTTTCTTTAGTATCCCTCTAAGTCTGTGGCTCCTTCTCGGTTGAGATGGCCCTTCTCCTTTCTCTCTGGCAAATTTTCTTATTATCCTCTCTTTCTTAAGCTGCTTCTTAATCTGAGTCAATTTCTCAGAAATCATTTCTTCATTGCTTTCTTGTATTGTTTTACTAGTTTCAGTTTTGGAGGTTTTCCATTTTCTGCTTCTTTTTGTAGGTTTGTCTTCAGGTGGAGGTTCCTTGGGTTCTTCGAAGTGATTTCTCACTAAGAAATCTTCCCAATTATCTCCCATTTTTCTCAAATGATTTTCAATCAAAATTTTGACTAAACCATGGTGGTATAAGGTTTTTTCCAGAAATTGAATTCTCTTTTCAACACTTGAGGCCATTTTCTTTAAACTATGAAGCAAGAAAAAGGGCAAATTGAGTTCTTCTTCTAGGAAATGCATTATCAACTGAATATGATAGACATAGAAAGTACCATATCTTCCTTTACAAGTGATGAATTTTTGCAAGATAAGCAACATGTTCCTCCATTTTTTCTTTAGTGTAGAGCTAGGGATACCCTTTTTAAAAATGGTAACATCCATACCTGGTGACTTGAGTATTTGCTTCCATGCTTCGTTATGAAATTCTATATTCTTGAACCACCTTTCTCCTTGTCTGGGAAATTCGGTTGCTTCTGCAATGGAAGCTTCTGTAATGGTGAATTTGATATCTCCTATCTCGACCTCAGCCCCATTGAAGGATCTTGCAAACGTTTTGGTCACCTCTTTGTGAAACCCACTGAATTTTTCAAAGAATTGCAACCACCTTGCTTGCTGCAACATTTCTCTGACTTGAGGATAACCCTCCAAGTACTTAGTTCCCACTGGTTCTGTCCTTACTATGAGACCCATCACTTCTCTTTCCAACCTTCAAATTGTTGCTCCTCTGTTCACGGTGACAATGGCTGTTACATGGATGTTTTTTCCCCACAGACATTTCCTCTATTTTACAGACTAAAATGGTTGAGATTTGGCTATGGGAAATAATGATATGGAGTGATTTCGGAATGAATATAATGAGGTGAGGATGATGTATATGAGTTGAAATATATCACAGAAGAAAATACCGCGGAGATATTTTGTAACGAATTCAAAATCATCATTAAATGCTTTGGCCTAGTGACGTGACTAATCCAATCACTTTATCACTTTAACCGTTTAGATTTTTAAATGATGACCGGATATGGGATTTGAAATGGTGGAATAGAAGGAGTTTTATCCAAAGTTTCTATGGGAGGTTTGTTAGGCATGATCAACAAAATTAATTAAAATAACTTTTTGAATTATTCATAACTTAACTAAACTAAAATTTTTCATGATATGTCATTATAATCAGAACTTTTACCTTTGCCTTTCCTCTGATTTTTTTTTTGTGTGTTGTTCATATGCTTTGTTCTCTCCCAAAAATCATTAATTTTTTAGTCTTTATAGCCTTCTTGATTTTTCTTTTTGTCATGGATATGCAGGATCATTTTATTGTAGATCAGGTGATTACTAGAGAGTGCCTTCAGGATCTCTAGCTGCAGAATGTCTGTCTGGCTGTAGAATGTCTGACTAGCTGCAGAATGTCTGATTGATTGCAGAATGTACCTTTAAAGAACTTGAAACATGAAATGGAATGGTTTGGAGCATGAGTGGAATGTTGTATGGAATGAGTGAATATGGATAATGAAATATGATGTAATGGAATATGAATGAAATGAATAATGGAGTGGAATGGATCACAACTTATGAAATGGAGTGAAGTATGAGAAGTGGTCTGCAATTCATGATATGTATTATTCAATTGCAGAAAGACAGCAAACTTTAAAAATCTGGAATGGAAATGAGGTGGACCATGGAGTGAAATGAATGAAGTGTGTATGAATGAATGAAATGGAGTATGGATGAATGAATGAAATGAAGTATGGATGAATGAAATGAAATGGACCATAAGTGAAATGGATCTGCACTTATGATTTTGTAACAACTGCTTGCAGAAAAACAAATTTGAAAAGCTAAAGTGTCAGAAAGATTCTGATTTTCACTCTACCTTTCTATATAAACATGCTAATTAGTGATTAGTTTTCATGTTTATACTTCTTTTCTTTCTTTTTTCTTTTTTTTTAATAAAATGACTTCAGAAAATTCAATTAAGTTGATGAAGAAGAAATATTCTTCTTCATTAACTTCACATCACTGTTTTCCTGGAGCTTCTTGACAAATTCTTCTCCTGAAAGTGGCTTATGATACAACTTCAATCTATGACCATTCACAAGAAAAGTGACCTCTTCTTCATCTATTGTCCTAATTTTTATTGCTCCATTGTAAAAAAATTTCACAATTTCATATGGCCCAAGCCAATGTGTTTGGAATTTACCTTGAAAATATTTGAACTTTGAATCAAACAAGAGAGCATAGTCACCTTCTTTGAACTTATTTTCCTTGATGTACTTATCATGCCATCTAGTTCTTTGCTGCTGGAATATACTTGTTTTCTAAACTGCATCTTGTCTGATCTCATCCAATTCATTAATCTGCTCCAATCTGTGCTTTTTTGCCTCTGTTAGATCAAGTCCTAACTGAACTGCCATTTGGAAAGTTTGAATCTGGAACTCTATGGGAAACAAAACTTGATTTCCATAAACAAGTTCATAAGGAGTATGGCATGTTTTACTTCTCCATGTAGTTCTATAGGCCCACAAGGCTTCAGGAAGCCTATCTGCCCAATCTCTTCTATGTAAATGAACAGTCTTTGTTAGGATCCCTTCAATGACCTTATTAGTAGATTCCACTTGACCATTTGCTTGTGGATGATAGGAAGTAGATTTTTTGTGTCTGATTTTGTACCTCTCCATCATTTGTTCTACTAGCCTTGATGTGAATTGAGCTCCTTGATCTGTAACAATTTCCCCTGGGACACCAAAACGAGTAAAAATATCCTCAAAAAGAAAATTAAGTACAGATTCTTCAGTAGCAAAAAGTAATGGCTTGGCCTCTACCCACTTGGTAACATAATCAGTGCAAACTAATCTATATTTCTTTTGTCTTGATGGAGGACTAATAGGTTCTACAAAATTTAAAGCCCATTTTTCAAAAGGTTCAATATGTACCTGAAGCTACAATGGCATCTCACCTGAAGGAGAAGGTTTCCCTACCCTTTGGCAACTGTCACACCTTTTGACATACTCTTTAGCATCTTTAAAAAGGGATGGCCAATAGTATCCTAAATGAAGGACCTTATAATCTGTCCTCTTATCAGCAAAGTGTCAATCACAAGGTTCATCATGACATGCTTTGAGAATCTCAGGCATCTCATCTTCCCGAACACATCTCCTAATAATAAAATCTGGACCTGTCTTGTACAACTCATTAGCAACCCAAGAATATTTTGCACTGTCATAAATGATTTTTATTTTATCTCTTACATTCATCATTGAAGAAAATTTTCCTGAAACTAAATAATTAGCAATGTCAGCAAACCAAGAAGTTTGGGTAGAAATTGCAAAAAGATATTTATCAGGAAATTGATCTTCAACTGGAGTGTCTTCTTTGATATTTTGGAGTCTAGATAGGAAATCAGCTACTGTGTTTTGTTTTCTAGGCCTATCTAGAATGGTAATGTTGAATTCTTGTAAAATAAATAACCATCTTACGACTCTGCCATTAGTAATTGATTTGTTCATTAAATATCTAATTGCAGAGTGATTTGTGTGAACAAAAGTTTCATAGCCTATTATATAGTGTCTGAATTTGTTTATGGCATGAAAAACAACTAAAAACTCTTTTTCAGTTACAGTATAGTTTAACTCTGAAGGAGTCAAATTTTTACTAGTATAGTAGATGACATAAGGAATCGGGTCTTTTTGTTCCAATACTGCTCCTAGAGCTGTATCTGAGGCATCTGTTGAAATATGAAAAGGTAGCTTCTATTTAGGTCCCCTTAAAATAGGTGTTTTAGAAATTTTTGTTTTCAGGGTCTCAAAGGCTAACTGGCAGTCAGAACTCCATTTGAATTCATAGTCTTTGGTAAGTAATTTGAAGAGTGGAGATGCTACCTTGGTGAAGTTTTCTATAAATATTCGATAATAGCCTGTAAATCCTAGAAAAATCCTAACATCTTTTTAACAGCTTGGAATAGATAAGTTAGAGATGACTTCAACTTTTGACTCATCAACTCTAATCCCATCCCCTGAAATGTGATGTCCTAAAACAATTCCTTCAGTAAACATCATAAAACACTTCTCATGACTAAGTGAAAGATTTGCTTCTTTACATCTTTTTAAAAAAAATTCCAAGTTTGCTAAGGATTCTTCAAATGTTTCCATAAACTGTGAAATCATCCATATATACCTCTACACAATCATGTATTAGATCTGAAAATATTCCTAATACTTCCCTTAGAAATGTTGCAGGTGCATTGCATAATCCAAATGGAAATACTCGGTAAGCATAGGTACCCCAAGGACAGGTAAATGTGGTTTTTTCTTGATCCTCAAGTGCTACTTGAATTTGATTATAACCACTAAACCCATCTAGAAATGAGAAGTACTTTTTTCCAGCTAAGGTATCTAACACCTGATCTATGAAAGGTAGGGGAAAATGATCTTTAAGAGTAGCTTTGTTTAATTATCGATAGTCAATACATACCCTCCATTTACCATTTTTATTTGGCACAATTACCAAAGGAGAAACCCACTGACTATCTGAAATAGGATAGATAAAGTTGACATTCAACAATTTCTGCAATTCTTCTTTAACAATCTCCCTAAGATTTGGATTCATCTGTCTTTGAGGTTGCCTGATTGGTTTACAATTTTCATCTATATAGATGCGATGAGTGCAAGTCTTGGGGCTTATCCATTTCATATCAGTGTACTCCCATGCATATGCAGAAGAATGTCTCTGTAAGATCTTGACTAACTCTTCTTGTTGAGATTTTTCTAGGTTCTTGTTTATGTTTAAAGTTTTTCCTGGAAATATTTCACTTGTAGAGCTACCAAATTTATCCATAGAATGAAGAGACATCTGTCTTGATGAAAAAAACTCAATGTTGGATTCTTCTTGAAATTGTTCATGTTTGTATTCCGAAGAGGATTCAAATTTTTCTAAAGTATTCAGAATTTGACTATCTTCACTAATTTCTGAAATTGTGAAGAGAGGTTGTAAGTCTTCTTCATCCTCTATCCATTGAGTATCATCTAAATCTACAATTTTTCTTGCTGGAGGATACAAAGTGAATTTATTAGTTGAAATACCATCAGAGATATACATATCACCAGATCTAAAACTAATGAAAGCAGCAGCTGTAGCTAACCAAGGTCTTCCTAATATAATAGGATGCCCTCCTAGATTATTCTTAGGAGTTAGGATCATGAAATCCATAGGGTACTCCCAAGAATCTAGGGACACTGGAATGTCTTCTATTACCCCATCAGGTTTGATCACAAATCTATCTGATAATTGTAATAATGTGGGTGTAAAAAGAAGATTAGGAAGTTTTAGTTTATACATAATTTGTCTACTCATGATATTGATTGCTGCTCCTAAATCAATGAGTGTGTTTTGGATCTCAATTCCATTGATGTGAATTTTAACAACTGGATTTCCTGGGTCTAGATACCTTGGAATAGCAATCTTACCCATCATAATGTCTGCTATTTTTCTTGCCAGTTGAATTTTATTTGTCTCTCTTATTATTTTTCTTGTTTTCTTCATGCTCAACTCCTTTATTGTCTTTGCTAAAATTGGAATTTCCTTGATAGCTTGTAATAATGGAATCTTAATGCAAACATTTCTTAGCTCATATAGGAAATCATAATTAGGCACCATAATTTGTTTTTATACACCCCTATCAATTTGTAATATTTCTAGAAAGGGAGGTGTAGAAGTGGATGTTGATGGCTGCTCTAATACAGGAGTTGGAATTATTGGTTCTTTTTGTTTTGGTTTTTCAATGTTTGGGTCCTGAAAAGATGTGTCTTCTTCAAGAATTTTATTTTCCCGTAGAGAATCTTCCTCAAAGTTGTCTTGTTCTTGTATGATCACAGAAGTTTTCCTCTTTTCAAGTATTCTTCCAGACCTAATTTGAACATCACTAAGGTCTAGAGGAGTGATTAAATAAATTGGAAACTGTTGTCCTTCTATCATGTATGTATTATGAGGATTTTTATTGTTGGGGTTTGGTATGGGTTGAGTAGACAACTGATTTGATTTCTGAGGAAATGGAAATGGAAGTGGTTGATTTTGATGTTGTGGGTTCTGATGATTCTGTTGAGGATTTTGTAGAGGACTTTGAGGAGAAAAATGTGGGTATGGTGGATAGGATGGTGGATACTGATAGTATTGAGAGTATCTTCCATAGGGATTTTGTGCTCCTTGTGCCCAATCTTGAGATTGATTTTGAAATTGGGGCCAAGGTTGCTGTCAAAAATTCTAATTTGGTGGAGGTTTTTTATACATTTGATCATGGAATCCTTGTGTTTGAGGTCCTTGCCAAGGCCTTCTAGAGACAAAATTGAGATATTCTATGGAATTTGTAGGAGTTTCCTCTTGAAAGAGAGCTTTAAGACCAGGAAGCGAAGGAAAACTCTTTGTCTCATGTTTTTCTGAACAAATTACACAAGTCTCTACAACTTTTGCATCCAAAGGACATTCTCTCAAGGCATGCTTCTTTCTACATTTGGGACAAAAGATTGCTAAGGCATCAGATTCAACTTTTTGCTTGTTTTGTAACTTAAGGGTGTCTATTTGTTCACTAAGACTCCCTAAGATGTTATATTTGAATTCATCAAGCATATGCGCTATCTCTGCCCTACTGACTGTCCCAAAAGCAGACTTACTTGCCCTTGCAAGAGCAGGGTCTCTTAGAACTTTTACAGTTTTGGATTTCCCTCTTGAAAGGTTGATACATAACTCAGATATTTCAGGTAATGTGAGCTGAGATATATCCCCTTTTCCCATCATGTTAAGGATATCCAACCATTCATCCCTAATTGTTTTCAACAAGAGAGCTTTTAAGGTGTCTTGATCTAAGTTCTCCATTTTTTATCTTTTGATGTTGTAATGAAATCTCTCCAACAAATCTTCCAGGTTTTCATCTTCTTTTTATATCATCTTAAACACTTCCTCCTTATGATTGACTCGCATACAATAATCCAAATACCTTTCTAGAAATGCTTGTTTCATGTCTTCCCATGTCCTAATAAAACTGTTGATAAAACTCATAAACCACTTCAATGCTGCTCCTTTCAATGTTGAAGGAAATAGTTTAATTTTTTGAGCATCTTGTAAGTAGTCATAAGTTCTACATATAACTTCAAATTAAAATAGGAAGGTTTCAGGGTCTTCATTTTTAAGTCCATAGAAGTTTGGAAGGATATGTTATCACTCAGGTTTTCCTTGAAGTTGTAAGAAAAGGAAAGTATACCCAAGGTAACCACAAACCAACCTTCAAATGCAGAATCTAGCCAATCTGCATCCAGAGAGGGCTCTCTCTTTATAATTTATCTTTGTTCTTAGAAGGTTTTAGGCTAGTTATAATTCCAAGAATTTTGTTTGATTTTGAATGGTGGAATTCGCCAACTAAGGGAAAGGTTGAATATTTTTCAGGCCATTGGGCTATGGAGTCAAAGGATGGCTTTACTGGATTTCTATTCTACACACAAGATGGCTTTGTAGGGCAAGATAGCCAAACAGAGAACAATCCTTAAAATTTAAAGTGGATGGAATGGGTTTGAAGGGATGAAAGGCAGTTTAAGAATCTTTCACCATGTTCAAAAGAAAGAAATGAAATGATTACAAATAAAGAGCAGTGAAGGATTCTTTACTATAGTAATCAAAATGTTTAAATTAGCGAAGAAAAAGCAATTAAGAATTCGTTGCTTATAAATAATTTAGAGGAAAACATTTAGAATAATCACAACTGAACTCAGAGTACAATTAAGTAAATTCTGAGTTATTCTTTTATGTCAAGTATTCAAAAATGGACACAATGATATTATAAACAAATATAAAACTTAAGACATAGGATAGAAAGACTTATTGAACTGCAGTCAGACACATGAATCCTGCAAAAAGTCCTGAGCTTCAAATTGTCATCCAGCAAGCCACAAATAAATTTCTCCAAAACGCTTTTATTCCAAAAACATCAATGTCATAGCGAAGTAGTAGAATCCACCCTCAATACTTTCTTTGAGGGTTTATTTATACAAAAAATGATTTAAAATATCTCACACTAACCTAGCAAATAATCTAGGGTGACTAATGAATAAGTTACAATAAAAAGGAGACAGATGGTCTCGTAGATAGGACAAAAAGTAACTGTTGGTGTGCTGTTTCCTCCCTTTGTGGATGTGCTGGAGGCAGGTCCTATAATAGGGCTCGATGCTGTCCTTCTGAGTAATTCTTTTTTTTTACTGCCTTGCTTGTCTGATACTCTTTGTTTCTACTAATACTTTTTAACTGCTAAATGGATACTCTTTAACCTGTGTTCATTATTTATCCTTTACATGATAGTAAAAAGACAAAATTCTCTACCTGAAGATAAATTTCACAAAATTTCCAATAAGTCTTCCCACCATTGATCTTCTGCTATTATGGTTCTTTTAAGTTTTCTTAATGTTTCATCGGCCTCTGTGTACCTAAATTAAGTAGGTTTGTTTGGGAATAAATACCTTATTTCATACTCAAGATGAAACAAATCCTTTAACCTGTCGTAGAGATTCCTCCCTGTTGGAAATGTTGCTTCTGACGAACTGATAGAATGAGAAGTTGTGTTATGAGCATGCATACCTATTTTATTAACATAGGTTTCTAGGTCCATTATTTTTTCCTCTGAGAGCATAGGAATGGGTAACCCATTGTCCAATAGAACCTGAAACGTTTCTTTGAAAGCATTAATTTCTTCCAGAATATCTGAGCATTTCCTTTCCAAATTTTGCATAAGAGTTCTTTTGGTAAAAACTCTTTTTATTTCTAAAATAGTACCTGTCCTGTCATCAATTCCAAGCTCTGCAAGTTGTTGCCTGGTCTGGGTGTTCAAAAATTGTATAATTTGATTGGCTTGCTCTGGCCTACCTCTTAATTCATCTCTTGTTTTATCTATTTCTTCCATGGCTACTTTGACTAAGTCATTTTGTTCAAAGATTATCTGAACAACGGACCAAACACTCTTTATTGACTCAACTATATTATCCTAAAGAATTTCGTTTATTTCTCTCAAAGGCTTTTCTAATGAAATATCTCTTTCTAAAGCCTTAACCAATTTTTCCAGTCTTTTGATTTCCCTAGCATTATCAGCAACAGTCTTTTTAGACATATCATATTTTTGCTCCAGATTTACTAGCTGCAATTTTGTGGTTTGAAGTTCTGTGACTTTGAGTTTTAAACTTTCCATTTGTTTTACCAATTCATCAGAACTTAAACTGGAAGTGTTTACCTGTGCTGTCTTTGTTTATTGATCTGCTGTTCTGGTACCTGTAGTGATCTCTGTTGTAGATGTTTGCATGATAGCCTGTTTTTCTCTTAATGCCTGTTCCAATTCTTTCTCTGTTTCACTCAGTTGCTCAGTCATTTTCAAGAGCAACTCCATCATTTCTTCCTGTGAATTTTCCTTCAAAACTTCTTGAGTCTGGGGATGCCTTGAGGTTGGCAATTTCAGCTGCTTTCTCAGTGCAGCGATATCATCATCTTTCTTTTTAATTAGTGCCTCAATGCTTTTGATATCTTTGGGATTGTGACCCAAGCTGATGATTATTTCTTCCAGAGACTTTATTCTGTTATCTTTTGCCTGAGAAGAAGCCTTCTGAATTTGGAACTGTGTGTTTGTATTATTTAAAGAATCTTGCAGCCTAAGGGCTGTCATGGCCTTATCAATAAGGGTGGAGTATATCATTTCCCCAATTTGTCTATGCAACTCTATCTGGTCCAAGGGATGAATGTCTTTTTCCAGGACCTCAAAATTGGTCCTAATATAATCAGATGCTGTTTTGGGTTTTGGCACCTTGGATTTGAAATGGCTCATCATAATTTTTCCTTGTTGAATGTCAAATGCTGACATTAATCTTTCCTGATTGTGTGAAGCCATTCTCAGATACTGATCATATACCTGCATTCTCAATGGATCATTCTTTGCCTTTATATTAATGAAAGTTCTTTTTATATCACCTGCATCTGTTTTTGGTGGCTTAAAAGAAGATACTTCAGTACTCAACTGTTTTTGCAATTCTTTTCCTTTGTGGCCTGTGTGTGTTTCACTAACTGTGCCAGTTAGTTGACTATCTTCTCTTTCATAATCAAACATCTCATCAATAATTTCCACTTCTGGAAGTGGATCGGGTTTCTGCTTTTTAGCTTGATGTAGCTCTGAGGATTCTTTGGGAGGAGTAGGATCTGGAGCCTGTCTTTTCTTGCCTATTTTCATATGAGATGGAGTTTGCAATTCTGAAACTTCAAGATGATTTACTTGAGTAGGAGAAACCTGTGTCTGATCTGGTGCCCTGGAGGTTTGAGGTTTCTCTGCCATGATGAAAGTTTCAATGACCTGTATTTCAGGTTCTTTCCCTTTACCTTTAGACTCTACTGCAATTGATAGACTCTCTTCCTGTAACCCCTGTTGGAGATTTCCTGCTGAAGAGGTGCCAATGTGAGGTACCTGCACTTGACCAAAAGATTCTAGGTCAAACTCTTTCTCAAGATATTTCATAATTTTGTTTCTATTGTCTTCTTCATTATCTTGCTCAACTAGTGTTCCTTCCACCCACTCATCTTGGTTAGCATATTGTTCTATTTCAGGAATCCTGTGGTGAATATATGGGGATGATTTGTTCTTCATTCTTTTATCACAGATAAAACCGAATGGATCATAAGGAATCCAACGAAAACTCCTTGGTAACTTGCAATGGTTTTGTAGTATATCTTCTGCTTCTCGCTCAGCGTCCCTAGAATTGCATATGAAGGGACCTAATTGACTTTTGATCCTGAGTTGGGCTTTCTTTTTTACACTACAAAAATGAATCATATCAGAATTATTCATTTGCCTGAAATATTCTAAGGCAAAAAGTCTCGATACAATTCACATCCATATATTCTGATGACTGAATGATTTTGGTATAAATACCAGTCCCCAACTTTATATGTCCTTGAAAGCTGCAAAGTATTCTTAATCTCATTACTGGGCCTTGGAGGGGGAATTCCTGTCAACAAGGTAGTTGCAGGATATACAAAAAGATCGATGAACTCAGCATAAGAATAGGGAGAATTATAGGAAGAGTGAGTTATGGAAGACCAAAATATAACATATCTAGGGTTTCCCTTGGCATCAAGCTTTTTAACAGGAAAAGGGAACTTCTCTGATTGATAATAGATGATGATATGGTAAATGACTGAGGAATATTTAAACACTTTCTCATTATCTAGCCTCATGAACTGGTCATGGATTTTATTGGCAATGAAAGATGCAAAGTCATATTTCACTGTAGGAGGTTACCCAGGAGTAAAGATAGACAACAATACCAGGGTTATTTCATCAACATACTCACTTGTATTGAAACCCATGACACAGGATATCATATTCAGGATGAGCTTGCCTAAATTAGTAAAATAAGAAAAACCATAGGGAGGAGGTCCCTTAGGTTGATGTTTAGGTAACATAAAGGTCTGGCAAATGCATTTCATTTTTTCTTGGCACAGTTGAGTAGATTTTTCAAGCAGTTCTTCCATAGACAAGGGAGTAATATATTGATCAGATTCAAAATGGAGCATTGTATTGATAGCTTGAGGAGTGATGGGGAAAATGATACTCTGGTGAGGAGACAACACTGCCCTTTGAGTCGAATCATAGTTGGAGTGACAGTAGTGGATAATTTCTGGGAAAATATGGACTGAGGGGATAAGATATCTCGGGAAATTGGATTCCCACAATCCAATGACATCCAGACCTTTCGAATAATCGTCTCTGCAGCTACAATAACTTCGAAGGGGACTTTCATCGAAAACTAAGTCTTTAATTTGAAAGTCTTTATCCACTAATGGTAAGTATTCTAACTCTCTGTGAGGGGCATTTAACGGGGTTACATTCAGGGCTGCCAGAGCTTCCATTTTGGTTCTTGTGTATTCAAAATGGAAATTTCGGGGTTTTTCACAGACCGAGCGCAATTTTGATTTCTGGGAGCTTTGATTTTACTTGCAGGAACCAGAATAGACCGATATTAACCCTTTTTTAGACTCTGGCGTGAATTTTTAACACAGGAAAGTGGATTTTTCAAAGAATTCCAGCAAGAAATCGAATAAATACCTGTTTAGATGGAGAAAGTTGAAATTTACAGGTATTGGTATAACAATGTCGTTCCGTAATTTTGGTTGATGGCGGCTTAAACAACGGAATTTTTGAATTCTTTAGTGGAGGACGCAGTCGCTTTCAGCAGTGAAAATGACAGAAAATACACGGTTTTTTTTTTTTTTTACAAAGTTAATAGGGATTTTTATTTTTTCGAGAATGACGTCATTTGGTACGGGAGGAAACGTCACAGAATCGAGCGGTAAGCGGTAATTTCCGCACCGCTTTTGGGAGATGGCGGTATTTAACGAGGAGGCAGCGATTCCATTAAGTGATCGACACGTGGTCAGAGCACTATTTGGAAACCACCGTGCTCCCGCACGTTAACCTTCAAACGGGAGACAGTCAGTGGAATTATCATGGACCATCGATCTTCGAGGGGGCGATCCAACGGTTGACGGGACGTGAAGTTGGCGGGGGTTTTAATGTGCGGGCCCGACGGGTATTTAAAATAATTAATCATTTAATTAACTATCCCGGGAGGCATTTGATTGGCGGAAAGCTGGTTATTAATTAATCCGGGTGATTAATTAATCCCATTGTTTAATCACGGTTGCGGCGGGGTTATTGGCTTATAAACCATAGTTTAGAGTTTGGCTTTTGAGAATTTTAACCATGGTTAGGGTGTTGGGCGGAATTAAAATACCAAGGGGATGGGTCACGGAGGCTCATGGGTTTTCGAAGCTTTGGTTTAAATTAAAACTTCAGATTTTATTTTATTTTTCCGTTCAAAACATATAAAACTATATGTTAAAAACTTTTTTCGATATTTTTATTATACGGTAATAAATAAATGTCATTTATTAGCCATAGGGGTAGGGAAATATTTTATATGGGTATATTTTAGCCAAAGGGTTTTTATTGTGGGTTTTTTTATTTAATAAAGGGGATTAAATAAACTTTGGCTAAAACTTAGAATAAATGGGTTTTTGGGTTATTATTATAAAAGAGAATTATAGATAATAGGATAAGGTATTTCAATAAGGAATTAATAAATAAATCAGATGTTAATATGACAAAGGGGTGAGGGAAACATCAAAATCCTTTACTCAACTAGGAAAGTGGAAATTTCTGAAGTAAATTACATCATCTGAATTTCAACACTTAAACATAGAATAGCAAGTGATTTTGAGGGATTATTATGGAAATTTACATGATTTTCCTAAGTAAAATTGGATTTTACTTAGGAAAAGGTTAAAAGTGAATGATTATAATGATAAATAACTCCAAGTACTTAGGTCTTTTTGATCATTAGGCCGAGGGTCCGGTCCCTCCAAAAGTCAAGGAAATGCCTTGAGCCCCTTTAATCTCCAAATACCTTAGCACTTTAGGGAAATTAGTAAAAATCTTAGGGAAAAAGTGATGTGGGAAGTTAATGATTTTGACTTTGCTTTCTGTGAATTTTCCAGTGCATTTTCTGCTTCAATATTTGTGATGAAAGTAAAAGATTAAACACATTTAGCACCATCATTCATCACATGAAACTTGGCAACACCATCTACCTACCCTATCTACTTTACACTACCATTTTCTCTTCTTTATTAGGGTGCATTTGGACTTGCAAACCCTTATCAATCTTCTTTTCTTTTACATGGTAAATCTATCTAATTCTACCCTTATTACATCCAATGGCTCAGATTAAACTGTTGAGCACCTTTTATTAACTCTACCTATCTACTTATCTGCCAAGATTAAACTGTTTGGTCAGATATTTATTCTCTATTTCTACAACATGAAATTGAAAAATGAATGAGTCAAGTTTAAACAGTTTGACTCTTCATAAATTGTGGCAAAAGTTTGACAAGCTGCACACAATTTTGTTTATTACAAAAAATGAAATAGTAGTGGCATTTAGACTTGCACACTTTCCTGGTCTATTTTTGTTTGGGGTTCATTTCTTTCACTTTTTTGACCATTTTATTCTTTTTACCCTTTGATTTTTATTTTAGGGTATACCCTCTTTACATTTTTTAAATTTTTTGATTTTTTGATTTTTTAAGAATATGGAACACCTTTGCACAAGAAAAAGGTTTGAACATATTGCATAGTTCAATAAGTCAATCATGAAAAATGACACCTATTGGTATAGGAGTCTAACACTGGCTCCACTTGGGGATGGCTTTTCCTTGTGAAAAGTCAAGAACAGCAGGTCAGATGCCTCAAAATGTCTTCAACTGAACCATGTAATCTTCTTTTTCTAGTGGCTTTATTGTATATATGATAATAAAACTTCTGAAGCTTAGGGCCTTCACTTTGGGCTTCAACTCCATGAAGTCACCATCTAATCAAAACTGATGCATTAGAAAGGATATATTATGTACAAGTTAGAAAAAATCAGAACATCCTAGTAAATAGGATCAAAATAGTGCTTTAGCATCTGACCATTGACTAGTCCTTCTTCAGCTTCTGAATTGTCCAAATTCTTCAAAAATTATGTGTTGTTCTCCTGTAAGGCATGAATGATGTAAGGACCTTTCCATAAGAAATCAAATTTCCCATGTTTCCCTTTATCTTCCCTCCTGGAATCCCATCTTAGGACTTTGTCTCCTAGTTGAAAATCTTCTGCTTTAGTTCTTTTGTCAAACATTTTATTTAGCTTTTCCTGCAAGACTTGGGATCGTTGATACACTTCTTCTCTGGTTTGCTGCAAGTGAATTGTTTGGTTAATTCTTCTCTGTACATCATTTGGTTCCACTTGAGCCTCCTGAAGTAACTTCATAACAGGAATTCCTAAGGATGAGGGGAATCTTGCTTCAATGCCATAAACTAATTCATATGGACTGGTCCCAATTGATTTCTTAGTTGTAAGTCTGTCTGCCCACAATGCATTGGTCAGTTTCTTATGCCAGTTCTTTTTGTTTTATGCCAATAATTTTTTGATGATATTAATAAGGCTTTTATTGGAAGATTCTGCCAGTCCATTACCCTGGGGGTAATAGGCTGTTGAATGGCCTAAAGTGATGTGATATTTATTGCAGAAACTAATCATTTTCTTAGATTTAAATGCAGCAGCATTATCTGTTATAATTTTCTCTGAACAGCCAAATCTTGAAAGTATATTGGTTTCTAAAAACCCTATAATTACAGAATCATTGGCTTGTCTGCATGGGATAGCTTCAATCCATTTAGTAAAGTAATCTGTGGCAGTAAGAATCCATCTGTGTTGCCCAGAAGAAGAGGGATGGATTTCTCCAATAAAATCCAGTCCCCATTGTTGAAAGGGTCTCTTTGTTGAAATTGGTTTTAATGGTAAAGGTAGCAACTTTCTTTTGCCTTCAAAGATCTGACACTTATGACAAGAAGTTACAAATTTCTTAACATCTGAAAACAAGGCTGGCCAGTAAAAACCAACCCTTAAGATTTTATCTGCAGTTGACTTCCAGTAGAGATGTCCACCACAATCCCCTGCATGAAATTCATTAAGTGCCTTGTTAGATTCATATTTCAATAAACAATTTAATAAGATTCCATCATGATTCTTCCAAAAAAGAGCACTATCTAAAATACAATATTTTAAAGATGTCAATTTCAAAAATCTTTGTTTTTTTCTGGACAACCCTGGAGGAGCTTGCAGGTTTAGCAAAACATAAATAATATCAGTGTACCAGGGTGAATCTAAAAAGGTTTGACTGATGTGTGGAGTCGCCATCTCCTGTTCGTCATCCAGTTCGTTGATGTCCAAGGTTTGGCAATTAGTTTCAGTCATGAGTTGAGCCAAACCTTGACCTTTTATGAGTTTTGTTGGTTTAATCTCAATATCATATTCTAATATGGTAGCTATCCACTTACCTCTTTTGCCTTCAATACCATCTTGAGTCAAGATGTCTTTAACGACAGCATTAGGTACATAAGCTATCACATGAGAATATAATATATAAACTCTGAAATCTTTAATTGCTTTCACAAGTGCAAAAGCTTGTTTCTCCATGATATTGTATTTCAAAGATGCATCTCTAAGTGCTTTACTGAAAAAGGCAATTGGTTTTTCACATCCCTGATCATCCTTTTGTAGTAAAACCGCTGCAATTGTATGTTCAGAAGCAAATGAAAAAATAATGAAATCTCTATCAAACTTTGGACTGGTAAGAACTGGTATTCTTGTTAAAGCCATTTTGATTTCTTCAAATGATTGCTTGGCTTCTACAGTCCAGTCAATGCTTGAATATTTTTTAAGCATGTTAGTAAGCAATCTAAGTAATTCAGCTAAACTGGAAATAAACCTTCTCAAGAAATTAATCTTTCCTATGAAAGCTTGAAGTTCTTTAATGTTTCTGGGATGAGGTATTTGCAAAATTGCTTGTATTCTTTCAGGATCAATTCTAATGCCATCTTTAGAAATAATGTGACCTAGGAGCTTTCCTTCTTCCAAACCAAACAATGACTTTTTAGGATTTAAGGAAATACCATATTTTCTGCACTTTATAAACACTTGCCTTAGATGATCTAAATGTTGCTGATCTGTTTTGGAAAAAACTGTTAAATCATCTAGATAAATTACCAGAAAATCATGTATTTCTTTAGCAAAAGCAATGTCCATTGCTCTTTGAAATGTAACTCCTGCATTCTTGAGTCCAAATGGCATCTTGACATATTTAAAAGTACCCCATGGTGTTGTAAATGTTGTTTTATCTTGATCATCAGGATGAACCAGAATTTGGTTATACCCTGAAAATCCATCCAGAAGAGATATTCTTGAAGATCCCACTACCCTCTGTAGAATATGGTCCATTTTAGGCAAAGGATAGTTATCTTTTAAATAAACTTTATTCAAATTTCTCAAATCGACACACAGTCTAATTTCACCAGTCTTTTTCCTTGTTGGTACTAAATTAGAAACCCATTCAGAGAACCTAATAGGAGCTATAATTCCTGCTTCATACATCCTTTAAATTTCTTTTTCAATTGAAGGTAGTAAAACAGGATTGATCCTTCTAAGTTTTTGTTTGAAAGGTTTCTGGTCTGGTTTCAAAGGTATTGTATGCTGAATGACTGATGTATCATATGATTTAAGATCTTCATAACTCCAGGTAAAAACATCCTGGAATTCTTTTAAAAGTTCAACATATTTAACCTTTTGATCTTCTGGCAGAGATTTAGATAGTTTAACCATTTTGGGATTTTTCTGGGGTTCCTAAGTTGCATTCTTCAATATCAGCCTTAATGGTTCCATTTTGGGTTTAAATGGAATGTCATTTGAGTCAAAAAGATCTTCCAAAGGAGTTAATCCTTTGGGTAAATGATTATCTTTCAGATTAATGATTTCAGTTTCATCTTCTATGATCTCATCGAATTCCATTTGTATCAAATCCTGCATATCTTTTTCAGTGAATTTGGTTGGGTGAAGCATATGAATTGCCATCTCTTCAGAAATATTTGTTTCTTGTTCATCTACTTGATCAGATTTATTGATTGTTATGTCTTCATCTATATTACTGTTAGAAAACTCATTTTCTAGTGTCAAAAAACTATTGATCTGATTTTTATTTACAAATACTTGCCAATTCATTAGATTGTCCGGTATAGCAGGTCTATGTCTAATCTCAGCTGTGAACTGATGATTAGGTCCAAAAGGCAATTTACATGTGCTAGCGAACATTGCAAGACTGTGAGCATGCAAATTTTGTTTCCTGGGAATCTTGGCAAGTTGAGCTTGTAGAAAGGTGTTGAGAATTTCCACAACTGTTTCTCTGTATTGTTTCAATCTAGGATCTTTGGTTGAACATTCACCATTAATCTGTTGGATGATTAATTCAGAGTCTCCTATGATTGATACCCTAATTGCTCCTAACTTTTTGACATGTTTAAGCCCTAGCAAAAGGGCTTCGTACTCAGCCATGTTGTTAGTGCATTTAAAATTCAATCTATAAGAATGACCTTCGGCATGATCATTTTCAACATTATGTAACCAAATTCCAGCCCCTGCTCCTAACTTGTTTACTGAGCCATCAAATTCTAAATGCCACAAAATTTCATGTTCATAATCTTCATCAACTGTTTTAACATGTTTCTTAACAGGAGCTAGTTGTTTAGCTTTTTCTGGTATTTCTTGGTTGTCTGGTGTTTCTTGGTTTTCAGAAATCTCTTCAATCTTAACAGTAGTTTTGTTTGTAGCTTCCTTTTCAGGTGCTTCTAGTTCAGTTGGAAGGTCCTTTTCAGCATTATAAAGGATGAAAGAATCCATATCAGAATGTACTGAATAGACAGGGAAGTTTTCAGTCTTCTCATGACTACTGACTAAGTATTTCATCAAGGTTTCTCTATATAATCTCTTCGGTTGACCAAATACTGAAATAGTGGCATATGACATGTCTAGTTGAATAGATCCTCCAATTTTAGCACCCCAGGATTTGGACAACAACATACCATATTTAGGAGGGATATCAGCCACTACTATATTCATCAAAATAGACTTTGCAGGGTATTGCACCAAAGTAACACACAAATCTTTAATCAAACCTAAACATCTTACCTGACTAGAATCAAAAGAAAACAAATCTTTATACGGTCTGGTAATGTCTAAATTTAATCTTTCCATCACAGCTTTTGGCATCAAATTGTGGGATGCTCCAAAATCAAGCATAGCATTGTGGAGTATTTTGTCATGAACGTTCAGGCTCACATAAAATGGAGGAGTTCCTCCACTTTCTGGTTTTCCATTTACCTCGGGGCCAAAAAGTAGTTTGGGTTGATCATCAAGAATATTCACTGAATCATCCATTCCAGTAATGTTAATGTTAAGAGTTTTGCTGATTTGGCTTCTATAGACATCATGTTTAGCCAGTTCTGATAAAGGAACAACTATCTTTAGCTTGCCTATTTCAGCCTCTAGATTGAAAGGTTTTTCTGTTTGAGCTCTAGTGTTCTGGACAGTTGGGTTTTCTCTATTTTTTGGGTCTTCAACGTTTTTCTCTTTTTCATGAGTGGAATTATGATTTGAAGGTGTTTCTGAACTAACTTCTACTGTTTCTTCTACGTTTCCTACAAAAGGAAAAGTATTAGCTTGTTGTTTATGGTTTGGTTGGTTGTCAGACACATCTTCAATTATTGGATTTGAGGGGTTAGGAGTTGTCCTAGACATAATTTGTACAGGGGGAATGTTTTGTACAGGAGGGATTTTACCTTTGACATTTTTTTTTTATAGCTTTTTGTTTGTTATTCTCTGGCACATCAATCCGTCTGCTTCTCAAATTGTACTGTTTATGAACCTCATAAATTTCTGTGTCATAGCCTTCCTTAAAATCAAAAGTTTCTCCTGAATGAGTTTGGAATGTTTCAAGGATGTGATTCTCCTGATCATCCTGAGATAGGAAAACTTCTGGTTCATTTTTGTCCTCAGTTACATTGTTTATTTCAACATCCTCAGTAGGTTCTTCAGAAGTTGAACCTTCAACAAAAATTTCTTGGAAAGGTGGCCTGATATTTTGGTCAGGGACATTCTTCCCAATATTTTGGTTCTGATTTCTTCTAAAGTTTGGGTTTCTCACAACATTTTGATTATCACCAGTAGACTTTCTTTCGATTGTCTCCACTCTGTCTCCCAATCTTTCCATACCTTTAATGATTGCATCCAGCTTTCTTTCAAAAGCTGAAGGTTCTTCATTCATAGGCATTCTTCTTTCGGCCCTAGCTCTGGCTCGTTTTTCTATAAGGTTTGCTTCCACACTAACCACTATGCTTTGCATTTCCTCTAGGGTTTGGGGGGCTCTTTCCCTGAGTGAATAGGCTATGTCAGAGTCAAAACCATCCGGGAATTTAACCAATACTGAGTCAGGAGGGGGTCTGAGGTTCTGGGGAACAACGTTATATGCTTCGTTGAATCTTATTATGTAATCTTGCACTGTTTCATTAGGTCTTCTCCTTAATTTTTCAAATTCTCATAGGATCTGAAGAGGGTCTTTCTTCTTCTCCCATCTATTCAAAAATGCCCTATACAAAGCTGGTAAATCAGCAATACTGTTTGGAGCAAGGGCCCTAAACCATGTCCTAACTTCCCCAGTAAGACTCTGAACAAAAATTCTCATTCGGACATCATCAGTGTCAATTTCATAGAATTCAAAGTAATTAGTCATCCTTTTGGTATGTTGTTGAGCTGTGTAAGTACCTAAGCCATCAAAAGGTGTGATCTTACTTTGATAATCTTGGGGCAAAGCCACAGGGTTGGCTGGCAACTGTAACGGAGCATATCTATTGGCCATTGGAAGGTGTAATGGAATAATAGGTGGTGGTGGTCTGGGTGGAGGAGTAGAAGGGGTGACTGGTGTTTGAAAAGCTTGAGGAAAAGTAACTGAACTTGGGGAAGCTTCGGTAATTACAGAAATGTTTGAAATTTCTTCAAAGGTCTGTTCAGATGAAATGGAGTTTTGTAAATGTCTGTCAAGGTGATATGAAACAAATCTGAATTGCAAATCTTCAAAAAAAAATGGATCTGGAACTAATCTTGATAATTCAGTTTCAGAAAAATTTACAAATAAGGATGTTTCAAATCGCTCATCAAAAGGAATTTCGTCAAAATATATAATCTTAACAGGACAGGAATGTGATCTAGAAAGAGGTCTGGAACTTCCAGAACTCTCTGGACTTCCTCTTTCAGAACTTTCTTGACTTCCTTGTCTTCTAAAAATCCTAGGAATCAGATTCGGATTTTCAAATATCGGTGGTGGATTGGGGTCAGGATTTGACCTAGTGTGACGAATCCTTTCTGAAGCCAGTTTTCCTAGATGATATATGTTTTTGGATTTTTTGGTTTTAATTGAAATGAAAGTACAACTTCTACAAATTCTTTAAGAAATAATGATTTTTTAATTAAAATTTTCTCAAAGATTTATTAAACTAGAGAGTCTGATTAAACATTTGAAACTAAGGTTCAATGTATAAGCTAAATCAGAGATAGACTGAAGCAGCTTTTATTTACTTTTGCAATTGCAGAGCAAAATCAATTTCAAAGGCTACCTGGTTGATCTTCAGACTCTGTCCATAGCTTATAAATCAAACAATAGTATCAATAAAATGGTTCAGATCCCCAGTATGGTCGCCACTATGTTATCACTCAGGTTTTCCTAGAAGTTGTGTAAGAGGAAAGTATACCCGAGGTAACCACAAACCAACCTTCAGATGCAGAATCTAGCCAATCTGCATCCAGAGAGGGCTCTCTCTTTATGATTTATCTTTGTTCCTAGAAAGTTTTAGGCTAGTTATAAGTCCAAGAAATTTGTTTGAAAATGGTGGAATTCGCCAACTAAGGACAAGGTTGAATATTTTCAGGCCATTGGGCTATGGAGTCAAAGGATGGCTTTACTGGATTTCTATTCTACACACAAGATGGCTTTGCAGGGCAAGATAGCCAAACAGAGAACAATCCTTAAAATTTAAAGTGGATGGAATGGGTTTGAAGGGATGAAAGACAGTTAAGAATCTTTCATCATGTTCAAAAGAAAGAAATGAAATGATTACAAATAAAGAGCAGTGAAGAATTGTTTACTATAGTAATCAAAATGTTTAAATTAGCGAAGCAAGAGCAATTAAGAATTCTTTGCTTATAACCAATTTAGAGGAAAATATTTAGAATAATCACAACTGAACTCAGAGTACAATTAAGTAATTCTGAGTTATTATTTTATGTCAAGTATTCAGAAATGGACACAATGATATTATAAACAAATATAAAACTTAAGACATAGGATAGAAAGACTTATTGAACTGCAGTCAGACACATGAATCCTACAAAAAGTCCTGAGCTTCAAATTGTCATCCAGCAAGCCACAAATAAATCTCTCCAAAACGCTTTTATTCCAAAAACATCAATGTCACAGCGAAGTAGTAGAATCCACCCTCAATACTTTCTTTGAGGGTTTATTTATACAAAAATGATTGAAAATATCTCACACTAACCTAGCAAATAATCTAGGGTGACTAATGGATAAGTTACAATAAAAAGGAGACAAATGGTCTTGTAGATACGACAAAAAGTATTTGCTGGTGTGCTGTTTCCTCCCTTTGTGGATGTGCTGGAGGCAGGTCCTATAATAGGGCTCGATGCTGTCCTTTTGAGTAATTCTTTTTTACTGCCTTGCTTGTCTGATACTCTTCGTTTCTACTGATACTCTTTTAACTGCAAAACTGATACTCTTTAATCTTTGCTCCTCTATTTATCCTTTATATAATAGTAAAAGGCAAAATTCTCTACCTGAAGATAAATTTCACAAAATTTCCAATAGGTCTTCCCACCATTTGTCTTCTGCTATTATGGTTATTTTGAGCTTTCTCAATGTTTCATCGGCCTCTGTGTATCTGAAGAAATTGGGCCGATGTGGGAACAAATACCTTATTTCATGCTCAAGATGAAACAAATTCTTTAACCTGTCGTAGAGATTCCTCCCTGTCGGCAATGTTGATTCTGATGAGCTAGTAGAGGAACATGTGACGTTGTGAGCATGTATATATAATTTGTTGATATAAGTTTCCATTTCCATTATTTTGTCTTCTGAAAGCATCGGACTGGGCAACCCGCTGGCTAATAAAACATTAAACCTTTCTTTAAATGCACTGACCTCTTGCTGGATATCTGAGAATTTTCTTTCCAGATTTTGCATAAAAGTTCTCTTGGTAAAAACCCTTTTTATTTCTAAAATAGTACCTGTCCTGTCCTCAATTCCAAGCTTTGCAAGCTGCTGCTTGGTCTGGGTGTTCAAAAACTGTATAAGTTGATTTTCTTGCTCAGGTCTGTCCCTTAATTCTTCTCTTGTTTTGTCAATTTCTTCCTGAGCTACTTTAACCAAGTCATTTTGTTCAAAGATTATTTGAACAAAGGACCAAATACTCTTTATTGAATCAATAATATTATTCCAAAGAATTTCGTTTATTTCTCTTAAAGGCTTTTCTAATGAGAGATATTTTTCTAAAGCCTTAACCAATTTTTCAAGCCTCTTAATTTCCCTTGTATTATCAGCAACAGTCTTTTTTGACATATCATATTTTTGTTCCAAATTTGTGAGCTGCAATTTTGTAGACTGAAGTTCCGTGACTCTGAGTTTTAAGCTTTCCATTTGTTTTACTAATTCATCAGAACTTAAGCTAGAAGTGTTCACCTATAATGGATCTATTTGTTGATCTGCTGCTGTTGTACCTGTACCTGTTGTAGATGTCTGCATGATAGCTTCCTTTTCTTTTAATGCTTGCTCCAGTTCTTTCTTGGTCTCACTCAGTTGCTCAGTCATTTTCAGGAGAAATTCCATCATTTATTCTTGTGAATTTTCCTTCAAAACTTCTTGAGTTTGGGGATGCCTTGAGGCTGGAAATTTCAATTGTTTTCTTAGTGCAACAATATTATCATCCTTCTTTTTAATCAGTGCCTAAATGATTTTTATATCTTTGGGATTGTGACCCAAACTGATGATTATTTCTTCCAGAGATTTTATTCTGTTATCTTTTGCCTGAGAAGAAGCTTTCTCAATTTGCAACTAGGTATTTGTATTATTTAAAGAATCTTGCAGTCTATGGGTTGCCATTGCTTTATCAGTAAGGGTGGAATATATCATCTCCCCAGTTTGTTTATGTATCTCTATCTGGTCTAATGGATGAGTGTCTTTTGCTAAGACCTCAAAATTGGTCCTAATGTAATCAGATGCTGTCTTGGGTTTTGGTACTTTGGATTTGAAATGGCTCATCAGCATCTTCCCTTGTTGAATGTCAAAAGCTGACATTAATATTTCTTGATTATGTGGATCCAATCTAAGATACTGATCATATACCTGCATCCTCAATGGGTCATTCTTGGCTTTTATATTAATGAAAGTCTTCTTTATATCACCTACATCTATCTTTGGCTGTTTAAAGGAAGATACTTCAGTGCTCAACTGTTTTTGTAACTCCTTTCCTTTATGACCTGTGTGTGTTACACTAACTGAACCAGTCAGTTGAATATCTTCTCTTTCATCATCAAACATCTCATCTATAGATTCCACTTCTGGAAGTGGATTCAGTTTCTGCTTCTTAGCCTGGTGTTGTTGTGAAGATTCTTTGAGAGGAGTGGGATCTGCAACTTGTCTTTTCTTGCCTATTTCCATATTATATGGAGTCTGCAATTCTGAAACCTCAGGATGATTAACTTGAACAGGGGAAACCTGTGTTTGATCTGGTGCCTTGGAGGTTTGAGGCTTTTCTGTCATAATGAAAGTTTCAATAACTTGTACTTCAGGTTCTTTCCTTTTGCCTTTAGACTCAACTGTAATTGATGGACTGATTTCTTGTAATCCCTGTTGAAGATTTCCTGCTGAAGAAGTGCCAATATGAGGTACCTGCACTTGCCCAAAAGATTCTAAGTCAAACTTTTTCTCAAGATCTTTCATAATTTTGTTCATATTGTCTTCTTCACTATCTTGATCAACTAGTGTTCCTTCCACCCACTCATCTTGATTAGCATATTTTTCTATTTCTGGAATTCTGTGATGAAAGTAGGGTGCTGATTTGTTCTTCATTCTCTTGTCACAGATAAAACTGAATGGATCATAAGGAATCCAACGGAAACTCTTTTGTAACTTGAAATGGTTTTGCAATATATTTTCTGCTTCATGTTCAGCATCCCTAGAATTGCATATAAAGGGACCTAACTGACCTTTGATTCTGAGTTGTGCTTTCTTTTTAACATTACAAAAATGAATAACATCAGAATTATTCATTTGCCTGAAATATTCTAAGGCAAAAAGCCTCATGGGCACATATTTAGGCAATTTGAATGGACAAAGTTCACATCCATATATTCTGATCTCTGAATGATTCTGGTACAAATACCAGTCTCCAACTTTGTATGTCCTTGAAAGCTGCAAAGTTTTCTTAATCTCATTGTTTAGCCTTGGAGGAGAAACTCCTGTCAACAAGGTAGTTGCAGGATGAATGAAAAGATCAATGAACTCAGCATAAGAATAGGGAGAATTATAGGAACTGTGAGTTATGGCAGACCAAAATATAACAGATCTAGGGTTTCCCTTGGCATCAAGCTTTTTAACAGGAAAAGGGAACTTCTCTGATTGATAATAGATGATGAGATGGTAAATGACTGAGGAATATTTAAATACTTTCTCATTATCTAGCCTCATGAACTGGTCATGGATTTTATTGGCAATGAAAGATGCAAAGTCATATTTTACAGCAGGAGGGTGTCCAAGAGTGAAGATGGATAATGATACTAGGGTTAATTCATCAACATACTCACTAGTATTAAAACTCAGCACAAAGGATATCATATTCAGGACGAGCTTGCCTAAATTAGTAAAATAAGCAAAACCATAGGGAGGAGGTCCCTTAGGTTGATGTTCAGGTAACATAAAGGTTTGGCAAATGCATTTCAATTTTTCTTGGGACAACTGAGTAGACTTTTCAAGTATTTCTTCCATGGACAAGGGAGTAAGGTTTTGATCAGGTTCAAAATGGAGCATTGTATTGATAACTTGAGGAGTGATGGGGAAAATGATACTCTGGTCAGGAGACAATACTGCTCTTTGAGTTGGATCATAGTTGGAATGACAGTAGTGGATAATTTCTGGGAAAATACGGACTGAGGGGATGAGATATCTTGGGAAATTGGATTCCCATAACCCAATGACATCCAAACCTTTCGAATAATCATCTCTGCAGCGACAATAACTTCGAAGGGGATTTTCATCGAACACTAAGTCTTTAATTTGAAAGTCTTTATCCACTAATGGAAAGTATTCCAATTATCTGTGGAGAGCGTTTAATGGAGCTACACTCAGGGCTACTGGGACTTCCATTTTGGTTCTTGTGTATTCAAAGTGGAAGCTCTGGGAAATTTTCACAGAAATGGGCGTAATTTCAGTTTTGAAAGTATTCTTTTGGTTGTAGGAACTAAAACAGACCAATACAAAACTTCTTTTCAGATTATGGCTTGAATTTAACATTGGAATGCAGATTTTTTTTACAAAGTTACAGCAAGAAAATGGATAAATACCTGTTTTATGGAAAATGTCGAGATTTATAGGTACTGGTCAATGGCGGATGAATGCTCGGGCACTAGTATAACAATGGCGTTCCGTAATTTTGGTCGACGGTGGCTTAAACAGTGGAATTTTTGAATTTTTCAGTGGAGGACGCAGTCGCTTTCAGCAGTGAAAATGACAGAAAATACACGGTTTTTTGTTTTATTTACAAAGTCAATAGGGATTTTTAATTTTTCGAGGATGACGTCATTTGGTACGGGAGGACACGTCACAGGATGGAGCGTTAAGCGGTAATTTCCGCACCGCTTTTGGGAGATGGAGGTATTTAACGGGGAGGCAGCGATTCCATTAAGCGATCGACACGTGGTCAGAGCACTATTTGGAAACTGCCGTGCTCTCGCGCGTTAACCTTCAGATGGGAGACAGTCAGCAGAATTATCGTGGACTGTCGATCTTCGGGGGGGCGATCCAACGGTTGACGTGACGTGAAGTTGGCGAGGGTTTTAATGTGCGGGCCCGACGGGTATTTAAAATAATTAATCGTTTAATTAACTATCCCGGAGGCATTTGATTGGCGGAAAGTTGGTTATTAATTAATCCGGGTGATTAATTAATCCCATTGTTTAATCACGGTTGCGGCGGGGTTATTGGTTTATAAACCATAGTTTAGAGTTTTGCTTTTGAGAATTTTAACCATGATTAGGGTGTTGGGCGGAATTAAAATACCAAGGGGATGGGTCACGGAGGCTCATGGGTTTTCGAAGCTTTGGTTTAAATTAAAACTTCGGATTTTATTTTATTTTTCCGTTCAAAACATATAAAACTATATGTTAAAAACCCTTTTTGATATTTTTATTATATGGTAATAAATAAATGTCATTTATTAGCCATAGGGGTAGGGAAATATTTTATATGGGTATATTTTAGCCAAAGGGTTTTTATTGTGGGTTTTTTATTTAATAAAGGGGATTAAATATACTTTGGCTAAAACTTAGAATAAATGGGTTTTTGGGTTATTATTATAAAATGGAATTATAGATAATAGGATAAGGTATTTCAATAAGGAATTAATAAATAAATCAGATGTTAATATGACAAAGGGGTGAGGGAAACATCAAAATCCTTTACTCAACTAGGAAAGTGGAGATTTCTGAAGTAAATTACATCATCTCAATTTCAACACTTAAACATAGAATAGCAAGTGATTTTGAGGGATCATTATGGAAATTTGCATGATTTTCCTAAGTAAAATAGGATTTTACTTAGGAAAAGGATAAAAGTGAATGATTATAATGATAAATAACTTCAAGTACTTAGGTCTTTTTGATCATTAGGCCGAGGGTCCGGTCCCTCCAAAAGTCAAGGAAATGCCTTGAGCCCCTTCAATCTTCAAATACCTTTGCACTTTGGGGAAATTAGTAAAACTCTTAGGGAGAAATTGAGGTGGGAAGTTAATGATTTTGACTTTTCTTTCTGTGAATTTTCCAATGTAGCACCTTCCTTTGCAATTTGTGATGAAAGTAGAAGATTAAACACATTTAACACCATCATTCATCACATGAAACTTTGCAACACCATCTACCTACCCTATCTACTTTACACTACCATTTTCTCTTCTTTATTAGGGTGCATTTGGACTGACAAACCCTCATCAATTTTCTTTTCTTTTACAAGGCAAATATATCTAATTCTACCCTTATTACATCCAAGGGCTCAGATTAAACTGTTGAGCACCTTTTATTAACTCTACCTATCTACTTATCTGCCAAGATTAAACTGTTTGGTCAGATATTTATTCTCTATTCTACAACATGAAATTGAAACATGAATGAGTCAAGTTTAAGCAGTTTGACTCTTCATAAATTGTGGCAAAAGTTTGACAAGCTGCACACAATTGCTTTATTACAAAAATGAAATAGTAGTGGCATTTGGATTTGCACACTTTCTTTGGTCTATTTTTGCTTGGGGTTCATTTCTTTCATTTTCTTGACCAATTTATTTTTCTTACCCTTTGATTTTTCTTTTAGGGTATACCCTCTTTACATTTTTTAAATTTTTTGATTTTTTGATTTTTCAAGAATATGGAACACCTTTGCTCAAGAAAAAGGTTTGAACATATTGCATAGTTCAATAAGACAATCATGAAAAATGACACCTATTGGTATAGGAGTCTAACACTGGCTCCACTTGGGGATGGATTTTCCTTGTGAAAAGTCAAGAACAGCAGGTCAGATGCCTCAAAATGTCTTCAAACTGAACCATGTAATCTTCTTCTTCTGGTAACTTTATTGTATATATGATAGTGAAACTTTTGAAGCTTAGGGCCTTCACTTCGGGCTTCAACTCCAAAAAGTCACCATCCAATCAAAACTGATGCATTAGAAAGGATATATTATGTACAAGTTAGAAAAAATCAGAACATCCTAGTAAATAGGATCAAAATAGTGCTTTAGCATTCGACCATTGACTGGTCCTTCCTCAGCTTCTGAATTGTCCAAATTCTTCAAAAAGTATGTGTTGTTCCCCTGTAAGGCATGAATGATGTAAGGCCCTTTCCATAAAAAATCAAATTTCCCATGTTTCCCTTTATCTTCCCTCCTGGAATCCCAGCTTAGGACTTTGTCTCCTAGTTGAAAATCTTCTGCTTTAGTTCTTTTGTCAAACATTTTCTTTAGCTTTTCCTGCAAGACTTGGGATCGTTGATACACTTCTTCTCTGGTTTGCTGCAAGTGAATTGTTTGGTTAATTCTTCTTTGAATATCATTTGGTTCCACTTGAGCCTCCTGAAGTAACTTCATAACAGGAATTCCTAAGGATGAGGGGAATCTTGCTTCAATGCCATAAACTAATTCATATGGACTAGTCCCAATTGATTTCTTAGTTGTAAGTATGTCTGCCCACAATGCATTGGTCAATTTCTTATGCCATTTCTTTTTATTTTCTTCCAATAATTTTTTGATGATATTAATAAGGCTTTTATTGGAAGATTCTGCCAGTCCATTACCCTGGGGGTAATAGGCTGTTGAATGGCCTAAAGTGATGTGATATTTATTGCAGAAACTAATCATTTTCTTAAACTTAAATGCAGCAGCATTATCTGTTATAATTTTCTCTGGACAACCAAATCTTGAAAGTATATTGGTTTCTAAAAACCCTATAATTACAGAATCATTGGCTTGTCTGCATGGGATAACTTCAATCCATTTAGTAAAGTAATCTATGGCAGTAAGAATCCATCTGTGTTGCCCAGAAGAAGGGGGATGGATTTCTCCAATAAAATCCAGTCCCCATTGTTGAAAGGGTCTCTCTGTGGAAATTGGTTTTAATGGTAAAGGTAACAACTTTCTTTTGCCCTCAAAGATCTGACACTTATGAAAAAAAGTTACAAATTTCTTAACATCTGAAAACAAGGTTGGCCAGTAAAAACCAGCCCTTAAGATTTTATCTGCAGTTGATTTCCAGTAGAGATGTCCACCACAATCCCCTGCATGAAATTCATTAAGTGCCTTGTCAGCTTCATCTTTCAATAAACAATTTAATAAGATTCCATCATGATTCTTCCAAAAAAGAGCACTATCTAAAATACAATATTTTAAAGATGTCATTTTCAAAAATCTTTGTTTTGTTCTGGACAACCCTGGAGGAGCTTGCAGGTTTAGCAAAACATAAATAATATCAGTGTACCAGGGTGAATCTAAAAAGGCTTGACTGATGTGTGGAGTCGCCATCTCCTGTTCGTCATCCAGTTCGTTGATGTTCAAGGCTTGGCAATTAGTTTCAGTCATGAGTTGAGCCAAACCTTGACCTTTTATGAGTTTTGTTGGTTTAATCTCAATATCATATTCTAATATGGTAGCTATCCACTTACCCCTTTTGCCTTCAATACCATCTTGAGTCAAAATGTCTTTAACAACAGCATTAGGTACATAAGCTATCACATGAGAATATAATATATAAACTCTGAAATCTTTAATTGCTTTCACAAGTGCAAAAGCTTGTTTCTCCATGATATTGTATTTCAAAGATGCATCTCTAAGTGCTTTACTGAAAAAGGCAATTGGTTTTTCACATCCCTGATCATCCTTTTGTAGTAAAACAACTGCAATTGTATGTTCAGAAGCAAATGAAAAAATAATGAAATCTCTATCAAACTTTGGACTGGTAAGAACTGGTGTTTTTGTTAAAGCCATTTTTATTTCTTCAAATGATTGCTTGGCTTCTACTGTACAGTCAATGCTTGAATCTTTTTTAAGCATGTTAGTAAGCAATCTAAGTAATTCAGCTAAACTGGAAATAAACCTTCTCAAGAAATTGATCTTTCCTATGAAAGCTTGAAGTTCTTTTATATTTCTGGGATGAGGTATCTGCAAAATTGCTTGTATTCTTTCAGGGTCAATTCGAATGCCATCTTTAGAAATAATGTGACCTAGGAGCTTTCCTTCTTCCAAACCAAACAATGACTTTTTAGGATTTAAGGAAATGCCATATTTTCTGCACTTTATAAACACTTGCCTTAGATGATCTAAATGTTGTTGATCTGTTTTGGAAAAAACTGTTAAATCATCTAGATAAATTACCAGAAAATCATGTATTTCTTTAGCAAAAGCAATGTCCATTGCTCTTTGAAATGTAGCTCCTGCATTCTTGAGTCCAAATGGCATATTGACATATTTAAAAGTACCCCATGGTGTTGTAAATGCTGTTTTATCTTGATCATCAGGATGAACCAGAATCTGGTTATACCCTGAAAATCCATCCAATAGAGATATCCTAGAAGATCCCACTACCCTCTGTAGAATATGGTCCATTTTAGGCAAAGGATAGTTATCTTTTAAAGAAACTTTATTCAAATTTCTCAAATCGACACACAGTCTAATTTCACCAGTCTTTTTCCTTGTTGGTACTAAATTAGAAACCCATTCAGAGAACCTAATAGGAGCTATAATTCCTGCTTCATACATCCTTTTAATTTCTTTTTCAATTGAAGGTAGTAAAACATGATTGATCCTTCTAAGTTTTTGTTTGAAAGGTTTCTGGTCTGGTTTCAAAGGTATTGTATGCTGAATGACTGATGTATCATATGATTTAAGATCTTCATAACTCCAGGTAAAAACATCCTGGAATTCTTTTAAAAGTTCAACATATTTAACCTTTTGATCTTCTGGCAGAGATTTAGATAGTTTAACCATTTTGGGATTTTTCTGGGGTTCCTAAGTTGCATTCTTCAATATCAGCCTTAATGGTTCCATTTTGAGTTTAAATGGAATATCATTTGAGTCAAAAAGATCTTCCAAAGTAGTTAATACTTTGGGTAAATGATTATCTTTCAGATTAATGATTTCAGTTTCATCTTCTATGATCTCATCGAATTCCATTTGTATCAAATCCTGCATATCTTTTTCAGTGAATTTGGTTGGGTGAAGCATATGAATTGCCATCTCTTCAGAAATATTTGTTTCTTGTTCATCTACTTGATCGGATTTATTGATTGTTATGTCTTCATCTATATTATTGTTAGAAAACTCATTTTCTAGTGTCAAAAAACTATTGATCTGATTATTATTTATAAATACTTGCCAATTCATTAGATTGTCCGGTATAGCAGGTCTATGTCCAATATCAGCTATGAACTGATGATTAGGTCCAAAAGGCAATTTACATGTGCTAGCAAACATTGCAAGACTGTGAGCATGCAAATTTTGTTTCCTGGGAATCTTGGCAAGTTGAGCTTGTAGAAAAGTGTTGAGAATTTCCACAACTGTTTCTCTGTATTGTTTCAATCTGGGATCTTTGGTTGAACATTCACCATTAATCTGTTGGATAATTAATTCAGAGTCTCCTATGATTGATACCCTAATTGCTCCTAACTTTTTGACATGTTTAAGCCCTAGAAAAAGGGCTTCGTACTCAGCCATGTTGTTAGTGCATTTAAAATTCAATCTATAAGAATGACCTTCAGCATGATCATTTTCAACATTATGTAACCAAATTCCAGCCCCTGCTCCTAACTTGTTTACTGAACCATCAAATTCTAAATGCCACAGAATTTCATGTTCATAATCTTCATCAACTGTTTTAACATGTTTCTTCACAGGAGCTAGTTTTTTGGTTTGTTCTGGAATTTTTTGGTTGTCTGGTGTTTCTTTGTTTTCTGAAATCTCTTCGATCTGAACAGTGGATTTATTTGTAGTTTCTGTTTCAGGTGCTTCTAGCTCAGTAGGAAGGTCCATTTCAGCATTGTAAAGGATGAAAGAATCCATATCAGAATGTACTGAATAGACAGGGAAGTTTTCAGGCTTCTCATGGCTACTCACCAAGTACTTCATCAAGGTTTCTCTATATAATCTTTTAGGTTGACCAAATATTGAAATAGTGGCATATGACATGTCTAGTTGAATAGATCCTCCAAGTTTAGCACCCCAGGATCTGGAAAGCAACATACCATATTTAGGAGGAATATCAGCCACTACTATATCCATCAAAACAGACTTCGCAGGGTATTGCACCAAAGTAACACACAAATCTTTAATCAAACCTAAACATCTTACCTGACTAGAATCAAAAGAAAACAAATCTTTATACAGTCTGGTAATGTCTAAATTTAATCTTTCCATCACAGCTTTTGGCATCAAATTGTGGGATGCTCCAGAATCAAGCATAGCATTGTGGAGTATTTTGTCATGAACGTTCAAACTCACATAAAATGGAGGAGTTCCTCCACTTTCTAGTTTTCCATTTACCTCGGGGCCAAAAAGTAGTTTGGGTTGATCATCAAGAATATTCACTGAATCATCCATTCCAGTAATGTTAATGTTAAGAGTTTTGCTGATTTGGCTTCTATAGATATCATGTTTAGCCAATTCTGATAAAGGAACAACTATCTTTAGCTTGCCTATTTCAGCTTCTAGATTGAAAGGTTTTTCTGTTTGAGCTCTAGTGTTCTGGACAACTGGGTTTTCTCTATTTTTTGGGTCTTCAACGTTTTTCTCTTTTTCATGAGTGGAATTATGATTTGAAGGTGTTTCTGAACTAACTTCTACTGTTTCTTCTACGTTTCCTACAGGAGGAAAAGTATTAGATTGTTGTTTATTGTTTGGTTGGTTGTCAGACACATCTTCAATTATTGGATTTGAGGGGTTAGGAGTTGTCCTAGACAGAATTTGTACAGGGGGAATGTTTTGTACAGGAGGGATTTTACCTTTGACATTTTGTTTTACAGCTTTCTGTTTGCTATTCTCTGGCACATCAATCCGTCTGCTTCTCAAATTGTACTGTTTATGAACCTCATAAATTGCTATGTCATAGCCTTCCTTAAAATCAAAAGTTTCTCCTGAATGAGTTTGGAATGTTTCAAGGATGTGATTCTCCTGATCATCCTGAGATAGGAAAACTTCTGGTTCATTTTTGTCTTTAGTTACATTGTTTATTTCCACATCCTCTGTAGGTTCTTCAGAAGTTGAACCTTCAACAAAATTTTCTTGGAAAGGTGGCCTGATATTTTGGTCAGGGACATTCTTCCCAATATTGTGGTTCTGATTTCTTCTAAAATTTGGGTTTCTCACAACATTTTGATTATCACAAGTAGACTTTCTTTCGATTGTCTCCACTCTATCTCCCAATCTTTCCATGCCTTTAATGATTGCATCCAGTTTTCTTTCAAAAGTTGAAGGTTCTTCATTCATAGGCATTCTTCTTTTGGCCCTAGCTCTGGCTCGTTTTTCTATAAGGTTTGCTTCCACACTAACCACTATGCTTTGAATTTCCTCTAGGGTTTGGGGGGCTCTTTCCTTGAGTGAATAGGCTATGTCAGAGTCAAAACCATCCAGGAATTTAACCAATACTAAGTCAGGAGGGGGTCTAAGGTTCTGGGGAACAACGTTATATGCTTCATTGAATCTTATCATGTAATCTTGCACTGTTTCATTAGGTCTTCTCCTTAATTTTTCAAATTATGATAGGATCTGAAGAGGGTCTTTCTTCTTCTCCCATCTATTAAAAAATGCCCTCTACAAAGCTGGTAAATCAGCAATACTGTTTGGAGCAAGGGCCCTAAACCATGTCCTAACTTCCCCAGTAAGACTCTGAACAAAAATTCTCATTCGGACATGATCAGTGTCAATTTCATAGAATTCAAAGTAATCAGTCATCCTTTTGGTATGTTGTTGAGCTGTGTAAGTACCTGAGCCATCAAAAGGTGTTATCTTACTTTGATAATCTTGGGGCAAAGCCACAGGGTTGGCTGGTAACTGTAACGGAGCATATCTATTGGCCATTGGAAGGTGTAATGGAATAATAGGTGGTGGTGGTCTGGGTGGAGGAGTAGAAGGGGTGACTGGTGTTTGAAAAGCTTGAGTAAAAGTAACTGAACTTGGGGAAGCTTCGATAATTACAGAAATGTTTGAACTTTCTTCAAAGGTCTGTTCAGATGAAACAAATCTGAATTGCAAATCTTCAAAAAACAATGGATCTGGAACTAATCTTGATAATTCGGTTTCAAAATTTTTTACAAATAAGGATGTTTCAAATCGCTCGTCAAAAGGAATTTCATCAAAATATATAATCTTGACACGACAAGAATGTGATCTAGAAAGAGGTCTGGAACTTCCAGAACTCTCTTGACTTCCTCTTTCAGAACTTTCTTGACTTCCTTGTCTTCTAAGAATCCTAGGAATTAGATTCGGATTTTCAAATATCGGTGGTGGATTGGGATCAGGATTTGACCTAGTGTGACGAATCCTTTCTGAAGCTAGTTTTCCTAGATGATATATGTTTTTGGATTTTTGGTTTTAATGAAAATACAACTTCTACAAATTCTTTAAGAAATAATGATTTTTTAATTAAAATTTTCTCAAAGATTTATTAAACTAGAGAGTCTGATTAAACATTTTGAAACTAAGGTTCAATGTATAAGCTAAATCAGAGATAGACTGAAGCATCTTTTATTTACTTTTGCAATTGCAGAGCAAAAGAAATTTCAAAGGCTACCTGGCTGATCTCTAGACTCTGTCTATAGCTTATAAGTGAACAATATTAACAATTAAAATGATTTAGGTCCCCAGTGGAGTCGCCACTATGTTATCACTCAGGTTTTCCTTGAAGTTGTGGAAAAGGAAAGTATACCTGAGGTAACCACAAACCAACCTTCAGATGCAGAATCTAGCCAATCTGCATCCAGAGAGGGCTCTCTCTTTATAATTTGTCTTTGTTGTTAGAAGGTTTTAGGCTAGTTATAGTTCCAAGAGTTTGTTTGAAAATGGTGGAATTCGCCAACTAAGGGCAAGAATGAAGATTTTCAGTCCATTGGGCTATGGAGTCAAAGGATGGCTTTATTGGATTTCTATTCTACACACAAGATGGCTTTGCAGGGCAAGATAGCCAAACAGAGAACAATCCTTAAAATTTAAAGTGGATGGAATGGGTTTGAAGGGATGAAATTTGGATTTTCAAATATCGGTGGTGGATTAGGGTCAGGATTTGACCTGATATGACGAATCCTTTCTGAAGCCAGTTTTCCTAGATGATATATGTTTTTGGATTTTTGGTTTTAATTGAAATGAAAGTACAACTTCTACAAATTCTTCAAGAAATAACGATTTGTGATTTAAATTTTCTCAAAGATTTATTAAACTAGAGAGTCTGATTAAACATTTGAAACTAAGGTTCAATGTATAAGCTAAATCAGAGATAGGCTGAAGCAGCTTTTATTTACTTTTGCAATTGCAGAGCAAAAGCAATTTCAAAGGCTACCTGGCTGATCTTCAGACTCTGTCTATAGCTTATAAGTGAACAATATTAACAATTAAAATGATTCAGATCCCCAGTATGGTCGCCACTATGTTATCACTAAGGTTTTCCTTGAAGTTGTGGAAAAGGAAAGTATACCCGAGGTAACCACAAACCAACCTTCAGATGCAGAATCTAGCCAATCTGCATCCAGAGAGGGCTCTCTCTTTATGATTTATCTTTGTTCCTAGAAAGTTTTAGGCTAGTTATAAGTCCAAGAAATTTGTTTGAAAATGGTGGAATTCGCCAACTAAGGACAAGGTTGAATATTTTCAGGCCATTGGGCTATGGAGTCAAAGGATGGCTTTACTGGATTTCTATTCTACACACAAGATGGCTTTGCAGGGCAAGATAGCCAAACAGAGAACAATCCTTAAAATTTAAAGTGGATGGAATGGGTTTGAAGGGATGAAAGACAGTTAAGAATCTTTCATCATGTTCAAAAGAAAGAAATGAAATGATTACAAATAAAGAGCAGTGAAGAATTGTTTACTATAGTAATCAAAATGTTTAAATTAGCGAAGCAAGAGCAATTAAGAATTCTTTGCTTATAACCAATTTAGAGGAAAATATTTAGAATAATCACAACTGAACTCAGAGTACAATTAAGTAATTCTGAGTTATTCTTTTATGTCAAGTATTCAGAAATGGACACAATGATATTATAAACAAATATAAAACTTAAGACATAGGATAGAAAGACTTATTGAACTGCAGTCAGACACATGAATCCTGCAAAAAAGTCCTGAGCTTCAAATTGTCATCCAGCAAGCCACAAATAAATTTCTCCAAAACGCTTTTATTCCAAAAACATCAATGTCACAGCAAAGTAGTAGAATCCACCCTCAATACTTTCTTTGAGGGTTTATTTATACAAAAAATGATTGAAAATATCTCACACTAACCTAGTAAATAATCTAGGGTGACTAATGAATAAGTTACAATAAAATGAGACAAATGGTCTCGTAGATAGGACAAAAAGTAATTGTTGGTGTGCCGTTTCCTCCCTTTGTGGATGTGCTGGAGGCAGGTCCTACAATAGGGCTCGATGCTGTCCTTTTGAGTAATTCTTTTTTACTGCCTTGCTTGTCTGATACTCTTCGTTTCTACTGATACTCTTTTAACTGCAAAACTGATACTCTTTAATCTTTGCTCCTCTATTTATCCTTTACATAATAGTAAAAGGAAAAATTCTCTACCTGAAGATAAATTTCACAAAATTTCCAATAGGTCTTCCCACCATTTGTCTTCTGCTTTTATGGTTCTTTTGAGCTTTCTCAATGTTTCATCGGTCTCTGTGTATCTGAAGAAATTGGGCCGATGTGGGAACAAATACCTTATTTCATGCTCCAGATGAAAAAAATTCTTTAACCTATCGTAGAGATTCCTCCCTGTAGGCAATGTTGATTCTGATGAGCTAGTAGAGGAACATGTGACATTGTGAGCATGTATATTTAATTTGTTGACATAAGTTTCAATTCCATTATTTTGTCTTCTAAGAGCATCGGACTGGGCAACCCGCTGGCTAATAAAACATTAAACCTTTCTTTAAATGCACTGACCTCTTGCTGGATATCTGAGCATTTTCTTTCCAGATTTTGCATAAAAGTTCTCTTGGTAAAAACCCTTTTTATTTCTAAAATAGTACTTGTCCTGTCCTCAATTCCAAGCTTTGCAAGCTGCTGCTTGGTCTGGGTGTTCAAAAACTGTATAAGTTGATTTGCTTGCTCAGGTCTGTCCCTTAATTCTTCTCTTGTTTTGTCAATTTCTTCCTGAGCTACTTTGACCAAGTCATTTTGTTCAAAGATTATTTGAACAAAGGACCAAATACTCTTTATTGAATCAATAATATTATTCCAAAGAATTTCGTTTATTTCTCTTAAAGGCTTTTCTAATGAGAGATCTTTTTCTAAAGCCTTAACCAATTTTTCCAGCCTCTTAATTTCCCTTGTATTATTAGCAACAGTATTTTTTGATATATCATATTTTTGTTCCAAATTTGTGAGCTGCAATTTTGTAGACTGAAGTTCTGTGACTCTGAGTTTTAAGCTTTCCATTTGTTTTACTAATTCATCAGAACTTAAGCTAGAAGTGTTCACCTGTAATGGATCTGTTTGTTGATCTGCTGCTGTTGTACCTGTACCTGTTGTAGATGTCTGCATGATAGCTTCCTTTTCTTTTAATGCCTGCTCCAGTTCTTTCTCGGTCTCACTCAGTTGCTCAGTCATTTTTAGGAGCAGTTCCATCATTTCTTCTTGTGAATTTTCCTTCAAAACTTCTTGAGTTTGGGGATGCCTTGAGGCTGGCAATTTCAATTGTTTTCTCAGTGCAGCAATATCATCATCCTTTTTCTTAATCAGTGCCTCAATGCTTTTTATATCCTTGGGATTGTGACCCAAACTGATGATTATTTCTTCCAGAGATTTTATTCTGTTATCTTTTGCCTGAGAAGAAGCTTTCTCAATTTGCAACTGGATATTTGTATTATTTAAAGAATCTTGCAGTCTATGGGCTGCCATTGCTTTATCAGTAAGGGTGGAATATATCATTTCCCCAGTTTGTTTATGTAGCTCTATCTGGTCTAACGGATGAATGTCTTTTGCTAGGACCTCAAAATTGGTCCTAATGTAATCAGATGCTGTCTTGGGTTTTGGTACTTTGGATTTGAAATGGCTCATTAGCATCTTCCCTTGCTGAATGTCAAAAGCTGACATTAATCTTTCTTGATTATGTGGATCCAATCTAAGATACTGATCATATACCTGCATCCTCAATGGGTCATTCTTGACTTTTATATTAATGAAAGTCTTCTTTATATCACCTACATCTGTCTTTGGCTGTTTAAAGGAAGATACTTCAGTGTTCAACTGTTTTTGTAACTCCTTTCCTTTATGACCTGTGTGTGTTATACTAACTGAACCAGTTAGTTGACTATCTTCTCTTTCATCATCAAACATCTCATCTATAGATTCCACTTCTGGAAGTGGATTCGGTTTCTGCTTCTTAGCCTGGTGTTGTTGTGAAGGTTCTTTGGGAGGAGTGGGATCTGCCACCTGTCTTTTCTTGCCTATTTCCATATTAGATGGAGTCTGTAATTCTGAAACCTCAGGATGATTAACTTGAACAGGGGAAACCTGTGTTTGATCTGGTGCCTTGGAGGTTTGAGGCTTTTCTGTCATAATGAAAGTTTTAATAACTTGTACTTCAGGTTCTTTCCCTTTGCCTTTAGACTCAACTGTAGTTGATGGACTGATTTCTTGTAATCCCTGTTGAAGATTTCCTGCTGAAGAAGTGCCAATATGAGGTACCTGCACTTGCCCAAAAGATTCTAAGTCAAACTTTTTCTCAAGATCTTTCATAATTTTGTTCATATTGTCTTCTTCACTATCTTGATCAACTAGTGTTCCTTCCACCCACTCATCTTGATTAGCATATTTTTCTATTTCTGGAATTCTGTGATGAAAGTAGGGTGCTGATTTGTTCTTCATTCTCTTGTCACAGATAAAACTGAATGGATCATAAGGAATCCAACGGAAACTCTTTTGTAACTTGAAATGGTTTTGCAATATATTTTCTGCTTCATGTTCAGCATCCCTAGAATTGCATATAAAGGGACCTAACTGACCTTTGATTCTGAGTTGTGCTTTCTTTTTAACATTACAAAAATGAATAACATCAGAATTATTCATTTGCCTGAAATATTCTAAGGCAAAAAGCCTCATGGGCACATATTTAGGCAATTTGAATGGACAAAGTTCACATCCATATATTTTGATTTCTGAATGATTCTGGTACAAATACCAGTCTCCAACTTTGTATGTCCTTGAAAGCTGCAAAGTTTTCTTAATCTCATTGCTTAGCCTTGGAGGAGCAACTCCTGTCAACAAGGTAGTTGCAGGATGAATGAAAAGATCAATGAACTCAGCATAAGAATAGGGAGAATTATAGGAACTGTGAGTTATGGCAGACC